>SJYW01031157.1:269843-286676 GCA_006410735.1 Raphicerus campestris | reverse complement strand
TGTCTGACTCTTTGCGACCCGTGGATTGTAGCCTACCAGGCTCCTCCATCCATGGGATTCTCCAGGTAAGAATACTGGAATGGGTTGCCATTTCCTTCTCCAGGGGATCTTCCCAACCCAGGGATCAAACCTGGATCTCTCGCATTGCAGGCAGACACTTTAACTTCTGAGCCACCAGGAAAGCCCAAATATAATCTAGGTTATTTAAACAAAAATTTTAATTTCTCTACATACAATAGAATATAATCTCTCTCTCTCTTTTTTTTTTTTTTTTTTTTGCTTCAAGGAGTATTATGTGGATTTTCAAGTTCACATTCTATAGTTATAGAATGTGACTAGCTATTAGGTTCTTAGACACTTCCTATGGAGGCTGAGGGTGGATATAAGTCAGAATTAAGGATGAAAACTATATTAACATTAATTTGACAAGGAAAGTAGTCTAACTGACTAATGACTCTTATTTAGATAGGGCAGATTCACTCCCAAAAGAATTTACAAACATGGATAATGTAGTTTTAATTAGAAATGACATAAAGCACTGTATTTACATTATGATAATGGACTTATATTAGACTTTAAGATTTAATATTTCTTATTTTTCTAGAAGACTAGGCATGTATAAAAGTCAAAAAGATACTTGGAAAATGTGTTTAGAGGACTTTATTTTTTTACAAAAGCTATAACAAAATATGCATACTATTGTCTGGGTTGTAAATTATTCATTAATCATATTTGTTAGAAATATGGAAAAACTTCCATATCATTGGATGCAGATAAAGAAAACCCATCATATTTTTCTGATAAATAATAAACATAACAATAAATTCTGTAGCACCTACATAAGTCACTTTGTAAATTATTCTTTCAGATATAATATATTATGTTAAAAAATATTCTGGTAGCTATTCTACAATTAAGTGGCTGATTTTTAAGTGCAGCTCATATTTTCATATAGTTTTTATTTATATAGAGTAATTCTTGAAACAGAAATATATATTGTAATATGAACCTTCTGTATCTCCTATTAAAGATTGCTTACAATTTTTCTGAATAAAATACAAATACTATAGTATATTAACATATACTATTTTCACCACAGCTTATAATTGGATTTCAAAATAAAGTGAATATGAGTGTTTCTCATTATTTTATACTAAATAAACATTAAGACTTCTATCAATGATATACCTCTTCTATTTTATTTAATTTGGGTCCACAGTTATTATAAACATCTGTGTGTAGTTTAGAATCAAGCTTAAATTTTTTTTTATTTAAATATTTTTATTTGTAAGTCAAAGTCAAATCTAAATGTGGTTTATGCACAGTGTTAGCAGTTCTGTTCTAATTCTTTATCAAATGATTTCCTTTCTGCACTGGTTATTGTTTTAACTACTCTATAATTAACTTTTTTTTTTAAGTTTTATTTATTTATTTTACTTTCCAATATTGTAGTGGTTTTTGCCATACATTGACATGAATCCGCCATGGATGTACGTGTGTTCCCCATCCTGAACCTCCCTCGCACCTCCCTCCCCATCCCATCCCTCTGGATCATCCCAGTGCACCAGCCCTGAGCACCCTGTATCATGCATTGAGCCTGGACTGACAATTCGTTTCACACGCCATAATTTACATGTTTCAAACGGACTATATGACATTAAAATGGTACCTTTTCTATGAAAATGAGAGATTATGTGGCCAGGATGCTTTTCAGAACTTTGTTATAGCTATTCCTCTTAATAAGGTGATAGAGCCAAACAAGTTTTATTGTTTGTTCTTCAGTTAAAATTAATTAGTATAAGAATATTTTCAATCATAAGTATATTCATAAGAAATGAATTTACTGTTAAAATTCTGAATAAATTATGAGAATATGTTATTTATTTTTGTAATAGTTTGCCAGTAGTTTCTGTTTTAAATGTTTTTAATTGATACCTCCCTCTGTTTTCTTTTGATGAAGTATGCTATATGGGAAAGCTACAGTGCCTCAACAATATCTATCCTTATGATTCACTCTGAGTCAGAGGGAATCAAACTATCCTTAAAAAAAAAAAAGCTTAAGAACTTTGTCTAAAAAACAAATGTCAAAACTTTGTCCTTTTCTCTATTGTCTCCTGACATTATGGTGAACTGCTTGTCTGCTGTATTTAGCAAGGGATATAAGTTGCTGAGCTTCCCAAGTCCTCTGGTATACAGATTTGTCAGAAATACCTGTTGCTTCTTAAGGAACAACAGCATCTCTTTCTCTTTCTCTTTTTCTTTCCTAAATTATGTATTCTTTGACACATTATACATTGAACTATTATGCATATAAGTAGCTGTGTCTTTTTTAATGAAAATTCTGGGCACTAAATATAGATTAAAGGACACATTCCCTTATGCAACAGCATCATAGCAACCTAAGTTCTAAACTAAAGCAATCAGAATGGCAAAATTATGTGATATGGACAAGTATATCAGAACAAATGTGTATGACAGTCACAGCTCACCATCAAACTTGCTGAGTTTACACTCCATGCATAGATCCTCCATGAAAAGGCAATTTTCAATCCCAGGATTTCAAAACCTTACATTCCTGGATTCTAGAATGATGGAGAGTGTAAAGCTGGAAGCTTATGTCTCCCTAACTATGGTCTAATTTAAGATGGAGGGATCTGATTGATAGACACATGTCAAAGTCATCACTATGTTTTTAATCCCAGATACAAATTACTTTTCTAATGGGAAAAAATCTATTTAATATCATGAAAGAAAAATCCAGAAAATTCAATTTATGTAGCTGTCTCTATTATTTAAAATATATATATTTATGTATATATATATATATATATATATATATATATATATACATATACACACATACAGGAAAAAGTGGCTCCCAGAGTGAAAATGCTTCATTCTATTCATTTTGGGACTGTAGTTTCTTCACTTTGTTTTGAAGTCATGCATTACAACCTAAACATTCTTTTAGAAAATTAGTTTTCTAAAATGGGCAGTCAAAAGGAGGAAGCAAAAGTGAGTACATAAGATAAAAGAAACCATTTCAAAATGAAGCTAACAAACTGAAGGAGGTCACAGATGTTTAGAAGCAAAGAAAACAGTTCCATTTCCAATATGTCTCAAGTAATTAGGAAAAAAAAAGCTAGCACTATTTTAATTTTCCTTTTCTGACTCTCTAGAGACTCAAGATACATCTGCTACATCACTTTAGAATGATGTAGGATGCCACAATTATCAATGATCAATCAGTCACAAAAATCCAAGAATCTTAAATTTTACCAGTTTGTTACTTTTTTCTATTTCCAAAAAAAAAGAGTATTCAAATGAAGTCAACTGCATGTTAATATTGATAGCAAAGTGAATCTGTTGCCATGTCATACTTTATATCAAAAGTTGTTAATTGTTGCCTGACCAGGAATTGGTAGAAGTATATTACCCATTTTATTATCAGTATTATCAATGTAGCATTACCAATATTATAAGTACTGAGTAAAATAATTTAGATGGGGCAGAAAATCTGAAAAATTAGGCTGAGAGTTCAGAGACAGAATTAACTAGATGATGGATTCACAGAGCCCACTGATGAGAAAGGAAAGGAAAAGATAGACTGAAAATAGATTCCCCTGATCTTTCATTCCACCCTTCACTCTGAATTATTTTATAATGTTATTTTTATGTGTGTCTTACTGCTTTTAACTCTTCTCAGAATCCTTTTTGAATTTCTGTTGTACAGTCTATTACATAAAAGTTGATGCTCCTTGGATTTCTGCTCTTGATCTTTCTCCCTTATCATTTCATATTCTCTCCTTCAGTAGCCTAATCCACCATCACAATGACAAATGTGGTGATTTACTTAAAGATCATTTAATTCAAGTGCCCATCATTGAACTAGTTATCTAATCACCAAAAATGTTTCCCTCCCCTGTATTCTTCACTTGGGTACAAGATTCCATGATCAATTTGGTTGCTCAAATTGAACACAAGGTAACAGAATTGCATTAATTTCCTTTAGCAGAGAAGTCTGACCCCTTAGGTGGCAATGCAGGAGACTCGGTTTCAATCCCTGGGTCAGAAAGATCTCTGAACAAGGAAATGGCAATCCACTCCAGTACTTCTGCCTGGAGAATTCCGCGGACAGAGGAAACTGGGAGGCTACAGATCATGGGATTGCAAAGAGTCGGACACAACTAAGCAACTTTCTTTTTTTTTTTTTTTTTTTTCCTGAGTTCTTATGCTTCCATGACAGCTTATTTTAATTCTGTTTATTCTTTGCCATTATTATTATCTTTGCTTGATGTTTCCTATGTTAAATACCACAATATTCTTCAGAAAATATTTCATATGCCTTTAATTTTAAAATGCTTTCCAGTTTATTCTCCCCTCTTCTACCCCACAGCTAGAGGGATGTTTCTAAAATGCATAATTATGATACTTCTCTACTTTAAATTTCTTCAACACTCCACTTGCATATAGGATAAAGTTCAAATGCCTTTGCATAAAATGAAAAGCTTTTTACCACAGTCATACAGAGCAATCTCGTTTTCCCTAAATAGACTACATAACATTTTCTACCTGTTTCTTATGTCCTTAATGACATTTTATACGCATCAAGGCTGATTTACAAACATAAAACCATTCTTCAAACTGCAACTTATTTGACACATACTCAAGGAAAACACTCTTGCTTCTCCAGACAGTTACATTTGAAAGTATAGACTAAATAAAGTCCATTACCCTCCCTAATATGGGCAAACCCATTTAATCAGTTGAAGACTTAGAACAGAAAGGCAGTTACTCTCATAAGGAGAATTTTCCTCCTGCTTGACTGCCCCAATATGTGATATCATTAGTTTATTTTTTGTTTGTTTGTTTTGGTTTTGTTTTCCTTTTTTTTTTTTTTTTAACTGCTACTAGACTTTACCTGACCATCAGCTCTTATTGAATTTTAAACCTGAAGGCCTTTGGACTACAACTATACCATTCACTCTCCTGGGTTTCCAGTTTACTGACTTCAGATGTTAGAAGTTGTCAGCCTATTATCAAAGGGATTAATTTCTTATGATCAATTTCTACAATCTTCCTACTACCATAAACACACCTTATTCATGCTACTTACTTTATTTAGCAATTTCCTTAAAAGATTATACTATTATTATTTCCAATATATAGATAGGTTGAGGCTTCCCCAGTGGCTTTGCGGTAAAGAATCTGCCTGCAAGGCAGGAGAAGCAGCAGGAGCCGAGTGTTTGATCCCTGGGTTGGGAAGATTCCCTGGAGAAGGAAATGGCAATATACGCCAGTATTCTTGCCTGGAAAATCCCATGGACAGAGGAGCCTGGCAGGCTATAGTCCATGGGATTGCAAAAGAACTGGACGTGACATAGTGACTGAACAACAACAACAAACAGCTTTCTCTAAGGCACAGAAAATTAAGGACAATTTTCTAACTAGTTCATAGAACTAGAGAAGAGTACATACAAGCTTCAGTGTGGGGCCTGTGTTCTCATTATTATTCAGTTCTACTGCTCACATTGTAATAAGTCAAGCAAGTGGGCAGCTGACCACAAAGACAAATAACAAGGAAAAAGAGTACTGTTTTCAGGATTTCACAAATACTATATATTTAAATATTATTACAATAAGTGAGTATGCTGGAGCCAATAGCCCATTTCTGTCAATAGATGGGGAAATATAAAGTGTTTCTATTTCCACTAAAGGATATTATTTTCAAATGGAAATTTATTATTTTAAAAAGACCTTTCTGACACTTATTTGCCCCTCCTCCTGCCTAGATATGTAGTGAATATTTAAGAAAGATGTTCTAAATGGATAGTCTGTGAAGAGTGCCAATTTGTGGCAGTTTATCCTGATTAAGGTGTCTGTCCCAAAGTGCAAAGGAGTAGACAAATCATTATTTCTGTGACAAATTGCTGACAAAATTACATGGCAGGGAATTTTTTAACCAGAGGACAAAAAGAAAGTAGCAGATAGAGACAGTCTGCAAGTGATGCATGTGAAAAAATCAGCTTCATAATTCCCTCAGGTTATCGCAGGTTCATTTCCTTGCAATTGCAGAACTCATGATCACTGTCTTCATGAAAGTCAGTGGAAGAATCTCTGTCATTCTGAGTTTCTGACTTCAAATGGCAATCCACTCCAGTATTCTTGCCTGGAGAATCCCATGGACAGAGAACCCTGGTAGGTTACAGTCCATGGGGTCGCAAAGAATCGGACACGACTGAGCGACTTCACCTTACCTCAGACTCTTTTAAAGAGATCACCTTTTTTTTTTAACATAGATAATCTGCCTTAATTAATATCAGCTTTGATTAAAGTCAATTGATTTGTAACCTTAGTCCATTTGTATAATTCTTTCACTTTTTAAAAATTTTTTGGTTAGAAGGAACAAACCTCAGAGAAGTGGATTATTCAAGGGAATATGTCATTGGGAGGGGCCATCTGGAAATTCTTCCAGCCTACATATACCATGAGAAGTGGATTAATCAATTAACACAAAGAATTTTCATCTACAGGTGTTTTCTTGGGTTGGAAGTAAACTTAAGACCCAGTCTAGCCCAGATGCAAACTGAGCTAATGCTAGTCAAAGCTTCTTCTTTTTAATAGCTAAATTACAGGTCTCTTCTCTTATCAAT
Organism: Raphicerus campestris; assembly: GCA_006410735.1. Taxonomy (NCBI): domain Eukaryota; kingdom Metazoa; phylum Chordata; class Mammalia; order Artiodactyla; family Bovidae; genus Raphicerus; species Raphicerus campestris. Next base: position 280,023 of record SJYW01031157.1, on the reverse strand, counting down.
ACTGCCAATTAAGTCTATGCTATTATATTCTGACTTTCATGGTAACAGAAAATAATCCGTATTTTCTTAAAATATTCCCTTATTTATTTCTAGCATCAAATTCTCTTGATATCACCAATGGATTACATTTTTCATGTAAATACAATTTTCCATTTGTTTTATATTGGTCCTCCCAGCTTTTCAAAATGTCTTTTAGGTAAGTTGAAACCTCAACTGAATATGAGATGAGTCTAAGAGGGCTTAATATATGTTTGCATTCTAACAAAAACACTTTCTGGGATTTATAAATAGTAATATAGGGTTAATATATTTTCAACTTATATCACATTCAGGAAGTAAATACTTTACTGATATTATCAGTACAAACTATTTTACAATTTGTATTTGTTAAATATTGACATACCATTTTTTTAATTTTTATGATCATTTTTTTCCTAATATTTTACAAGAGTTTAGTGTGCTAACCCTATCCTTAAAGAGTACACTCTCTATGCTATTATCTAGGTCATGAATGAAAATGTTAAATAGAACTGGGCCAAGTCTCTATAGAGCGTTTCTTATTATGTCTTCCAGTCTCACCCTGAACTATTGATAATGATGTTTTAGATAAACCACCCACACTTATTCTACAACTGCATTTTTGTCTAATAGTTCAGCTGAACAATGTCCATTTTCCAGGGCTATTATTGATGAATATGTCATGTGGAACAAAATCAAAACTCTTGTTATTATAAAGACTGATTACATTTATTGTTTTTCTTGGATATTCTGAAGCCATAGTAAGGTATGACTAGAGTATTTAATCTTAAAATTTTCCTATGGTGCATCTTTCTTTAACTACTAGAAAAATTTTTATTTTGTTAGTTAAATTGCAAGCACAAAAAATAATTAAATTTCCCCTTTAAGTAGAACTTCTATATTTTTTATTTTAGCTATATCTAAAGGCTTTTCATATCTTGCTGATCCTCAGTGAGTGATAAGAAACATCTACTAGCTCTTTTCACTATTCAAATCATCAGTGCCTAATACATTTAATATACCCAGGATCTGTACATTTTTGTAATGTGCTTTCTCTAACTCATTCCTTTCCACATTGCATCTTGGTTCTTTACCTTCTTGTTTTACAGGTCCCCATTTTAAATTTCTTTTAATGGCCCAAGTTAAAATAATCAACTTTAGAAATCTTTGCCTTTTGAAAGTGTTATCTGTTACTAGCTTTACTTATTTTTTCCTACCTCTTGCAAGTCTGCTCCATGAAGACAATGTTTTCCAATTTCCTTTATGTCCTGTGTAATTGCATCTCATTTAGTTTTCTTTTTATACTTTTTCCTCTTTAAACATCCACTAATTCATTTGTGTTTTTTTCCCTTTAATAACATCTCTCTGTTAATAGTAAAGTCCTTACTATTGCAAGTTTAATTGAAAGGTTTTATCATATCATTTTATTGGTACAATGATTGAGTCCATATAGTACATCCTTTCTAAATAATAATAGTTGTTTGAATCAAAGTGTTTTCAAAGTTTAGTGATATGGGAGGATAAAAATCTTGCTCAGTAAGAGTGTATTGCAACTTTGAAGAAAAAAGATGGTGACACATTTAGTAAAACAAAGAATTTTGTTTAATCTTCAAGATATATGTCACCAATGAAATTAAATAATTTTGCTATGCCAAGTTATGTATTTATTTCTATGTAAACAAAGCCTTCCATATATAAGGCAACATGATAAAAATTCAAGTAAGGAAGAGAAAATATAGATTTCTGAGTTCCTCTAGGACAAGAGAAAATTTTTCATCATTGGGTATGCATATATTTATCTTTATTAAATAATCTTAAAACATACATCAACATTTTTATACCAAGTATTATTCCCATCAGCATTACCTGGTATCATCAGATATACAATATCACTCATATCCTCATCCAAATATATATTTGTCAGATTTGCAGTGTTAGCCTGTCCTATAGTATCTCACACTTATAATTTGCATTTTCTTGATGACTAATCATTTGAAAATGACTGATCATTTTCCTGATTGACTTGGGCATTTTTATACACATATACCTATAATTCCTATAAATGTTTTTCTTTTCTATAAATAATATCCTCTTGATAATCTTGGCTCATTTCCAATTGGCTTGTGTATTAATTGTCCAGTTTATCTTGTACTGAATCTGAATAATAGCACTTGCAAGCTGTCAGATCTTCTGAAACTTTGTTTATGCTTTACTTCCTCTGTGATATTATTTCAATTTAAATATAATGAAATTTAGCAAAATGTCTTTTATAGGCAGTGATATTTGTGAATGTTTGTGTCTTACTTATAAGTCCCAGTCCCAATGAGTTAAAAGTACTTTTATGGTTTCTTATAAGTATAAATATTTATATTTCTTTTAAACATTTGTATTTAGCTTTTTAACCTATCTAGAATATGTTTCAATGAATTAGGGATGTAACTTCATTTTTCTAAAGACATAGCCACATGTCTGATATTTATCAATAAATTCATCTTTTTCTCACTAGTTTCTAATGCTGCTTCCATCATATGTCAAATGACTGTATGCTTTGGTGTCAGTTTGGGGCATTCTATTTTGTTCTTTTGGTGTATTTGTCTATGAGAGATAAACAATTTTAAATAATATAGCTTTAACTTGCTATTTAGCTTTGCTCATAAACCACATTATTCTTAATACTTTCTTAGATATTTTTAACCCATAAGTACTTCATATTTATTTTAGGATCTTCATTCAAATTACAAATATTTTAAAATGATAGGATTGTGTTTGAACTAGCTTCGAATTTATTAATTCAGAGAGAATTGATATCTTAAAATACTGAAATTTACCATTCCTGTGTGTACCACATATTTGCATATATTATATTTTCCAGTTCTTTTAAGGAAGTTTTCATTATTAATTCATAACTTTTTTGTGTCTTGTTATATCTGATCTCATATGTCTTACATTCTTGTTACTAATGTAAAAAGGATCTTTTTAAAGTTATATTTTTTAGCTATTTATTGCTTGTGAGAACATAACTGCCTTTTATATACTAACTTTTAATTTAGCAGACTTGTGTTTATTAACTCTGATTTTCTTCTGTATATTTTTAAACATGATTATATTTTATCTCTTTTCAATGTTTATAACCTTGCTACCATATTTCTTTGTAATCTGCTCAACAGAATGTCAAATACAACAGTGAATAGAAAATGTAATAACTCAAAACCCCTTATGTTATTTCTAATTGTAAATAGAAATAGTTTCACCCTTATATATAAAGTTTACAGGAGGATTTTTACTACTCTTTATAAAACTTTCTAGAATCTCAAGTAATTTTTTTCTATTGCTGAATTTGCCTTTTTAATATTTTATTTAGGGTTTTTGCATGTATTTATATCAGTGAGATTTTCCTTTAAATCAGCTCTTGTATACTTAAAAGTTATTAATATCAATTACATACTAGCTTCCTAAAATAAACTAGGTAGATTTACTAAATTTTTCTATTCTTTAGAAAATGTTATATAGTATAGGAAACAAATGTTCTTCCTTGAACATTTGAAAGATAACTCATAACAGTTTAGAATTGACTGACTGATTGATTGATTAGTAGATTTACCAATGAAGAAGTATGCTATTTTTTTAACATATTACTGAGTTTTTATAATTATAGATTTATTCAGATATTCTGTTTAGTAAATTTTGGAATCTACTTTTTTTTCTTACAATTGTTCAACTTTTTAATATTTTTCAAATATATTGAAATTTTAGAGTACTTTTAGGAATATATAATATATAGCAGTTATTTATTTCTTATTTTGATAATACATATTTATGCCTTCTGTTGCATATTGCTGTACCAATAAGATTGTAGTTTTATCTTTAAAGAAACTTCTGTGTGAAATGTTATTTAGTTTTGTTAATTTTCTCCTGTTTTTCATTTTATCTCAATTTCTGCTCCAATTTTCATTATTTTACTTTCATCAAGTCAACTCTATAATTTTTTTAATATAATGAGTTGAACAACTTACTTTCAGTCTTTCTTCTTTGCAATGTATTCATTAATGATTGCAAACTACCTTTAAACTATTGCCTTATCTATATCCTAGAAGTTTTGTCATATAGGGTTTCATCTTTCTTGGGTCTGAATAGTGTGTAATTCTGTTATAATTTCTCCTTTCAAATATATGACTAATTGTTAATTTGTCTGTTATTTTTTATCCATAGAAAACAAATAATATGAAATAAATTCTTCTTTTTTGGCCCTAGGCACAGAAGATTTCTGTACTATTACATTTGTGCTTGAAAATAAGTAAAATAAAATATATCAAAATAAATTAAAAAGATGTACTTCATCCTAACGTGCAATGTATGAATTATTTCCCTCTCATGTTCTCATACTAACATACCATTTCAGTGCTTATCACACTGTATTTTAATAATCTGTTACATGTTCATTCCCTTCACCAAATTTTCAGTTTTATATACGTTGGGGACCATAGTTATGTGGTTCACTCATGTATCCTCAATGTCTAAAACTTTCCAAATATTATCTATAAATATCAGTTGTATGAATAAATTAAGAATAAATATTCCATGCTTAATTGAAGGCCAGGTAAATACCAGACTTACCACTTCCATGAATGTGTCTATATTATCAGTCACTTGAATTTGTAACACAATGTGTATATTTAGTGCTATTATGAATTATGTGTCTATTTATTAGTCTTTCTATACAGAGAGCTTTCAAAGGAAAAATCATTTGCTTTTTCATATTTGCACTCTGCCCAGTGTCTGACACACACTAGGTTTAATAATTATCTATTGATTAAATTACTATGAATTTTGCATTTGTAATTTCTTTCATATTATCATATTATTTCTTCTTCTTCCATGTTATGATTATCATCCTTATCTAGTTTTTAATCACCCACTTGTATTGTTGCTGTGTATTTTTAAGTGTTCTTCCTTTCTCTGCTTTCTCACCTTCCAATTTATTCTGCACACAGCTAATTAGATGATAACATGAAAAACTTTTCTAAAATCCTTCTTTTCTAATGTCATAGCTCAGGCGCTATACTTCTTTTAAGACAAATTCTAAGCTCTTTAATATATCTTGAATTTCAAAACCTTCTATTGACCATAATCCTTGCTTGTTATGTGGTAAATAACCATGCAATTTATTTATAATTACCCATCTATGTACATGCCTATACTTAGTATTTAACCAAGCATATCATGATTGCTCAATGAGAACTTATGAATGATAAAATGTGTTTATTGACGCTGTGCTCCCTAAATGACCCCATGGAAAACATCTGTACATGACTAAGAACTTATGTCTTAAAAGGTTTCTATTCCGAAGTAACTTACTTGGAAACTTCTACAAAATGATTTTTATAAGCGAAAAAGATAAACATTTGTGTAGCACTTACCTTAATTTAGAAAAACTGTAAGACCCATTCACTAATTTAATTATTAACATCAATATAACATTATTTAAACTTCAGCTTGGATGACATCTTGTAAACTAGATAAATGATTAACTGTCTATTTAGAATATCACTATGAAAAGAAGAGAAAATAGATGGAAACAGAAAATAAGAATTTGACATAGGAGACCAAAATCAATAGGTAGGAAAATACTAATCAAAAATAACCAAGCTCCAAATAAATATTCCAGACCATTTGAGAATGAGAGGATGTTCATGAAATATTATGAAGCAGTTCATAAGCAGCTGGGAAAAAAGCAAAAAAAAAATGCAGATTTTATCTTTACTTCACAATTTACACAAAAGGATAAATCAAGTAAAAGGTTATAAGAAACTGAATGAAAGGAAAGTAAATTTATGAAATCATGAAAGATGAAAGTAAATTTGTATACACTAGATAATAAATTTCTAAGTTGAAATACTGCTGGCAAAATCATAAAGAAACATTGCTTGATTATAACAAATGTATAGCTTTCTTTGTTAAAATATCGAGTCAAATATCTCATACTTGCTACAGAAATTACAGAGAAAAGTTTAAAATTATAATATGAATGTCATTATATTGATGCCTGACCTGAGAAATATTAGTAGTTCAAATAGAAACATAGAGCTTAGCCAGAAAGAGACTTCCCTTATAATAGCAAATTGAAAAGGTAAACAAATATATGATAAAATTTCTTCATAGCTAGTAAACATAGAAATGAAAAATAAAATATAAATTATTCTTTCCCATATAGCATAATAACAAAACTTGAAAAATCATAAAACCCAAGTCTGACAAACTTCAGATAAACTACTTTTTAAAAAAATCACTAGAAGCTGCATAAATTAGGAAAGCTTATTTAGGAAAAATTTATACATATTGTTAATTATCTTATTATAATATGGTAAAATTATAACTGTGTATATATATATCCTATTAACTTATAAAAGAGGGCTTACTGGGATTTGGTTGATGTTGCATTGATAATTGGCATTTTAACGTTGAGTATTCTCTCTGTGAACATGGTTATCTCTCTGTAGTTTAAGTCTGGTTTACTTTCTCATCAGTGTTTTGCATTTTTCTATATAAACTGCCTACACATATTTTTCAGATATATAACTATGTTATACTTTGATATAAAATGCAATATTTTGTCAATTTGCTCATCTAGTTTGTTATCTCTAAGAGCTTTTTTTTTAATAGCTTTCATTGAATTTCTAAATAAACAATCTTGTTGTCTGAGAATGAAGACAATGTCTATATTTCCTGCCAGTCCAGAGGTATTTTATTTCTTTTAATTGCTGTGTTGAATAGTGAGGATTATTAGTACAATAAAGTGATGAGACCAGTCATTGTAAGGTTGGAAGATGACCCCCAAAATAAATTTTAAAATGTTGTTTGCCATTTATAAAGAGTTTGAAATATTATTGAGTTATAAAAAATCCCATGTTATTAAAAACACTAAGTTAAAATCTATAGAAATTTTAAGTTCAAATTCAAGGAACTGTGTATAAGCTGAGGATTTCCCACAGTTGAATTGATTTATAAAAAGAAGCACTGTTTTTTAATAGAAAGAAAAAAGTACTAAACTATGCCATAAAATTGAAGTGTTAATGTCTTACCCTTTGTATGTGTGTGTGTGTGTGCTTAGTTCTGTCTGACTCTTTGCAACCTTATGTGTTGTACCCCACCAGGCTCCTCTGTCCATGAGATTCTCCAGGCAAGAATACTGGCGTGGATAGCCATTCTCCTCTCCAAGGGATCTTTCCCACCCAGGGATCAAACCAAGCTTTCCTGCATTGTAGTCAGATTCTTCACCATCTGAGCCACAAAGGAAGCCCTAACTTTAGTAACTAGAATATCAGTATTATTGAATTTAGATAAAAGAAGAGTCTTTAAAATTAAGCTAGCTTTACAGCCATTTAATAACTGAATTTCCTCTGCCAATTGTTTCAATATGTTGATTGACAAAAAATAATTGCTATTGATTAGAAAATCACATTCTATCTTTGGGTTTCACTGTTTGTTAACATATTCATTGTTAAATCTTCTGTTGAACAATGTCTCTCTCAGCATATTTTAACCACTGATCCTTTTTCTAGTCTTTTTATTCTCTGAGACATCTGTTCTCAATGTAAAAGTTAATACATGATAGCAAATATTCTTATGATATAGATCTAGGCCCCCTCTCTATCCTGACCTATCTTCTGAACAAAATGTAATGTTTATGAACCCATTCTAAAAGTGTCATGTGAAAAATTGATTCCACTTTACATATGGAAAATAAGAGTCCCCAGTTCTTTGAAACAGAATACCAATATGACATATATGTGTTTGGCAGTGTCTCTGCTCCATATCTACTCTTTTCAGTGGAAAAAAAATCTTTCTGATATCAGCTTATCCTATTCAAGTGAAAACAGTGATTTCATCTTTGGCTAATTTATATGGGGTTGTGGGTGTTACAGTTGTTCACTCACTCATGAAGTATTTATTGTGCTTAGGTTAATAAAGCTCTGAACCAAGCCCTCAGTTCACTTCAGTTCAGTCATTCAGTCATGTCACTCTTTGCGACCCCATGGACTGCATCATGCCAGTCTTCCCTGTCCATCACCAACTACCGGAGTTTACCCAATCTCATGTCCACTGAGTCGATGATGCCATCTAACCATTTCATCCTCTGTCATCCCCTTCTCCTCCTGACTTCAGTCTTTCCCAGCATCAGGGTCTTTTCCAATGAGTCAGTTCTTCACATCAGGTGACCAAAGTATTGGAGCTTCAGCTTCAGCATCAGTCCTTCCAATGAATATTTAGGACTAATTTCCTTTAGGATTTACTGATTGGATCTCCTTGCTGTCCAAGGGACTCTCAAGAGTCTTCTCCAACACCACAGTTCAAAAGCATCAATTCTTTGGTGCCCAGCTTTCTTTGTGGTCCAACTCTCACATCCATACATGACTACTGGAAAAATCATAGCTTTGACTACACAGAATATTTTTGGCAAAGTAATGTCTCTGCTTTTTAATGTGCTGTATATGTTGGTCATAGCTTTTCTTTAAAGGAGCAAGAGTCTTTTAATTTCATGGCTGCAGTCACCAGCTTCAGTGATTTTGGAGCCACCCCCCAAAAAATAAATAAAGTCTTTCACTGTTTCCGTTGTTTCACCATCTGTTTTCCATGAAGTGATGGGACTGAATGACATGATCTTAGTTTTCTGAGCACTACAATTACCAAATGAAGAAAGCAAGTTCATACTCTCAGAGTTCATAAGACAGTGGCCTTTTCATTTCAATACATAAATGTGACGTAGAAATATATATGAAAAGTTAATAAGAGATAGACAAGAGACTATTTAAGGCTAACTAGGAACCTAAAAGAGGATGTGACATTTCATATCAAGAATGCTTAGGAATGGTTAGAAGTAACCGAGTTGGAAAAGGATGGAAGGGTATTCCAGGCTAGGAAGCTGTGTGTACAAAGAAATTGAGGTACAGCAACTTTAAGAGTTATAAGACCTGGGATCTGAGTTATTTTATGCTTCATATTTGAATTTTTAGGCTTCTCCTTTTCTTTGGTTTGGATATGAGTCTCTGTCTTTGGAAAGTACTTGAGGACTAGCTATTTTCCCACCTTTATTCATGGACTAATATGTGGAGGGCGTGGGCACAGGAGGGCCTAGAGGAACTGTCACATGTTGAAGGTCAGGAAAGGTGGCGGTGAGGAGATACCCCTCATCCAAGGTAAGGAGCAGTGGCTGTGCTTTGCTAGAGCAGCTATGAAGAGATACCCCATGACCAAGGTAAGAGAAACCCAAGTAAGATGGTAGGTGTTGTGAGAGGGCATCAGAGGGCAGGCAAACTAAAACCATACTTACAGAAAACTAGTCAATCTAATCACACTAGGACCACAGCCTCGTCTAACTCAGTGAAACTAAGCCATGCCCGCAGGGCAACCCAAGATGGGTGGGGCAGGGTGGAGAGGTCTGACAGAATGTGGTCCACTGGAGAAGGGAATGGCAAACATTTCACCATTCTTGCCCTGAGAACACCATAAACAGTATGAAGGCAAAATGATAGGATACTGAAAGAGGAACTCTGCAGGTTATTAGGTGCCCAATAATATACTAGATATCAGTGGAGAAATAACTCCAGAAAGAATGAAGGGATGGAGCCAAAGCAAAAACAATACCAAGTTGTGGATGTGACTGGTGATAGAAGCAAGGTCCGATGCTGTAAAGAGCAATATTGCATAGAAACCGGGAATGTCAGGTCCATGAATCAAGGTAAATTGGAAGTGGTTAAACAAGAGATGGCAAGAGTGAACATCGACATTCTAGGAATCAGCGAACTAAAATGGACTGGAATGGGTTAATTTAACTCAAATGACCATTATATCTGCTACTGCGGGGAGGAATACCTCAGAAATGGAGTAGCCATCATGGTCAACAAAAGAGTCCGAAATGCAGTACTTGGATGCATCTCAAAAACGACAGAATGATCTCTGTTCATCTCCAAGCCAAACCATTTAATATCACGGTAATCCAAGTCAATGCCCCAACCAGTAATGCTGAAGAAGCTGAAATTGAATGGTTCTATGAAGACCTACAAGATCTTTTAGAACACCCAAAAAAGATGCCCTTTTCATTATACGGGACTGGAATGCAAAACTAGGAAGTCAAGAAACACCTGGAGTAACAGGCAAATTTGGC
>SJYW01031157.1:213737-240530 GCA_006410735.1 Raphicerus campestris | reverse complement strand
ATCATAGCATTCAAAGAATGAGTATATTTAAAGTAAATTTTATTTTTATTTTGCTACACATTCAATAAATAAGAAAAGAATACTATAATATACTTCTTTCACACATGCAGAGCTTTTCCTTTTCAGCTGAAAGGGTAGTCATGAATACTTTAAAACCAGCTGAAAGTAGGAATAGCATATAGCTTGAACTAGGTTGATGATAAAAGGGGACAGAAAGACTAGAGAGCTTTAAAAATATAACTAATTCACATTGGTACATATTATAGCCTGCTTCATCTCAGTTATATTGTAAAACAAAAGCAATGTTAAACTTGGGTTAATCAATAGTAATGGTGTAGTACTTGTGCATTAGGGTACTCCAGAGAAACAGAATCCATAGGATATAAATAAATAAGTTTCTCTGCAGAGAGACTATATATATATATATAATTTTATTAAATTATCTGATATATATACACATATAGATTATTTATTATATAATTTTATTAAATTATCTGATATATATATACACATATATGTGTATATATATATATATATATATATATACACACACACACATATATATATATAAAATGCATATGGGCATCTATCAGCCCAGTCAACCTGACACATTAAAAATTAACCATCACAATATATTTTTTAAATATAAATTTATTTATTTTAATTGGAGGTTAATTACTATACAATATTGTGTCAGTTTTGCCATACATCAACATGAATCCGCCACAGGTATACATGTGTTCACCATCCTGAACCACCCTCTCTCCTTCCTGCTTGTATCATCCCTCTGGGTCGTCCCAGTGCACCAGCCCCAAGCATCCAGTATCATGCATCAAACCTGGACTGGCGACTCGTTTCATATATGATATTATACATGTTTCAATACCATTCTCCCAAATCATCCCACCCTCTCCCTCTCCAACAGAGTCCAAACGACTATTATATACATCTGTGTCTCTTTTGCTCTCTCGCATACTGGGTTATCATTACCATCTTTCTAAATTCCATATATATCCATTAGTATACCGTATTGGTGTTTTTCTTTCTGGCTTACTTCACTCTGTATAATTGGCTCCAGTTTCATCCACCTCATTAGAACTGATTCAAATGTATTCTTTTTAATGGCTGAGTAGTACTCCACTGTGTATATGTACCACTGCTTTCTTATCTGTTCATCTGCTGATGGTCATCTAGGTTGCTTCCATGTCCTGGCTGTTATAAACAGTGCTGCGATGAACATTGGGGTACACGTTTCTGTTTCAATTCTGGTTTCCTCGGTGCGTATGCCCAGCAGTGGGATTGCTGGGTCATAAGACAGTTCTATTTCCACTTTTTAAAGGAATCTCCACACTGTTCTCTATAGTGGCTGTACTAGTCTGCATTCCCACCAACAGTGTAAGAGGGTTCCCTTTTCTCCACACCCTCTCCAGCATTTATTGCTTGTAGACTTTTGGATCGCAGCCATTCTGACTGGCGTGAGATGGTACCTCATTGTGGTTTTTATTTGCATTTCTCTGATAATGAGTGGTGTTGAGAATCTTTTCATGTGTTTGTTAGCCATCTGTATGTCTTCTTTGGAGAAATGTCTATTTAGTTCTTTGGCCCATTTTTTGATTGGGTCGTTTATTTTTCTGGAATTGAGCTGTAGGAGTTGCTTGTATATTTTTGAGATTAGTTTTTTCTCAGTTGCTTCATTTGCTATTATTTTCTCCCATTCTGAAGGCTGTCTTTTCACCTTGCTTATAGTTTCCTTTGTTGCCATCACAACATGTTAACTGAAAAGTTTCATCAGACTATACAAGGGTAATCACAGTTAAGATTTTTTCTGTACATCATTTATCTATGGGTGTAAAACTATTTATAGATCACTTATAATGTACGTGCACTCTACCAGTCAACAGGAACATATCCCTTCCCTCACAGATACTATGTTTTGGTGGGAAGCCTAGGCACATCTACAGAGAGCTTGATGAGTCTGTGGATAGAATTGCGGCAATGCTTGGAATGAGACCCTAATGCAGATTTTCTGACCATCAAGAGATTTCTGAATCAAATTATGCCAAAACTAAGATCTAGTGGTTATAGCTCAGGGGAAAGACCAGAAAAGGAGACAGAAGAAAAAGAGAAGAAATGCTTTTCACACAGAGAATATTATATGCAGAGATATAGAGATGAGAGAGAATAGCACTGTATTCAAGAAAATCTGTTTTAAAGTTCAGTTTCTATAACAAAGTTTTCTAAAAATGTAGTGGAGAGAAATAAGACTCAAAAGATAAATGTGAGAAAGTTCACATAGGGTTTTTTAAATGATGATAATAACTTTAAATTTCATCCTAAAAGCAATGGGATCACAAACGACTTTTAAATAGGTAACTGTGAGCAGGGTGTGTTGCAAGATGCTAAACAGTGGGCAGTAAGGTTACTTAGAAAGCTGAAGCAGTAATTCAAGCAAGAGACTGTGATGTCTTGAACTAGGTTGATGGGGACAGAAAGAGATGGATCGATTGGAGAGCTTATTTTTTGGTTTAGGGAAAATGTATTATTGTTGAGATGTAGGAGAAAGAAAGAAATCAAAAGGAAAGACAAGGTTCTTGATGTGGCATCTGAATTAAAAGCATCTGCCTACAATGTGGGAGACATAGGTTCAATCCCTGGGTTGGGAAGGGTAACCCACTCCAGTATTCTTGCCTGGAAAATCCCATGGATGGAGGAGCCTGGTAGGCTACAGTCCATGGAGTCGCAAAGAGTCAGACACAACTGAGCGACTTCACTTTCACGTTTCACTGGAAAAATAAAGTCACCATTGGATGAGATAGGTCATCTGGAAGGATAATCAGATTTAGTAAGAAAAATGATAGTTCAGTATTACAGATGCTAAATTTGAGCTTTTGATACTCTAGTATCCATATCAGCAGGTAGTTGAAGACATGGATCAGGATCCAAGAGTCAGTGACATAATTATCAATTTGTTATTAGGAGAATGGGGAGCATGAGAAAAGAACATAGGCCATATTTAGGGCTGGGCAGATGAAAAAGAAATTATCATGTTATTAAAAAGTTAGAGAGATACACCCAATTATTTTCTATATACTTATTGGACATCTGAGAGATGGGCACTGTTTTTAAGTGTTGTTCAGTCTCTAAGCTGTGTTTAACTCTTTGTGACCTCATGGACTATAGCACACCAGCCTCCTTCATCCTCCATTATCTCCCAGAGCCTGCTCAAATTCATGTCCACTGAGTCAGTGATGCTATATAAAAATCTCAACTTCTGCCAGTCCCTTCTCCTTTTTTGGTGTTAGGGAACTATAATAGTCTAAGATTCCTGTCCTTAATGTGGGATATGCAAATCAGGAAAGAGGACACAGTGCTTCAGGAAGCAAATGGTTGATATTTAAGTTTTAAAAAACTATATAGTAATCTTTCCAAATATTCTAGTCTTACTCATTCAGCAATAAGAGTCTATCAAAATCTGGTATTTTCTAGATTTATAATGACTGGACTCTTTAGATGCCCTCACATTTATGCTAGACTGGGTTAGATCCCTCAGATTCTCTTACAGGACCTACTGATATTAGTTTAAGTGTCTTCTGCAATGTTTGGGGACTGGGAAAGATGTATTGTCAGCAAGATAATTTCATCTTTGTGTATGTCATCTCCCTGTTTGCAAAAGACCCTATACTGGGAACGTTTATTGATTTGGATCCTTCTAGAACATAGTGTGTCTGTGTCTGTAGAAAGCTCCCTGCCCTCGTGTTTTCTAAATGGCTGTATGACTGGTCTTCCTCCTGTTACTATTACCATTTGCTTATCTTTAAGGGTAAAGACAATCCAGGAGGAATGTTCTTTATCACACTGCCAGTCCTAATGGTCTATTTGTCTTTCAAACTCTATGGCTAAATTTTCAACTCACTTGTGATATTGTGCTCCTTCCTCAGGAAAACAATATTTCATTTGGCTTTCTCTATTGTGATGCTGCACCCAGTTACATGTGGGAGGAGGCATTTTTCCTGTGCCACCAAGAAATCCTAGAGTACTAGTTATGTATCCTGTAATTCAATTCAGACACTACATAAAGATAGCATCAGGTCCCACAGGTAAAGAGTCTTACATGATGGCCCCCTGCTCCACTTTACATGACAGTCTCAAATCTAGATTTCCACCTGTGCCTCTGACCCACTAGCTGAAGAGGGGTTCTAATGAAACCTCGTTGGGTTTAATTTGCTAGATCTGCTCTCAGAACTTATAAACACATTTTGCACTCTAGATTACCAGTTTATTATGAAAAAAAACATAATTCAGAAGAACCAGGTAAAGATATGGTTAGGGCAATATGGAGAAAGGGCACAGAACTCCCAAGCTCTCCCCAGGCACAATATTATCCCCAAATCTACAGTTCATCGACAAAGAACCTCTCTGAACCAATACCTTTTGGGGTTTTGTAGAGGCTTATTCCATAGGTATGACTAATTAATTCACTGGCTTAGTTAGTTAGTCAGTCAGTTCAGTGGCTCAGTTGTGTCTGACTCTGTGATTCCGACTATTGCAGCATGCCAAGCCTCACTGTCCATCACCAACTCCCGGAGTTCACTCATACTCACATCTGTCAAGTTGGTGATGCCATCCAGCCGTCTCATTCTTTGTCATCCCCTTCTCCTCCTGCCCCCAATCCCTCCCAGCATCAGAGTCTTTTCAAATGAGTCAACACTTTGAATGAAGTGGCCAAAGCATTGAAGTTTCAGCTTTAGCATCAGTCCTTCCAAAGAACACCCAGGGCTGATCTCCTTTAGAACGGACTGGTTAAATATCCTTGCAGTCCAAGAGACTCTCAAGAGTCTTCTCCAACATCACAGCTCAAAAGCATCAATTCTTCGGTGCTCAGCTTTCTTCACAGTCCAACTCTCACATACATACACAACTACTGGAAAAACCATAGCCTTGACTTGACAAATCTTTGTTGGCAAAATAATATCTCTGCTTTTGAATATGCTATTTAGATTGGTCATAACTTTCCATCCAAGGAGTAAGCATCTTTTAATTTCATGGCTGCAAACACCATCTGCAGTGATTTGGGCGCCAAAAAAAAAAAAAACGTCTGACACTGTTTCCACTGTTTCCCCATCTATTTCCCATGAAGTGATGGGACCAGATGCCATGATCTTCGTTTTCTGAATGTTGAGCTTTAAGCCAACTTTTTCACTCTCCACTTTCACTTTCATCAAGAGGCTTTTTAGTTCCTCTGCACTTTCTGCCATAAGGTTGGTGTCATCTGCATATCTGAAGTTATTGATATTTCTCCCAGCAATCTTGATTCCAGCTTGTGCTACCTCCAGGCCAGCATTTCTCATGATGTACTCTGCATATAAGTTAAATAAGCAGGGTGACAATATACAGCCTTGATGTACTCCTTTTCCTATTTGGAACCAGTCAGTTGTTCCATGTCCAGTTCTAACTGTTGCTTCCTGACCTGCATATAGGTTTCTCAAAGGGCAGGGCAGGTGGTCTGGTATTCCCATCTCTTTCACAGTTTTCCACAGTTGATTGTGATTCACACAATCAAAGGCTTTGGCATAGTCAATAAAGCAGAAGTAGATGTTTTTCTGGAACTCTCTTTCTTTTTCCATGATCCAGCAGATGTTGACAATTTGATCTCTGGTTCCTCTGCCTTTTCTAAAACCAGCTTGAACATCAGGAAGTTCACGGTTCACGTATTGCTGAAGCCTGGCTTGGAGAATTTTGAGCATTACATTACTAGCCTGTGAGATGAGTGCAACTGTGAGGTAGTTTGAACATTCTTTGGCATTGCCTTTCTTAGAGATTGGAATGAAAATTGATCTTTTCCAGTCCTATGGCCACTGCTGAGTTTTCCAAATTTGCTGACATATTTGAGTGCAGCACTTTCACAGCATCATCTTTCAGGATTTGAAATAGTTCCACTGGAATTCCATCACCTCCACTAGCTTTGTTCATAGTGATGCTTTCTAAGGCCCACTTGACTTCACATTCCAGGATGTCCAGCTCTAGTTGAGTGATCACACCATCGTGATTATCTTGGTTGTGAAGACCTTTTTTGTACAGTTCTTCTGTGTATTCTTGCCACCTCTTCTTAATATCGTCTGCTTCTCTTACGTCCATACCATTTCTGTCCTTTATTGAGCCCATCTTTGCATGAAATGGTCCCTTGGTATCTCTAATTTTCTTAAAGAGATCTCTAGTCTTTCCCATTCTGTTCTTTTCCTCTATTTGTTTGCATTGATCATTGAGGAAGGCTTTCTTAGCTCTTCTTGCTATTCTTTGGAACTCTGCATTCAAATGCTTATATCTTTCCCTTTCTCCTTTGCTTTTCACTTCTCTTCTTTTCACAGCTATTTGTAAGGCCTCCTCAAACAGCCATTTTGCTTTTTTGCATTTCTTTTCCATGGGGATGGTCTTGATCCCTGTCTTTTGTACAATGTCATGAACCCCCATCCATAGTTCATCAGGCACTCATCTACCAGATCTACTCCCTTAAATATATTTCTCATTTCCACTGTATAGTCATGAAGGATTTGATTTAGGTCATACCTGAATGGTCTAGTGGTTTTCCCCACTTTCTTCAGTTTCAGCCTGAATTTGGTAATAAGGAGTTCATGATCTGAGCCACAGTCAGCTCCCAGTCTTGTTTTTGCTGACTGTATGGAGCTTCTCAATCTTTGGCTGCAAAGAATATAATCAATCTGATTTTGGTGTTGACCATCTGGTGATGTACACATTTAGAGTCTTCTCTTGTGTTGTTGGATGAGGGAGTTTGCTATGACCAGTAAGTTCTCTTGGCAAAACTTTATTAGCCTTTGCCCTACTTCATTCTATATTCCAAGGCCAAATTTGCCTGTTACTATGTTTTTTCCTGTAGTCATGTATGGATGTGAGAGTTGGACTGTGAAGAAAGCTGAGCGCTGAAATATTGATGCTTTTGAACTGTGGTGTTGGAGAAGACTCTTGAGAGTCCCTTGGACTGCAAGGAGATCCAACCAGTCCATTCTGAAGAAGATCAACCCTGGGATTTCTTTGGAAGGAATGATGCTAAAGCTGTCTTTGGCTACCTCATGTGAAGAGTTGACTCATTGGAAAACACTCTGATGCTGGGAGGGACTGGGGGCAGGAGAAGGGGACGACAGAGGATGAAATGGCTGAATGGCATCACTGACTCGATGAATGTGAGTCTGAGTGAACTCTGGGAGATGGTGATGGACAGGGAGTCCTGGCGTGCTGCAATTCATGGGGTCGCAAAGAGTCTGACATGACTGAGCGACTGAACTGAATTGAACTGAACAGGTGTTTCTTGACTTCCTACTTTTGCATTCCAGTCCCTTATAATGAAAAGGACACCTTTTTGGTGTGTTAGTTCTAAAAGGTCTTGTAGGTTTTCATAGAACTGTTTAACTTGAGCTTCTTCAGCATTACTGGTTGGGGCATAGACTTGGATTACTGTGATATTGAATGATTTGCCTTGGAGATGAACATAGATCATTCTATCATTTTTGAGATTGCATCCAAGTAGTGCATTTTGAACTCTTTTGTTGTCCATGATGGCTACTCTATTTCTTCTAAGGGATTACTGCCCACAGTAGTAGATAAAATGGTCATCTGAGTTAAATTCTCCCATTCCANGATCATTCTATCATTTTTGAGATTGTATCCAAGTAGTGCATTTTGGACTCTTTTGTTGTCCATGATGGCTACTCTATTTCTTCTAAGGGATTACTGCCCACAGTAGTAGATAAAATGGTCATCTGAGTTAAATTCTCCCATTCCAGTCCATTTTAGTTCACTGATTCCTAGAACATCAACGTTCATTCTTGACATCTCTTGTTTGACCACTTCCAATTTGCCTTGATTCATGGACCTAATATTCCAGGTTCCTATGCAATACTGCTCTTTACAGCATCGGATCTTGCTTCTATCACCAGTCACATCCACAACTGGGTATTGTTTTCACTTTGGCTCATCCCTTCATCCTTCCTAGAGTTATTTCTCCACTGATCTCCAGTAGCATATTGGGCACCTACCGACCCAGTTAGTTCCCCTTTCAGTATCCTATCAATTTGCCTTTTCATACTGTTCATGGGGTTCTCAAGGAAAAAATACTGAAGTGGTTTGCCATTCTCTTCTCCAGTGGACCACATTCTGTCAGACCTCTCCATCATGACCCACCCATTTTGGGTGGCCCCCATGACATGGCTTAGTTTCATTGAGTTAGACAAGGCTGTTTTCTGTGTGATCAGATTGACTAGTTTTCTATGATTATGGTTTCAATGTGTCTGCCCTCTGATGCCCTCTCACAACACCTACTGTCTTACTTGTGTTTCTCTTACCTTCGACGTGGGGTATCTCTTCACAGCTGCTCCAGCAAAGTGCAGCTGTTGCTCCTTACCTTGGATGAGAGACATCTGCTCACTGCCGCCCCTGCCACCTTGAACATGGAGTAGCTTCTCTTGGCCCTCCTGCGCCCATGTAGCCACTACTCCTTGGACGTGGGGTTGCTCCTCGGCCAATTCATTGGCTAGTGGCAATCAATTCTTCACACTCTAGAGATCAGGGGGCAAGACTGAAAGCTCCAACTCTCCAATCATGTGATTGGTTCTCTTGGCAAACAACCAAAATTACCCTACTAACATAACAAAAGGCACCTTTATGCTATCATCCGTTAAGGATTTCCAATGCTTTTAGAAGCTTGGTGCCAGAAAGGATGAAGACTGGCTCCATAATTATTATGGATACAATGGCTAAATTATTTTAAAACCTTGATGTCTCAAGCACATCCATGATAAATGAAGTTTGCTCCTGAAATGGGCCATGTTCTTCTACCCTTATTTTAATTTTTAAAAGAACATATCAGTGTTAAATCCTGCTTCAATATTGGGTAACAAATAGATGAGGAGGTAAAGGAAGAAAACTCATAAGTTCTTAAGCTACTTTAAACTCCTCAAATTACTGCAAATTTGACAAAAAAAAATGAGCACCAATATGTACATCAGTTAAGAATTAATATAAAATATCAGAGACAAGAATTTGATATTTCAAAGGCAATACAATTTATATTAAGTATATAAGAAGCAGCTTCTATTATCTTCTACATAAATACCAACTTACCATACAACTTCAACACAGCTTCACCCACTACCATGACATTCAGGAACACACTACACACTTTTGCCATCAGAGCTGTTGCATCTTGAGCACAGGCAAGAAATACTCTTGTTCAGTTCAATCACTCAGTAGCGTATGACTCTTTTCAACCCCATAGACTGTAGCATGCAAGGCTTCTCTGTTGATCACCAACTACTGGAGTTTACTCAAACTCATGTGTATTGAGTCAGTGATGCCATCCTGCTATCTCATCCTCTGTCACCTCCTGCCCTCAATATTTCCCAGCATCAGGGTCTTTTCCAGTGAGTCAGTTCTTCATATCAAGTGACCAAAGTACTGGAACTTCAGCTTCAGCATCAGTCTTTCCAATGAATTTTCAGGACTGATTTACCTTAGAATTGACTGGTTGGATCTATTCTCAGTCCAAGGGACTCAACAGTCTTCTCCAAATCCAAAGCATCAATTCTTTGGTGTTCAGCTTTCTTTATAGTCCAACTCTCACATCCATACATGACTACTTGGAAAACCATAGCTTTGACTGGATGGACCCCTGTTTGCAAAGGAATATCTCAGTTTTTTAATATGCTGTCTAGTTTTGACATAAATCCTCTTCCAAGGGGCAATTGTCTTAATTTCATGGCTGCAGTCACAATCTGCAGTGATTTTAGAGTCAAAAAATTGAAGTCTCTCACTGTTTCCATTGTTTCGCCATTTATTTGTCATGAAGGTATGGGCCTAGATGCCATGATCTTAGTTTTCTGAATGTTGAGTATTTTAAGCCAACTTTTTCAATCTTCATTTTACTTTCATCAAGAGGTTCTTTAGTTCTTCTTCACTTTTTGCCATAAGGGTGGTGTCGTCTGCATATCTGAGGTTGTTGATATTTCTCCTGTTGATTCCAGCTTGTGCTTCATCCAGCCAGGCATTTCGCATGATTACTCTACATGTAAGTCAAATAAGTAGGGTGATAATATACAACCTTGACATAATCTTTTCCTAATTTAGAACCAGTCTATTGTTCCATGACCGGTTCTAACTGTTGCTTCTTGATCTGCATACACATTTCTCAAGAGGCAGGTCAGGTGGTCTGGTACTCCCATCTCTTTCAGAATTTTCCACATTTTGCTGTGATCCATGCAGTCAAGGGCTTTGGCATTGACAGTAAAGCAGAAATAGATGTATTCCTGGAACTTTCTTGCTTTTTTGATGATCCAGCAGATGTTGGCAAGTTGACCTCTGTAGTCTAGCTTTTCCAAATCCAGTTTGAACATCTGCAAGTTTAAGGTTCACATACTATTGAAGCCTGGCTTGGAAAATTTTGAGCATTACTTTGCGAGTGTGTGAGATGAGTCCAATTGTACAGTAGTTTGAACATTCTTTGGCATTGCCTTTCTTAGGGTTGGGATGAAAACCTACCTTTTCCCAGCCACTGCTGAGTTTTCCAAACTTGCTGGCATATTGACTGCATCACATTCACAGCATCATCTTCTAGGATTTGAAATACTCACCTGGAATTCCATCACCCCCACTAGCTTTGTTCATTATGATGCTTCCTAAGGCCCACTTGACTTCACATTCCAGGATGTCTGACTCTGGGTGAGTGATCATACCATTATGGTTATCTCGGTCATGAAGATCTTTTTGTACAGTTTTTCTGTGTATTTTTTCCACCTCTTCTTAACATCTTCTGCTTCTGTTATGTCCATACCATTTCTATCCTTTATTGTGCCCATCTTTACAGGAAATATTCCTTGGTATCTCTAGTTTTCTTGAACACATCACTAGTCTTTCCCATTCTATTGTTTTCCTCTATTTCTTTGCATTGATTACTGAATAAGGCTTTCTTATCTTTCCTTGTTACCCTTTGGGACTCTGCATTCAAATGGGTATATCTTTCCTTTTCTCCTTTGCCTTTCACTTCTTTTCTTTTATCAGTTATTTGTAAGGCCTCCTCAGACAACCATTTTGCCTTTTTGCATTTCTTTTTCTTGGGGATGGTCTTTATCACTGCCTCCAGTGCAATGTCAGGAACATCTGTCCATAGTCTTTGGCACTCTGTCTATCAGATATAATCCCTTGAATCTATTTATCATTTCTACTGTATAATTGTAAGGGATTTGATTTAGGTCATACCTGAATAGTCTAGTGGTTTTCCCTACTTTCTTCAATTTCAGTCTGAATTTGACAATAAGGAGATCATGATCTGAGCCACAGTCAGCTTCCAGTCTTGTTTTTGCTGACTGTGTAGAGCTTCTCCATTTTTGGCTACAAAGAATATATTCAGTATGATTTCTGTATTGACATCTGGTGATGCCCTATGCAGACTTCTCTTGTGTTGTTGGAAAAGGGTGTTTGCTATGACCAGTGTGTTCTCTTGACCAAACTCTGTTAGCATTTGTCCTGCTTCTTTCTGTACTCCAAGGCCAAATTTGCCTGTTATTTCAGCTATTTTTTGACTTCCTACTTTTGCATTCCAGTCCCCTATAATGAAAAAGACATCTTTTGGGGGTGTTAGTTCTACAAGATCTTGTAGTTCTTCATAGAACTGTTCAAATTCAGCTTCATAATTACTCTATCCTACTCCTTAAAGAGTTTGTTGCAAACTCTATCACCTTTTCAGAGAAGTCTGTCTAGACAACCTTCTATTTATTTATAATATTATCACAAATTGATCTACTATACATTTATTTGTTTATATTATTTCTACATCTACCAGTTTCATACTTCAAGATAAAAGCATTCTGGATATTTATCAGTTATTGATCTACTCACAGTGTCAAGAGCAGAGCCTGACTCATAGTCATCACTCAATAAGAATTGTTGAGTGAACTAATAAGTCATTTATCTTCTATTGTACACATCATTTAACAGAATGTTATTATTCCATTTAAATAAACAAAACATAAGACTGCTGAGGGGCTTCCCTGGTGGCGCAGAGGTTAAAGCATCTGTCTGCAATGTGGAAGACCTGGGTTTGATACCTGGGTCAGGAAGATCCCCTGGAGAAGGATGTGGCACCCCACTCCAGGATTATTACCTGGAGAATCCCATGGATGGAGGAGCTTGGTGGGCTACAGTCCATGGGTCGCAAAGAGTCGGACACGACTGAGCAACTTCACTTTCACTTTGAAGACTGCTAAAGATGGTTACATTTTACTTATTCTTAAACATTTATTAGCTTTATATACATATCATCTACTTTTTGGACAACAGAGAGAACCAAAATCTTTATGAAAGAATGTAGGAAAACGTTTAAAATGTATATNTTCACTTTCACTTTCAAGACTGCTAAAGATGGTTACATTTTACTTATTCTTAAACATTTATTAGTTTTATATACATATCATCTACTTTTTGGACAACAGAGAGAACCAAAATCTTTATGAAAGAATGTAGGAAAACGTTTAAAATGTATATAACATTAAAGAAACAGCCTACTGAAACTGCTAAATAATTTTATCATGTTTAGTTGTTATCACTTGAGCTTTAGTCCTGATTTCTCAGCTGTGTTTCATGTATCCCTTCTCTGCAAGAGACTCCAAGGTCTGCTCCAATTTATTTACTCAGATTTTATGCACAACAATAAGTTATAACTCCTTGAGACAGAGCATCTCATTTTCCAAGACACCCTACAGATATCAGCAATTACACTGTTATACAAAAGGTTTCCATCCAAGCAAATAATTTGTTTTCTAGTGAAAAATAAAGGGTATCTTCTTACCTCTGAAGAGAGATTTTGTTTGTTTGTTTTGTAACTGTGAATGACCTGTGAGACCCATCTGGTCTTTCCACAAATGAAAGAAAGAAAATCCTTCAAGGGTAAAATATTATTTATTCTATGAGAAAACAATTTTAAATCAAAAAAAGAAAATAAAGTGTTTGGCTTGTATCATGGCAGGTGTCTGATTTGAATCACTTTTAGCTAGTACTGTTGTACCACTTAAATTTTTGTTTTGTAAAACATATGTTAAAAGGAAGAAAATATGTTATTTCAGAATAAGCATTTGCAATAAGCATGAAAACCATTCTCACATTATCAGAGTAAATGAAATATTGTGCATGAATATTTTATAGTTTACTGACAAATAAAGTCAAATAATGCCTTTGCACCTATACACATTTTTTTCTATGAAAAAGTTCCAAAATTATACTGAAATATATCTCTTCCTTATATAAGGGATGAAAATAGTATGCCAGTCATGTTGCAGAATACTTAAAATTGAATGAGCCAAAATAAAATATAGTGCTTCCATGATTGTGGAAACACATAAAATAGTTTTAATTAGTTTAATTTTAAACTGTCTTTTACTGGATTATTTATGCACCTAGGTAATAATTTTTCATCAAGGAATTAATTCTGTAGGAGCTCAATATTTTAGGTCACATGATTAAAAGACATTCACCAAATTTTATGCCAAAGTATTAGTTTCTCTTCCTTTCAGAGGACGTCCTTGGCTCTAATATCTATTATATTATATCTGGATATTTTAATCATCTCCCAACTTATCATGCTGCCAATAATTTCAACTCAGTTCAAGTGCTATTCANACATTCACCAGATTTTATGCCAAAGTATTAGTTTATCTTCCTTTCAGAGGACGTTCTTGGCTCTAATATCTATTATATTATATCTGGATATTTTAATCATCTCCCAACTTATCATGCTGCCAATAATTTCAACTCAGTTCAAGTGCTATTCAACACCACTTTTAGATAAATCTCTAACATAGTGGAAAATGTAGTACTGAATCAAGCTGTATATAATTTTAGAAACCTTTTCTAGATGCATGACTTTAGATAAATCAATTAACCTCTCTAATTCAGTATCCTTGTCTGTAAATGAAAGATGGTATCAGCTCTGGGATTTCTATGAAAATAAAATAAGGTACAATTTGGTAGAAAGTAGCAGATGTTGAACATGACAAGTGCTAACAATGCTAGTTCTTTCTTTTCCTTTCTGGGACATAAAACTACTCAAGTCCACTCATTTGTGTCTTCCTATCTCCTTCACGATAAACTTCAAAATCACTAAGGCACACAAGCTCTCCATAATATACCAATATTCCCAACATCATTTCTCCTTATGTTTCCTCCAGAATGCACCTGACACTACAGTAATAGGTAAGGCTATGCAGCTACACAATATTGTTTTTTGTGCTTAAAAAAAAAAATCTGAAAGTTCTTTGTGAGAAAACACTATTTTGCTACTCAAAATCTGTCCAAATTCAGAACTTCCCACTGTTGCTGATTAACTAGAAAGCTATCTCCTTAAACCATTCTAACCATTCTTGCCCACTTATCCTTTGTCATACTTCATGCCGTCTCACAGTAGTTTGAAGAATAAGCCAAAAGTATCATTTCCATAGGTAATACACACAATATAATGACAGAGTAATGTTAAAATATCAAATATATGAAATAGCCTTTGGACAATTTAACTTATCTACAAAACAGACATTGAGTCAGGGGGTAAGGGGTAGGAGAGAGAGTTAAATAAGAAGATAGATATTAACATGTATACACTATTATACAAAAAATAGATAATAAGGACCCACTGTATTAGCACAACTAACTCTATGAAATGGTCTGTAATAGCCTACATGGGAAAAGAGTCTAAAAAAAAAGTGAAACCTGTATATGAGTAACTGATTCAGGGCTTCCCTAGTAGCGCAGTTGGTAAAGAATTCCACCTGCATTGCAGGAGACCAGGGCTCCATCCCTGGGTCAGGAAGATTCCCTGGAGAAGGAAATGGCAACCCACTCAAGTATTCTTGCCTGGGAAATCCCATGGACAGGGGAGCCTGGTGGGCTACAGTCCATTGAGTCACAAGAGTTGGACACAACTTAGTGACTAAACCTCCACCACCCAAAACTGATTCACTTTGCTGTATGGCATAAAGTACCACAACATTGTAAATCAACTATACTCCAATAAAATTTTTGAAAAAGAAAAATCAGATGTATGCTTAAGGATGGCAATTAAAATATTTTACTAGTTTTCTCCACAGAAGAAAAATTGTAAATTACAGATATTTTAGTACATTTTCAAGTTGTGTTAATATTGTAACAGACATTATGTAACACTAAAACATATGATATGGCTCTTCAAAAATTAGTAGAGCTGGGCGCACAAAACAAGGTTGGCCACTGAGATCAGTCAAGATAAGAACCAGGTGATCTATAGTCTTGTGAACACTAATGAATCTTTTAAACGGCTGTAGTTTCAGGTGATAACTATTCATCTTTGTACACTGTTCATTCACATTATTCAGCCAGACTATATGTAATACAATATTCCAAGTATTGTTGCAAGGAAATTTTTTAAATGTGAAAATAAATTTCATATTTATCTCCTTATCGGTTCAATTCAGTCACTCAGTCATGTCCAACTCTTTTCAACCCCATGAATCGCACAATGCCAGGCCTCCATGTCCATCACCAACTCCAGGAGCTTCCTCAAACTCATGTCCATAGAGTTGGTGATGCCATCCAGCCATCTCATCCTCTGTCGTCCCCTTCTCCTTCTGCCCTAAATCCCTCCCAGTATCAGAGTCTTTTCCTCCCAGCACCTCTTTGCATGAGGTGGCCAAAGTATTGGAGTTTCAGCTTTAGCATCAGTCCTTCCAAAGAACACCCAGGATTGATCTCCTTTAGAATGGACTGGTTAGATCTCTTTGCAGTCCAAGGGACTCTCAAGAGTCTTCTCCAACACCACAGTTACCAATGCAAAATATTTTAGTCATATGTACATTTTACATTGACTCCTTACTATACTTTATAGCTCATTCTTCTGTTCTTTATTATGGTTTATACTGCTTCAGTTGTCAGTTCATACTGGATATGGAATACTGGATATGGATACTGGATATGGAATACCAAAGATATGTATTCCAAAGATATGTATTGAGCACTTGCTGAAGACAGAGGCTGCTTACTCTATATCAAGAGTAGAGAGGTTAAATAGTAACCATCTTAAGATATCCCACCAATGAATGATTTTTCTTTTAATTAGGACAGTCAAGAAGTATATGCTGTGCTTGGCTATGGTAAATGGAAAAGCATTTTCCCTTCACACTCCAACTAGGACTTTCCATTTCCTACCCCAAAAAAGACTAATATCCTCATCCCTCACTGTCCTGTGACATGTTGATGTTTACACCAGAATATGGCAAGCACACCATTTCAGGGCATGATGTTCAACTCAAATCAGACAGATACTACTATAGCTCCAATTATCCTTCCCAGGATATAGAAGAAAAGCTAGAATTTAGCAGCATGGAATGTATGACATAAGAAAGAATGTCCTCTATAACAATGTCATTGTTGTTTATCATTTAGAAAAGGACTAGACTAGTAATAATATTAAGAAGCACTTTATAGTACTTATCATGCCTCAGGTTCCAGTTAAAGTGCTTTATCTAGGTACACTCACTGAATTATCTCAACAAATTTGTGAGCTAGACCACTTTTAAGCTTACTTTGCAAATGAGGAAAGTAAGGCACACATAAGTAATTACCGTTAGAAACTTAGCTAGAAAGTAAATAAAATGGAACTTGAAGCCAGCCAATCTGGCTCCAGTGTGAGTGCCCTTAAACACTGTACTATAGAGACTCTCTTGCACCTTTAAAGTACCTTGGAGAGCAGTCATTTGCTGTACTTTGTTAAGTGTCATTCTAGGCTGGCACCTCCGTATCTCACAGTCTATATTGCTAAAAAGCTCTTTAAGAGCATTTCAGCCTATAAAAATATTTTATTTATTTATACAACTCACATCAGGATAAATTATCCAGGATATCTTAATATGGCTAAGCAAGGAAATAGTTTTTTGATACATAGTCTGAATAAGAGGCATGTTTTCCTTCACTGGATCTGGAAATGAGATTTAAATGTATGAGCAGTTCAATGAGGCTAATTTTCAAGTTGTTACATGTTTGTACCCTAAACTTGAAATGTATTATCAAATGATAAAAGTAGATTTTATATTCCCTTTTAGATTTTGACTTCTCTGGTGGCTCAATGGTAAAGTGTCNAAATGAGATTTAAATGTATAAGCAGTTCAGTGAGGCTAATTTTCAAGTTGTTACATGTTTGTACCCTAAACTTGAAATGTATTATCAAATGATAAAAGTAGATTTTATATTCCCTTTTAGATTTTGACTTCTCTGGTGGCTCAATGGTAAAGTGTCTGCCTACAATGCGAGAGACCTGGGTTCAATCCCTAGGTCGGAAAGATCTCCTGAAGAAGGAAATGGCAACCCACCCCAGTATTCTTGCCTGGAAAAATCCCATGGATGGAAGAGCTTGGTAGAGTTTGCAACCCCAGTCCACGGGGTTGCAAAGAGTCTGGACATGACTGAGCGACTTCACTTTCTTTTCTTTCACTTTCTTTTAGATTTTGAACATTTTTTCTCTTCCTTTAGCTTCTCTATTCTGTGTTTTCTCTGACCATGTTTGACATTAAAAATATATTTTTTTCTTTTATTCATGGTTTTATAATTCATCTGGAAACAACATACAAGGTATAAGACTCTCAAAATATACCTTATGCTCTAGGAATTAAGAAAAGATCAAAATTAGCAAATAAAGAATAATTTTAACATTGAACTTAATGAACAGTTCAAATATTGCCATACNTCCAGGCAGATGCTTTAACCTCTGAGCCACCAGGGAAGCCCATAGACAATTCAGGTATGACCTAAATCAAAATCCTTATGATTATACAGTGGAAGTGAGAAATAGATTTAAGGGACTAGATCTGATAGAGTGCCTGATGAACTATGGACAGAGGTTCATGACATTGTACAGGAGACAGGTCTTGATACCTGTCTTGATACAGGTCTTGATACCATCCCCATGGAAAAGAAATCAAAAAAGAAAAATGGCTGTCTGAGGAGGCCTTACAAATAGCTATGAAAATAAGAGAAGTGAAAAGCAAAGGAGAAAAGGAAAGATATAAGCATCTGAATGCAGAGTTCCAAAGACTAGCAAGGAGAGCCAAGAAAGCCTTCCTCAGTGATCAATGCAAAGAAATAGAGGAAAAGAACAGAATGGGAAAGACTAGAGATCTCTTCAAGAAAATTAGAGATACGAAAGGAACATTTCATGAAAGATGGGCTCAATAAAGGACAGAAATCGTATGGACCTAACAGAAGCAGAAGATATTAAGAAATGGCAAGAATACACGGAAGAACTGTACAAAAAAGGTCTTCATGATGCAGATAATCACGATGGTGTGATCACTCACCTGGAGCCAGACATCCTGGAATGTGACGTTAAGTGGGCCTTAGAAAGCCTCACTATGAACAAAACTAGTGGAGGTGATGGAATTCCAGTTGAGCTCTTTTAAATCCNCATTTCATGAAAGATGGGCTCAATAAAGGACAGAAATCGTATGGACCTAACAGAAGCAGAAGATATTAAGAAGTGCCAAGAATACACGAAAGAACTGTACAAAAAAGGTCTTCATGATGCAGATAATCACGATGGTGTGGTCACTCACCTGGAGCTAGACATCCTGGAATGTGGCGTTAAGTGGGCCTTAGAAAGCCTCACTATGAACAAAACTAGTGGAGGTGATGGAATTCCAGTTGAGCTCTTTTAAATCCTGGAAGATGATGTTGTAAATTGATGCACTCAATATGCCAGCAAATTTGGAAAACTCAACAGTGGCCACGGGACTGGAAAAGGTCAGTTTTCATTCCAACCCCAAAGAAAGGCAATGCCAAAGAGTGTGCATATTAATACATCATATTTTAGGATTTGAAATAGCTCAGCTGGAATTCCATCACCTCCACCAAGTTTGTTCGTAGTAATGCTTACTACAGGCCACTTGACTTTACACTCCAGGATGTCTAGCTCTAGGTGAGTGACCACACTGTCACAGTTATCTGTGTACTAAGACCTTTTTGTCTAGTTATGTGTATTCTTGCTACCTCATCCTAATTTCTTCTACTTCTGTTAGGTCTTTTTCGTTTCTGTCCTTTACTGTGCTNGTGCATATTAATACATCATATTTTAGGATTTGAAATAGCTCAGCTGGAATTCCATCACCTCCACCAAGTTTGTTCATAGTAATGCTTACTACAGGCCACTTGACTTTACACTCCAGGATGTCTAGCTCTAGGTGAGTGACCACACTCTCACAGTTATCTGTGTACTAAGACCTTTTTGTCCAGTTATGTGTATTCTTGCTACCTCATCCTAATTTCTTCTACTTCTGTTAGGTCTTTTTCGTTTCTGTCCTTTACTGTGCTCATCTTTGCATGAAATGTTCACTTGGTATCTCCAATGTTCTTGAAAAAAATCTCTAGTCTTTCCCACTCTATTGTTTTCCTTTATTTCTTTATATTTTTTACTTAAGAAGGCTTTCTTATTTCTCCATGCTAGTCTCTGGAATTCTGCATTCCATTTGGTATACCTTTTTCTTTTTCCTTTGCCTTTTCACTGTCTCCCAGAGTGTGCTCAAATTCATATCCATTGAATTAGTAATGCTATCCAACCATCTCATCCTCTGCCACCCCCTTCTCCTCTTGTACTAAATCTTTCCCAGCATTAGGGTCTTTTCCACTCAGTCAGCTCTTCACATCAGGCAGCCAAAATATTTGGAGCTTCAGCCTGAGTTCGTCCAATATATTTAGGGTTGATTTCCTTTAGGATTGAGTGGTTTGATCTTCTTGTGCACCAGGGACTCTCAAGAGTCTTCTTCAGAACCACAATTCAAAAGCATTAGTTCTTCAGCATTCAACCTTCTTTATGGTCCAACTCTCACATCATGCAAATAGGTCTTCCAGCTTTACTGAGTCATTCTAATTTATGCTGCAGAAGGTCATATATCTTACAAGCCACATATTTTTTTCAATTCTTGAGACCTAGCACAGTGACACATAGACAACATTTAATGTATATTGTCAATTGATTGAATGAACACCAATACAATGTTGTACAATGAAGTATACTTAAAGGCATACTTCACTGACTAGTTTATTTTTATAAATAAGAAATAGGTTATCACTCACAAACCTCAAGAGGAGTTTCTCCCCTTCAAACTTCAAACTTATCTCAGATTTTGATAAGTTTCACTTTGTTGTGGCACAGGAACCATGACATGGCCTTTTTGATAATGTGGACATTTAGAAATAGAGCATAAAATACCCAAAAGAAGACTTTTTATTGATTACTGTTTCCACTCATCAATCAGAATTGGCATTCTAGTAGAAGCTAATAACCAACTTGACCAAGATTCTAGAATATGACTATTAGGGAAAAAAATCTTTAATATACTTTATGCATCTTGAGGATGTTAAGTTGTAGCTTTAAAAATCTCCACCCCTTTTTCATTAGGTTCTGGAGAAAGAAATTAAAAATACATAGTTTCCCAGTGGCTCAGGATGTAAAGAATCTACCTGCAATGCAAGAGACACAGGAGATATAGGTTCAGTCCCTGGGTTGGGAAGATTCCCTAGAAAAATCCCATGGCCAGAGGAGCCTGGCAGGCTACAATCCATAGAGTCACAAAGAGTCAGACACAACTGAGCATGCACGCAATGAATTATAATGCTTTTTTTTTTTAAGTGGTTGAATAAATGTATTTTGTCCTGAAAATTGTGTCTCCATTAAAAATAAATTTAGACTTCTAAAGCTGATGTTTGAATCCTAGGTATCACATTTTTCAATGTAACATAAACATGTGTTTAAAGTTTAAATTTTAAAAATTTTAAAAAGTTAAAACTAGGTTTTATTCTTTCAAACATTATCTTTGTTCATACCTATGAAGGCACTTCATGAAGCCAGATACTGTTAGGAAATGTGAAGTAAAATATAATTTGTTAATATTTAATACTGCAAAATATAAGATATTATTCAAAGTATAAATGTCCTACTGGGGATGATGACTAGTACACTATGGATAGGATTTCAGGACATAAAATTTGTTATTTAAAATGCTTTGCAAACTAAAAAGTATAGATAGTTTAACATAGAAATATAGCGTCTCAAGAAAAGACAAAGTGTAGATACTATCCATGCCTATTCTAGCCTTTTTGTGCATTTTCTCCATCCAACATGCTACTATAACCAATTAATTCAGACTTCCCTGCACATGGCCATGTTTTTCAAAGTTCAGGTCATGAACTTATCATGATCTGTGAAACAAGTACAGTAGCAAATGTTATTTATACTACTACTAACAATTAAAATATTTTTTGTCTCATAATAATACTTTAAATATAGGATAAAAATAGAGTGAATCATAGTAACTGCAAATGTCAGGACACTTTTGCTTCACTGTGTGTGTGTGCTGATCTTATGTACTATGAGTAAGTAATAGTGAAGAAAAGTTGAGAGCCATTGTATCGTAGAATGATAGCAGGTTGAATTGGATATTCTATCTGTTATTAGAATTAGAACTTGTGCCAAAGCCAAGATTTCATTGAACAGAAGCCAGCTGATACCCATTACCACGTTTCTTGTTCTTAAAGAGGAAAGATTACCACTTATTCTGTTCGGTTCAGTTCAGTCGCTGGTTTGTGTCCAACTCTTTGCGACCCCATGAATTGCAGCACGCCAGGCCTCCCTGTCCATCACCAACTCCCAAAGCTCACTCAAATTCACCTCCGTCGAGTCGGTGATGCCATCCAGCCATCTCATCCTCTGTCGTTCCCATCTCCTCCTGCTACCAATCCCTCCCAGCATCAGAGTCTTTTCCAATGAGTCTATTTCTGTACTTCAAATATTGAAAGAGACTATTTTTAGTGTTGCTTTGTAATTAAGGCTTCCAGAATAGGTTAGCTGCCTTAACATGCCTTTTATCATAAAGGCACTGAGTTAAAGGACAAAGTCAGCAATGAGAAATGTTACATGAATTATATGGAAAAGAAGATAATAAATTTGGATAAACTTAATTTAGGCTATTAAACTGATGTAGACACTAAAATAAATTTCAAAATGAAAACTAAAGGTAAGCTTTGATAAAAATATAATAAACTTTGGCCTTGAAGAAGTTATAGGAGTTAACACTCACTCATTTTATTTTTTACTCAAGAAGTATTAAAGACTAAATATCCCAAGGAGAATATAATGATAAAAATTCTAATTTGAAGGAAGTTTTAATAAAAAACACAATAGATATATGAACCAAGTGCATGTAATCCCCAAAAAGCTTAGCTACCTGAAATCAATTCTGAGTTTCATGTAAAATTCAAAGAAATGCCAATCAATTCAAAATCTAATAAGGGTATGAAAGGCATTAACGAATATTTACTGTTCCTTTAAAAGTTCAAATATAACATTATAAAATCTATTTTGCAATTTATCATTATGAAAACTTATCTACCATATATTAACATCTTTCTTTCCTTAACCTCTCTAAAACTTTCCCCCAAACTAAGCACATACTGACTCCAATCTTCTCTGTTCTTCTCATCTTTAAATCTGTTAACTGATCTTCTGACTGAGATAGTCTGTACTTGCCTATTTATTTATTTAATTGGATGATATTGTTTTAAAATGTTGTGCTGTTTTCTTTTTCTGCCATACGACTATGCAAATCAGCCATTATATATATATATATATATGTAATCTGTCTTAAGCCTCCCTCTACTCTTACCTATTTAAAACTATCAAATCTATACATGACCACATATATTTCCTATTTCATATACAAATAAAGAATAATGTATGGGAAAATTATCTTCTAATAGAAATAAAGGTTATTAAAAAAAATAAAGTTCAGAGAGAAGATTAATTCAGTGACAGAGGCATTAATGCAAATTGTTGGTAAAATTAAAAATGTATACTGAATACTTTCAACTGTTGGATAAAACCTTTAGAGAGAGGCTACAGTTGAGGTAAAATATTTGAATTTGTAAGAATAGGGAGGGTTTCCCAGGTGGCTAAGTGGTACAGAATCCACCTGTCAAGCAGGAGATCTGACTTTGACCCTTGGGCTGGAAAGATCCTCTGAACAAGAAAATGGCAACCCACTCTAGTGTTCTTACCTGGAAAATCCACTGGACAGAGGAACCTGGAGGAATACAGTCCATGGGGTTGCAAAATGTGTGAGACTGCCAAGAGTGAGAATATTGGTGATGAAAAGACAAGCTTTAAAGAAGATTCTTGGGAAACAACTCTATAAAGTGAATAAGACAAAGAGAATGTGACAGATAACATACGGCAAGAAGACAAGAGGATGGAGCAATGCTGTGTCGAGTAACAAAGAAACATTAAAAAAACAACAGATACCACAAAGAGATCAAGTTGTACAGTGTTGTGGGGCTATATAACATATATTGCGAAGCTACTCTTCTGCTATGGGTAAAATTTCCCTTGAAACGTATGAGAAATGCTATCAGGAAATTATTCTTTTTTCCCAAAATATTAAAAACAATTTTGCTTATTTTTGAGAAAACTGATTGTAGGATATGAACTGTATGCTAAGACTAAAATGAAAATTACAATATAGTAATACCATATTCTATGAGTGTACTTGGTAAATGTTTTTGCTTGCTTAATAGTTATTTGTTTCTTTTTTTTAAATTAAGATTACTTATCAAAGAATGAAAGACATAAAATTACTCCTAAATAAGTCTGCTTAGAAAATAATATAAAAAAACTATTTCTTTGACTCAAAAAAAATATGTTAGTGCATATTTCCTGGGAAAGAATTAATATAGATACAGGAATTGCTCTTTTGTTTTGTTTTCTATAAGTAAGTATTCACTTCATTTCAGTCAGTCAGTTGTGTCCAAGTCTTTGTGACCCCACGGACTGCAGCACGCCAGTCTTCCCCATCCATCAACGACTGGAGTTACTCAAACTCATGTCCATCGAGTCACTGATGTCTTCCAACCATCTCATCCTCTGCCATCCCCTTCTCCTCCTGCCTTCAATCTTTCCTAGCATCAGGGTCTTTCCCAATGAGTCAGTTCTTGGCATCAGGTGGCCAAAGTATTTGAGTTTCAGCTTCAGCATCAGTCCTTCCAATGACTATTCAGGACTGATTTCCTTTAAAATGGACAAGTCGGATCTCCTTGCAGTCCAAGAGATTCTCAAGAGTCTTCTCAAAAACTACAGTTCAAAAACATCAATTCTTCAGCATTCAGCTTTCTTTATAGTCCAGCTCTCACATCCATACATGACTTCAGAAAAAACCATAGCTTCGACTAGATGGACACTTGGCAAAGTAATGTCTCTGCTTTTTAAAATGCTGTCTAGGTTAGTCATAACTTTTTCTCCAAGGAGTAAGTGTCTTTTAATTTCATGGCTGCATCACCATCTGCAGTGATTTTGGAGGCCCCCACCCCCCAAAAAAGTCTGTCATTGTTTCCCCATCTATTTGCCATGAAGTGATAGGACCATATGCTGTGATCTTAGTTTTCTGAATGTTGAATTTTAAGCCAACATTTTCAAACTCCTTTTTACCTTTCATCAAAAGGCTCTTAATTGCTCCTCTCTTTCTGCCATAATGGTGGTGTCATCTGCATATCTGAGGTTATAGATATTTCTCCCAGCAATCTTGATTCTAGCTTGTGCTTCCTCCAGCCCAGCATTTCTCATTATGTTCTCTGCATATAAGGTGAATAAGAAGGGTGACAATATACAGCACTGACGTATTCCTTTTCTCATTTGGAGCAAGTCTGTTGTTCCATGTCCAGTTCTAACTGTTTCTTCCTGACCTGCATACAAGTTTCTCAGAGGCAAGTCAGGTGGTCTGGTATTCCCATCTCCTGAAGAATTTTCCACAGTTTTTGGTGATCCACACAGTCAAAGCTTTAGCATATTTGATAAAGCAGAAGTAGATGCTTTTCTGGAACTTCTTGCTTTTTCGATGATCCAACAGATGTTAACAATTTGATCTCTGGTTCTTCTGCCTTTTTTAAATCCAGCTTGAACATCTGGAAGTTCATGGTTCATGTACTGTTGAAGCTGTGATCCACATGATCAGATTTGTTAGTTAAGTAAGCATTAGTAAATGTAATTTCATATTCATTTTTACATCAAACAATAATTAACAAACTTAGACTCAACCAATCCTAAATGAAATCAGCCCTGAATATTCATTGGAAGGACTGATGTTGAAGCTGAAACTCCAACATTTTTGCCAACTGATGCCAATAACTGACTCATCAGGAAAGGACCCTGATGCTAGGAAAGATTGAAGGCAAGAGAAGAAGGGGACAACAGAGGGTGAGATTGTTGTATGGCATCACCGACTCAATGAACATGAGTTTGAATAAGCTCTGGGAGTTGGTGATGGACAAGGAAGCCTGGCATGCTGCTGTCCATGGGGTCAGAAAGAATTGGACATGACTGAGTAACTGAATTGAATTGAACTGAACCTTCCCCCCCTTTTCCTACTTTTATTTCATATGGAATAACGAATAATAGAAATTAATAAAATAGTATGTGTTATTTAATATATACCTCTTTACTTACTCTAATATGTGAAACACTCAATTTAAGCAATAAAGTAACATATCTAAAATTACTACTTCTCTGACTTGTTAAAATCAGTGACTCCTTAAGTTATCAGATGGACTTATAGAACATAAACAGCTGAGCAACTCTCATGTTGTATCTAACAGTTAAGGATTGCAAAATGGCATTTGTTGGGTTTCATTCACCACAATGAGGAAAACTATAAACAAAGCCAGGTAAGACTGAAAACATGGAGCAACAGACTGGCTACAAATTAGGAAAGGTGTATGTCAATGCTGTATATCCTCACCCTGCTTATTTAACTTATATGCAGAGTACATCATGTGAAATGCCAGGTGTATAAGGCACAAGCTGAAATTAAGATTGTCAGAAGAAATATCAGTAACGTCAGATATCCAGATCATACCACATGGCAGAAAGAGAATAGGAATTAAGAGCCTTGATGAAAGGTAAAGAAGAGTTTGAAAATGTTGGCTTAAAGCTCAACATTCAGAAAACTAAGATCACAGCATCTGGTCCTATCCTTTCGTGGCAAATAGATGGGGAAACAATGGAGACAGTGACAGACTATTTTGGGGGGCAAGAAGGCCTCCAAAATCACTGCAGATGGTGATGCAGCCATGAAATTAAAAAAGCTTATTCCTTGGAAGAAAAGCTATGTTCAACCTAGACAGCATATTAAAAAGCAGAGACATTACTCTGCCAACAAATGTCCATCTAGTCAAAGCTATGGTTTTTCCTGTAGTCAATGTATGGATGTCAGTTGGACCATGAAGGAAGCTGAGCATTGCGGAATTGATACTTTGAACTGTGGTGTTGAGGAAGACTCTTGAGAGTCCCTTGGACTGCAAAGAGATCCAAACATTCAATCCTAAAGGAAATCAGTCCTGAATATTCGTTGGAAGGACTGATGCTGAAGTTGAAACTCCAATACTTCGGCCACCTGATGCTAAGAACTGACTCATTGGAAAAAACCCTGATGCTGGGAAAGATTGAAGGCAGGAGGAGAAGGGGATGACAGAGGATGAGATGATGATATCACTGACTCAATACACATAAGTTTGAGCAAACTCTGGGTGTTGGTGATGGACAGGAAACCCCAGTTCGTGGGGTTACAAAAGAGTTGGACAATACTGAGCAACTGAACTAAAAAGTGAAAAACAAGAAATATTTTCTCCTAATCCAAGTAAATGTAAAACCCTGAAGCTAGGAAGTACTGCAGAAAACTA
>SJYW01031157.1:201692-212268 GCA_006410735.1 Raphicerus campestris | reverse complement strand
TATTGGAGTTTCAACTTCAGCATCAGTCCTTCCAACGAATATTCAGGACTGATTTCCTTTAGGATTGAATGTTTGGATCTCTTTGCAGTCCAAGGGACTCTCAAGAGTCTTCCTCAACACCACAGTTCAAAGTATCAATTCCGCAATGCTCAGCTTCCTTCATGGTCCAACTGACATCCATACATTGACTACAGGAAAAACCATAGCTTTGACTAGATGGACATTTGTTGGCAAAGTAATGTCTCTGCTTTTTAATATGCTGTCTAGGTTGAACATAACTTTTCTTCCAAGGAATAAGCTTTTTTAATTTCATGGCTGCATCACCATCTGCAGTGATTTTGGAGGCCTTCTTGCCCCCCAAAATAGTCTGTCACTGTCTCCATTGTTTCCCCATCTATTTGCCACGAAAGGATAGGACCAGATGCTGTGATCTTAGTTTTCTGAATGTTGAGCTTTAAGCCAACATTTTCAAACTCTTCTTTACCTTTCATCAAAGCTCTTAATTCCTATTCTCTTTCTGCCATGTGGTATGATCTGTATATCTGAGGTTGCTGATATTTCTTCTGGCAATCTTAATTCCAGCTTGTGCCTTATACACCTGGCATTTCACATGATGTGCTCTGCATATAAGTTAAATAAGCAGGGTGAGAATATACAGCATTGACATACACCTTTCCTAATTTGTAGCCAGTCTGTTGCTCCATGTTTTCACTCTTACCTGGCTTTGTTTATAGTTTTCCTCATTGTGGTGAATGAAACCCAACAAATGCCATTTTGCAATCCTTAACTGTTAGATACAACATGAGAGTTGCTCAGCTGTTTATGTTCTATAAGTCCATCTGATAACTTAAGGAGTCACTGATTTTAACAAGTCAGAGAAGTAGTAATTTTAGATATGTTACTTTATTGCTTAAATTGAGTGTTTCACATATTAGAGTAAGTAAAGAGGTATATATTAAATAACACATACTATTTTATTAATTTCTATTATTCGTTATTCCATATGAAATAAAAGTAGGAAAAGGGGGGGGACAGTTCAGTTCAATTCAATTCAGTTACTCAGTCATGTCCAATTCTTTCTGACCCCATGGACAGCAGCATGCCAGGCTTCCTTGTCCATCACCAACTCCCAGAGCTTATTCAAACTGATGTTCATTGAGTCGGTGATGCCATACAACAATCTCACCCTCTGTTGTCCCCTTCTTCTCCTGCCTTCAATCTTTCCTAGCATCAGGGTCTTTCCCAATGAGTCAGTTCTTGGCATCAGGTGGCCAAAGTATTTGAGTTTCAGCTTCAGCATCAGTCCTTCCAATGACTATTCAGGACTGATTTCCTTTAAAATGGACAAGTCGGATCTCCTTGCAGTCCAAGAGATTCTCAAGAGTCTTCTCAAAAACTACAGTTCAAAAACATCAATTCTTCAGCATTCAGCTTTCTTTATAGTCCAGCTCTCACATCCATACATGACTTCAGGAAAAACCATAGCTTCGACTAGATGGACACTTGGCAAAGTAATGTCTCTGCTTTTTAAAATGCTGTCTAGGTTGGTCATAACTTTTTCTCCAAGGAGTAAGTGTCTTTTAATTTCATGGCTGCATCACCATCTGCAGTGATTTTGGAGGCCCCCACCCCCCAAAAAAGTCTGTCATTGTTTCCCCATCTATTTGCCATGAAGTGATAGGACCATATGCTGTGATCTTAGTTTTCTGAATGTTGAGTTTTAAGCCAACATTTTCAAACTC
This sequence comes from Raphicerus campestris, assembly GCA_006410735.1. NCBI lineage: Eukaryota > Metazoa > Chordata > Mammalia > Artiodactyla > Bovidae > Raphicerus > Raphicerus campestris. The sequence goes on along the minus strand of SJYW01031157.1, from coordinate 210,526 downwards.
CTTTTTACCTTTCATCAAAAGGCTCTTAATTGCTCCTCTCTTTCTGCCATAATGGTGGTGTCATCTGCATATCTGAGGTTATAGATATTTCTCCCAGCAATCTTGATTCTAGCTTGTGCTTCCTCCAGCCCAGCATTTCTCATTATGTTCTCTGCATATAAGGTAAATAAGAAGGGTGACAATTTACAGCACTGACGTATTCCTTTTCTCATTTGGAACAAGTCTGTTGTTCCATGTCCAGTTCTAACTGTTTCTTCCTGACCTGCATACAAGTTTCTCAGAGGCAGTGGCCTGGTATTCACATCTCTTGAAGAATTTTCCACAGTTTTTGGTGATCCACACAGTCAAAGCTTTAGCATATTTGATAAAGCAGAAGTAGCTGTTTTTCTGGAACTCTCTTGCTTTTTCGATGATCCAACAGATGTTAACAATTTGATCTCTGGTTCTTCTGCCTTTTTAAAATCCAGCTTGAACATCTTGAAGTTCATGGTTCATGTACTGTTGAAGCTGTGATCCACATGATCAGATTTGTTAGTTAAGTAAGCATTAGTAAATGTAATTTCATATTCATTTTTACATCAAACAATAATTAACAAACTTAGACTCAACCAATCCTAAATGAAATCAGCCCTGAATATTCATTGGAAGGACTGATGTTGAAGCTGAAACTGCAACATTTTTGCCAACTGATGCCAATAACTGACTCATCAGGAAAGGACCCTGATGCTAGGAAAGATTGAAGGCAGGAGAAGAAGGGGACAACAGAGGGTGAGATTGTTGTATGGCATCACCGACTCAATGAACATCAGNTGCAACATTTTTGCCAACTGATGCCAATAACTGACTCATCAGGAAAGGACCCTGATGCTAGGAAAGATTGAAGGCAGGAGAAGAAGGGGACAACAGAGGGTGAGATTGTTGTATGGCATCACCGACTCAATGAACATCAGTTTGAATAAGCTCTGGGAGTTGGTGATGGACAAGGAAGCCTGGCATGCTGCTGTCCATGGGGTCAGAAAGAATTGGANATGATCTGGGGAGATGGTGTGGGGTGGGAGGTGGGAGGCGGCTTTGGCATTGGGAGATCATGTACACCTGTGGCTGATTCATGTCAATGTATGGCAAAAACAATACAGTATTGTAAAGTAGAATAAAATATTTTAAAAAAAATGTGGTTCTGGAGAAGATAGAGATTAAATCTGTAAATCCTAAAGGAAATCCACCCTAAATATTCATTGGAAGAAGTGATGTTGAAGCAGAAGCTTCAATACTTAGGCCACCTGATGGGGAGATCTAACTCATTTGAAAACATTATGATGCTGGGAAAGATTGAAAGCAAGAGGAGATGGGCACAAAAGAGGATGAGATGATTAGATGGCATCATTGACTCATGGACATGAGTTTGAGCAATCTCTTGGAGATTGTGAAGGACAGGGAAGCCCAATGTACTGCAGTCCAAAGGGCTGCAAAGAGTTGGATACAACTTAGTGACTGAACAACGACAAAATGTCTATTTTGATGAGATGTGTGTATTCTCCAGTTTTCTTATAATACCTTTGTCTTCTTTTTGTATCAGGTTAAATTCTGGCCTCATAGAGTTAAGTTAGGAAGCATTCTATTTTCTGTAATTTTCTACAAGAGTCTATTTAGAATTGTTTCATTTAATTCTTTCTTAGATGTTTATTTCACAGCATTTGACAAAGGTAACTAGTTGGTATTAATTTACATATTCTAACAGAAATCATGCCTGTTTTTCTTGCCATCATATCTTTAGAGTCTAAAAGAATACTGACTTCATATAAGCAACCCAGGAAATATTTATGGATTGTATAAAAGATTTAAAAAAAAATATGNGTTTATTTCACAGCATTTGACAAAGGTAACTAGTTGGTATTAATTTACATATTCTAACAGAAATCATGCCTGTTTTTCTTGCCATCATATCTTTAGAGTCTAAAAGAATACTGACTTCATATAAGCAACCCAGGAAATATTTATGGATTGTATAAAAGATTTAAAAAAAAATATGACTCTCTTACCATGTTCTTTGCTGCTGATTTAGGAAACAGAATTTTCATCTTAATATTAATTCAAAATTCTGTTACCATTAATTAATTTCACAAAAGTACACCTGAGGTCTTATTTTATACATTTATTTACTTTTTATAGCTGGCATAATTTTAATAATTTAATGGTAAAATTACTTACTGAAGGTAATTAGCAGCTTTAATATGTAGACATTCAAGTAAAATACCTATAATCTTTTCTGCCTTTTTTAAATAACAGCATTAGTCTGATTATTCTATTTATATCTTACTAAAAAGGATATAATATGTTTAAATGCTTACATATTTTCCATTGCACATGCCAAAGTACAAGTGGTTTAATAGTGTTTTCTCAGCTCCATGTTTGTAGTTCAACAACATCCAATGTTTCTGTTCAATTTCACTACTAAGTATAAATTTGCAACTTCAACCTGGTATTTCCTAATTATCCAGCACCCTGACATCTAATTTTTTAAAATAATTTGAATTTCTAAATCACTTCAAAACCTAATGGAACTCAAATGCTATTACAGCTGAAACCACTTAATAGAGCCCTGTTAATAAAGACAATCTAGTTAAATTAGGCACTTTCAGTGAATATATTTTATCTTGGCCACTTAATGTAATCCAAAATAATAATAATGGCTAAAAAGTATATCTTGATAATAGCACATTTTCTCCATTAACCATTTGCTTGAGCTGTTAGAATTTTTCTGCTTCAGAGTTAGTAAGAGTCATTGATTTGATTGATTCCTTTATAAATTCAAATTTGTAGTTTACAGAAAACAAGTACTCATAATTCAGGGATATCAGTATAATTTAGGTATGTATACAAAAGCCTGTTCAATAATATATAACTGTCATACCCCTTCCCAGAAAACTAACATAGATTGTTCTTGAAATAAGTCATTGCTATTTTTATTTTAGTTTTATTAAGCATCAGAATTGAAATATCACAAACTCTCATTAATATTATTTTACATGAGTGAAACACTTTGCAAACTGCAATATTATAGCTATTAACTTTAAGCTATTTAAGATAAAACACAAGGTTATAGCACAGCTATCAGTTCCAAAATTTATTACAAACACTGAAAAACAATGTGTCATAGTAGCAGAGTTTTTCTATCTCTTCAGTGTAATTTAGTCAAAGATTAAGCTGCTTTTGTAAACAGTGTGACACTTCACTAAAGCACATTTTGTATATACTGTTAAGGATAAAGGAGTTACTTCATTCANTACAAACACTGAAAAACAATGTGTCATAGTAGCAGAGTTTTTCTATCTCTTCAGTGTAATTTAGTCAAATATTAAGCTGCTTTTGTAAACAGTGTGACACTTCACTAAAGCACATTTTGTATATCCTGTTAAGGATAAAGGACTTACTTCATTCAAACAAAAGTTTTGCTGAATATCATATGGCCTTTTAGTTTTCTTATTCAAAAAGTTCTTGAATCTTTAAACTAATTTGTATAACTATTTCCTTACCAGAACTGATTGTTTTCTTTAATTTCCTCAATATTTATCAAATACCAACTACATGTTAAATATTATGCTATCTTTCATTAGCATAAATATGAATATTGTAAAATTTTCCATTGTCTAGTTCGTATTATTCTGCCTATAATTTGTTCTCTCCAACAGGGGAGAAGTTCAGAGCTACATTTATCTGAATTATTTTACACTATTATTCTGGGTTAAATCTACTAATGAGGGGCTTTCTACTGATATCTTTAAGAGAAAACTAAATCATTTTTCTACAGTTGTGCTGTGTTCAAGCAGTTAAGATATTCTACAATGTCTTCTCCTAGCTTTCAAGGATCCTTCTGGAAACCACTATTGTGAGACTTGAACTAACATCTCCAGTGTAGACTTTCCTAGGATTCCAAATTGATAAGTGGTTACTCTGGAAAATCACTCACTATGGGGATTTAGGTGGCTGACACCACTAGAAGAAACACACCAGCAATTTTTGCACTGTAGGATATCTTGGAAAATACTTTCCTGATCTTAGGTTCCAAACCTCCCAAAGAACGTATAATTTCTAACTCATGTTTCAAATTTATTTTTCTGCTTAAACTTTTAGTTAAAATAGAGCAACATGAATTCACCCTCTCATATGAAATTAAAAATGAGATAAAGTATAAAGCATGTTTTTCAAAGATTGTGTACCAGGCAGTCAAAAAAGCATCTTTGAGAGACAGAACATAAACAGAATCCAATGTTTGGCTCACTGTACTTTCTAGAGAGTATTTCCCAGCCGCAGACCAAGGATAAGGAGCACAGATGGACCTGGGTGTATCTCTGAGCTAAGAATATGGAGAAATGTATTCACAAACTTATCACAAACTTGATGACTTGAGTTTGCAAAGCAGTATACCAAAGAAGAGAGACTAACACAGCCTGGAGGTTTCTCCAGAGTCCTACAAAGGATCCCTTTTGAGTCTATAGTTTACTACAGATGAGCACACACATGTGAAAAAATTACCCGAGATCTACCCAAAAGGAACATGTAGAGCTATCCCCAGAACTTATGTAGGGCTGCTCTCAAATAACCTAGAATCCTTTTTTATTTTTAAACACAGAAAGTAAATGTATGATTACCAAAGGGTAAAGGTGGGGTGGGGGAAGATAAATTATTTTGGGATCAATATATATACACTACTATATATAAAATCATAACCAGTAAAGACCTATTGTATAGCACAGGGAACTATACTCAATATACTGTAATAAATAAGTGACAAGAGTCTGAAAAAGTACACATGTCACACACACACACACACACACACACATATATATATATATATATATATATAAAATATATATATATATACATATACAGAGCTTTCCAGGTGGCACAGCTGGTAAAGAATCTGCCTGCCAATGTAGGAGACACAAGAGAAGTGAAATTCCTCTGTTGTGAACATCCCCTTGGAGTAGGAAATAACCCTCTCCAGTATCCTTGCCTAGAATATTCCATGGACAGAGCAGTCTGATGTTGCAGAGTTGGATACAACTGAGCAATTGAGCGTGCACATACACATACACATACACATACACACACACACACACACACACACTCACACATATATACATATTTATGAATAACTTTGCTGTATACCTAAAACTAACACATTTTAAGTCAACTATACTTCAATTAAAAAAAAAAAACTAAGGAAAACAGTTTTTATTGAATCCAGAGAGATGTACAAGCTCAATAGTAGAAGTAAGAAATGTAACAAGCTATATGTACAAATGTGTACAACACAGTGTTACAACAGTAGTCTGAAGAATATGATCATATGCAACTAAGTTATAAAAATAGATGGACAATGGGGAGACGATAAGTAGCTAAGCGTAGCGAACATAGAAGAGGAGAGTATATAAAAATAATAAGCTCAGTAGATAAATATGAAACCAGTCATGAGCAGCATTTTTGTACAAAGAATGCTTATAGGTATTAAGAAATCATACAGCAACCTAGATGTCCATCAGCAGATGAATGGATAAGAAAGCTGTGGTACATATACACAATGAAGTATTACTCAGCCATTAAAAAAATACATTTGAATCAGTTCTAATGAGGTAGGTGAAACTGGAGCCTATTATACAGAGTGAAGTAAGCCAAAAAGAAAAACATCAATACAGTACACTAATGCATATATATGGAATTTAGAAAGATGGTAATGATAACCCTGTATGCGAGACAGCAAAAGAGACACAGATGTATAGAACAGTCTTTTGGACTCTGTGGCAGAGGGAGAGGGTGGTATGATTTGGGAGAATGGCATTGAAACATGTATAATATCATATAAGAAATGAATCACCAGTCCAGGTTCGATGCAAGATACAGGATGCTTGGGGCTGGTGCACTGGGATGACCCAGATGGATGGTACAGGGAGGGAGGTTGGAGGGGGGTTCAAGATGAGGAACATGTGTACACCCGTGGTGGGTTCATGTTGATGTATGGCAAAACCAATTCAAAATTGTAAAGTAATTAGCCTCTCATTAAAATAAATAAATTTAAATTTAAAAAAAAAGTCATACAGGATGTTTGTAGGAAAGCAACATGGAGGTATATATCAAGACAAACATAGAAAGATTAATTGTAATTTAGAAACTTTCCACTGAAAATAACAGAAACTTGAATTCAAATTGACTTAGACGAATAAATTTTGAAATGTTATTGGCTCATATATTGTTTAAATTTACTTTTAACTTGAAGATAACTGCTTTACAATGTTATGTTGGTTTCTGTCATACAACCAACATGAATTAGCCAATAAGCACACACATATACCCTCCTTCTTGAAACTCCCTACCACCACATTCCCCATCCCAGTCCTCTAGGTCATCAAGAGCACCTGGTTGAGTTCCCTGTGTTATACAACAACTTCCCACTGCCTAATTATTTTACACATAGTAATATATATTTCAATGCTACTGCCTCAATTTGTCCCACTCTCTCTTTCCACGGCTGTGTCCACAAGTCTAGTTTCTATATCTGTGTCTCTATTCCTGCCTTGCAAATAGGTTCATCAGTACTGTTTTCCTAGATTCCATATATATTCATTAATATATGATATCATGTGCTTTAAAATGAACTATTGGGTTAAATGACTTCTTGATTCAGACACTAAACTGATGTCTCTGGATAGGGTTTCCCTCCATTATTTTTCTCTTCAATCTCCAAGCTGACTTCCTTCTCAATCTCCATTTAGTATTAAGATGATCTAATAGCAGTTCTCATTCTACAAATTCCAAGTTGTAAAAACAGTAGGAAATTGTTCATGTTTCCTTTCCAGTAGTCCTAAAAATAATTTATTTGACTCTCAATAGCTTTGACCAAATCAAAGATCTATGGATCAATTATAGACTTCTATGTCAAGATAATGACATAAGTAAGCAAAGTAATGTTCAAAATTCTCCAAGCCAGGTTTCAACAGTAAGTGAATTGTGAACTTCCAGGTATTCAAGCTAGATTTAGAAAAAGCAGAGGAACCAGAGATCAGATTGCCAACATCCATTGGATCATTAAAAAGCAAGAGAGTTCCAGAAAAACATCTATTTCTGTTTTATTGACTATGCTAACACCTTTGACTGTGTGGATCACAATAAACTGTGAAAAATACTGAAAGAGATGAGAATATAAGATCTACTGACCACCTCTTGAAAAATCTGTATGCAGGTCAAGAAGCCACAGTTAGAACTGGGCTTGGAACAATGGACTGGTTCCAAATAGGAAAAGGAGTATGTCAAAGCTGTATATTGTCACACTGCTTATTTAACTTACATGCAGAGTACATCATGAGAAACACTGGACTGGAAGAAGCACAAGCTGGAATCAAGATTGCTNAGGAACACCCAAATATATTAAACAAATAATATCAGATATAAGGGGAGAAATTGATAGGAATACAATAACAGTAGGAGATTTTAACATCACACACATATTAATGGACAGATTTTCTAGATGAAAAATCAGTAAGGCAAAAGAGATCCTATGTGATAAAACAGAACAGAGACTTAACGTATATTTTTAGGACATTACATCAAAAAATACCCAGAATGCACATTCTTTTTCAAGTGTATATGGAACATTCTCTAGGACTGACCACATTTTTTTTATTGTTGTTTAAACGCTAAGTAATATCTGACTCCTTTTTGACTCCATGAACTGAAGCCCACCAGGCTTCTCTGATCATGAGAATTTTCCAAGCAAGAATACTGTAGTGGGTTGACATTTCCTTCATCAGGTGATCTTCCCAACAGGGACTGAACTTGACTCTCCTACATAATAGGAAGATTACCACTGAGCCACCAGGGAAGCCAGTATTGGCCACATAAAAGGGCACAACAAGTATCAACAAATGTAAGAATATAAAAATTTTTTCAAATATCTTTTCTGACCAAAATGGTAGAAACTATGGTTTCATAATGGTGAACCACAGAAAAAGAAATGAGAAAAAAAGAAACTATTATTTCATAATGGTGAACCACACACAGAAAAAAAAAAAAAATTAAGAAAAAAAAATGATCAAATGGAGACTAAGAAATAGATTTAAGGCCCTAGATCTGATAGACAGAGTGTCAGATAAACTATGGAATGATGTTCGTGACATTGTACAGGAGACAGGGATCAAGATCATTCCAATGAAAAAGAAATGCAAAAAAGCAAAATGGCTGTCTGGGGAGGCCTTACAAATAGCTGTGAAAGGAAGAGAGGTGAAAAGCAAAGGAGAAAAGGAAAGATATAAGCATCTGAATGCAGAGTTGCAGAGAATAGCAAGAAGAGATAAGAAAGCCTTCTTCAGCGACCAATGCAAAAAAAAATATAGGAAAACAATAGAATAGGAAAGACTAGAGATCTCTTCAAAAATATTAGAAATATCAAGGACACATTTCATGCAAAGATGAGCTCAACAAAGGACAGAAATGGTCTGGACCTAACGGAAGCAGAAGATATTAAGAAGAGGTGGTAAGAATACACAGAAGAACTGTACAAAAAAAGATCTTCATGACCCAGATAATCATGATGGTGTGATCACTAATCTAGAGCCAGACATCCTGGAATATGAAGTCAAGTGAGCCTTGGAAAGCATCGCTACAAACAAAGCTAGGGGAGGTGATGGAATTCCAGCGGAGCTGTTTCAAATCCTGAAAGATGATGCTGTGAAAATGCTGCACTCAATAGGCCAGCAAATTTGGAAAACTCAGCAGTGGCCACAGGACTGGAAGAGGTCAGTTTTCATTCCAATTTCAAAGAAAGGCAATGCCAAAGAATG
>SJYW01031157.1:164351-190353 GCA_006410735.1 Raphicerus campestris | reverse complement strand
TTCAGCAATATGTAAACCGTGAATTTCCTGATGTTCAAGCTGGTTTTAGAAAAGGCAGAGGAACCAGAGATCAAATTGCCAACGTCTGCTGGATCATGGAAAAAGCAAGAGAGTTCCAGAAAAAATATTTACTTCTGCTTTATTGACTATGCCAAAGCCTTTGACTGTGTGGATCACAATAAACTGTGGAAAATGCTGAAAGAGATGGGAATATCAGACTACCTGGCCTGCCTCCTGAGAAATTTGTATACAGATCAGGAAGCAACAGTTAGAACTGGACATGGAACAACAGACCTGTTCCAAATAGGAAAAAGAGTACGTCAAGGCTGTACATTGTCACCCTGCTTATTTAACTTTATGCAGAGTACATCTTGAGAAACGCTGGACTGGAAGAAACACTGGCTGGATTCAAGATTGCTGGGAGAAGTATCAGTAACCTCAGATATGCAGATAACACCACCCTTATGGCAGAAAGTGAAAAGGAACAGAAAAGCCTCTTGATGAAAGTGAAAGTGGAGAGTGAAAAAGTTGGCCTAAAGCTCAACATTCAAAAAAGGAAGATCATAGCATGCGATCCCATCACTTCATGGAAAATAGACGGGGAAACAGTGGAAACAGTGTCAGACTATACTTTGGGCCCCCCAAATCACTGCAGATGGGTGACTGCAGCCATGAAATTAAAAGACCCTTACTCCTTGGAAGAAAAGTTATGACCAACCTAGATAGTATATTCAAAAGTAGAGACATTACTTTGCTGACTAAGGTCCATCTAGTCAAGGCTATGGTTTTTCCTGTGGTCATGTATGGATGTGAGAGTTGGACTGTGAAGAAGGCTGAGAGCCGAAGAATTGATGCCTTTGAACTGTGGTGTTGGAGAAGACTCTTGAGAGTCCCTTTGACTGCAAGGAGATCCAACCAGTCCATTCTGAAGGAGACAGCCCTGGGATTTCTTTGGAAGGAATGATGCTAAATCTGAAGCTCCAGTACTTTGGCCACCTCATGCGAAGAGCTGACTCACTGGAAAAGACTCTGATGCAGGGAGGGACTGGGGGCAGGAGGAGAAGGGGACGACAGAGTATGAGATGGCTGGATGGCATCACTGACTCGATGGACGTGAGTCTGAGTGAACTCCTGGAGTTGCTGATGGACAGGGAGGCCTGGCATGCTGCGATTCATGGGGTCCCAAAGAGTCAGACACGACTGAACGACTGAGCTGAATTAAACTAAACATCATGCTACTAAAAAACAAATAGGTCTCTGATGCAATCACAGAAGAAATTAAAATGTCCCTCAAGTATTGTGCTGAAATACTACTTAGTATTCCTAAGTATAAGAAGGCTCTCATGTGCCTTACAGAGAAAATACATGTGTTAGATAAAATTTATTCAAGCATGAACTACAAATAAAGTGCTAAGTTGCTTCAGTCATGTCCAGCTCTGTGCAACCTTATTGACTGTAGCCTGCCAGGCTCCTCTTGTCCATGGGTTTCTCCAGGCAAAAATACTGGAGTGGGTTGCCATGCCCTCCTCCAGGGGATCTTCCCCACCCAGGGATTGAACCTGTGTCTCTTAAGTCTCCTGCACCGAAAAGTGGGTTATTTACCACTAGTGCCACCTGGAAATCATGAGCTGTGGAGCTTCTGATTACAAATTTAATGATAGTATGTATTAAAGTGTTGTTAGAGAGAACCAGGACTGTATATAGAGGATGGTGGAGTAGAAGAGTGTGTGCTTATATTCTCCTGCGAGAGCTCCAAAATCACAGCTCACTGCTGAACAACCCAAATAAGAGGTTTTTGGATCCCACCAAAAAAGATACCCTACGTCCAAGGGCAAAGGAGAAGCCCCAAAGAGATGGTAGGAGGGGCAAAATCATATTTAGAATCAAATCCCATTACTGCCAGAGATGCTTAGAGGGCTCCAACAAGACCCTGTGCTCAACAGAACCCAGAGACCCCACAGAGACTGAGCAAGATCTGCCTTTGAGTGTTTGAGTGTCTCTTGAGGAGTTTCAGGCCAGCGGTGGCCTGCTGTGGGGAAAAGAGCTCTGGCTGTGGTAGACCTGGAAGATGCGGTGTGTGGCATAAGTCCTTTTGGAGGAGGTCATCATTAGCCCAACCATAGAGATACCAAGCACAGGACCCATAAAGTGGAGAACAACTATACCAAAGAAGTTCTTGTACTGCTGCAAAAGCTCTAGAGCCCACAACAGATTTTCCAACCTGGGAGATATGGCAAAGGGACTGAGAAACCCCAGGGAATTTGACTTTGAAGGTCAGTGGGATTTGACTGGGGACTTCCATGCTGGCCCAGATGGTTAAGCATCTGCCTACAATGTGGAAGACCCAGGTTCAATCCCTGGGGCAGGAAGATCCCCTGGAGAAGGAAATGGCAATCCACCCCATTAATATTGCCTGGAAAATCCCATGAACAGAGGAGCCTGGTAGGCTACAGTCTGGGGGTTGCAAAGAGTCAGACATCATGCCACAGAACTGGGGAAACAGTCTCTTGGAGGGCACAAGCAAAAGCTTGTGCATACCAGGATCCAGGAGAAAGGAGCCCTGACCCCATAAGAGGTTGAGCCAGACTTGCCTGTGAGTGTCCAGGAGTCTCTGGAGGAAGTGTGGGTCTAAAGTGGCCTGCCATGGGGTTAGAGGTATGGAATACACAGTCCTAGGAGCCTAAATATCTGCTTCTGCTTTATTGACTATGCTACACCTTTGACTGTGTGGATCAGAACAAACTGTGGAAAATCCTTAAAGAGACAAGAATATCAGACCACATTACATGCCTCCTGAGTAATCTGCATGCAGGTCAAGAAGAAAGTTAGAACTGGACATGGAACAACAGACTGGTTCCAAATTAGGGAAGAAGTATGTCAAGGCTGTATATTTTCATCCTGCTTGATTAACTTGTATGCAAAGTACATCATGTGAAATGCCTGGCTGGATGAAGCATAAGCTGGAATCAAGATTGCCAGGAGAAATATCAATAACCTCAGATATCAGATGATACCACCCTTATGGCAGAAAGCAAAGAGGAACTAAAGAACCTCTTGAAAGTGAAAGAGGAGAGTGAAAAAGCTGACTTAAAACTCAACACTCAGAAAATTAAGATCATGGCATCTGATCCCATCTCTTTATGGAAATAGATGGGGAAACAATGGAAACAGTGAGAGACATTTTTTTGGAGGCGAGGAAGCTCAAAAATCACTGCAGATGGTGACCGCAGCCATGAAATTAAAAGATGCTTGTTCCTTGGAAGAAAAGCTATGACCAAACTAGACAGCATATTAAAAGGCAGAGATATTACTTTGCCAACAAAGTTTCATCTAGTCAAAGCTATGGTTTTTCCGGTAGTCATGTATGGATCTGAGAGCTGGACAATAAAGAAAGCTGAGTCCTGAAGAACTGATGTTTTTGAACTGTGGTCTTGGAGAAAACTCTTGAGAGTCTCTTGGATAGCAAGAAAATCCAACCAGTCAATCCTAAAGGGAATCAATCATGAATATTCATTGGAAGGAGTGATGCTGAAGCTGAACTTTGGCCACCTGATGTGAAGAACTGACTCACTGGAAAAAACCCTGATGCTGGGAAAGACTGAAGGCAGGAGGAGAAGGGGATGTCAGAGGCTGAGACGGTTGGATGGCATCACCAACTCGACGGACATGAGTTTGAACAAACTCCAGGAGTTGCTGATGGACAGGGAAGCCTGGCCTGCTGCAGTCCATGGAATCACCAAGGGTCAGACACAACTGAGCAATTGAACTGAGCTGAGAAAGAAATAGAAAGCGCTTCCCAGGAGACACTAGCGGTAAAGAACCACTGGCCAATGCAGGAGACATAAGAACAAGAGTTTGATCCTTGGTTCAGAAAGAAGATCTCCTGGAGAAGGAACTGGTAACCCACTCCAGTATTCTTGCCTATAAAATTCCATGAAAAGAGGAGCCTAGTGGGCTACAGTCTATGGGGTCGCAAAGAGTCATACACGGCTGAGCACACACATTTACCCTACGATGAGAAACACATAAAACAAGGTTATATATTGATAATCTGATGAAAATATGGCCAAAGGCTCAGGAAAACCTAATCCTGTATTTCCCTTTGGAAAAGTGGTTTAGTATTCACTAATTCAGTGATTAAGAATATTTTTAGAAAATAACTAAAATGAAAAATGAAAATCAACTGTTAAAACTTAAATAGTACTTTCAAGAAAGTCTTCTATGTCACTGTATTTTCCTTTCTTTTATCTCTTTTCATTCTAGATATTTTCTTCTGATTTATCAGTTCAGTTCAATCACACAGTCATGTCTGACTCTTTGCAACCCCATGGACTGCAGCACTCAAGGCTTCCCTGTCCATCACCAACTCCCAGAACTTGTTCAAATTCATGTCCATTGAGTTGGTGATGCCATCCAACCACCTCATCCTCTGATGTCTCCTTCTCCTCCTGCCTGCAATCTTTCCCAGCATCAGGGTCTTTTCCAGTGAGTCAGTTCTTCCTATCAGTTAGCCAAAGAACTGGAGTTTCAGCTTCAGCATCAATCCTTCCAATTAATATTCAGGATTGATTTCCTTTAGGACTGACTGGTTGAATTTGCTTGCTGTCCAAGGGACTCTCAAGAGTGTTCTCCAACACCACAGTTGAAAAGTATCAATTCTTCAGTGCTCAGCTTTCTTAATACTCCAACTCTCACATCCATACATGACTACTGGAAAAACCAGAGCTTTTACTAGACAGACATTTGTTGGCAAAGTAACATTTCTGCTTTTTAGTATACTGTCTAGGTTGGTCATAGCTTTTCTTCCAAGGAGCAAGCGTCTTTTAATTTCATGGCTGCAGTCATCATCTGCAGTGATTTTGGAACACAAAAAAATAAGGTTTCTGACTATTTCCATTATTTCCCCATATTTTCCATGAAAGGATGGGACTGGATGCCGTCATTTTTGTTTTCTGAATGTTGAGTTTTAAGCCAGCCTTTTCACTCTCTTCTTTCACTTTCATCAAGGGGCTCTTCAGTACTTCTTCACTTTCTGCATAAGGGTGGTATCACCTGCATATCTGACGTTATTGATATTTCTCCTGGTGATCTGGATTATAGCTTGTGCTTCATAGCCCAGCATTTTGCATGATGTACCCTGCATATAAGTTAAATAAGCATGGTGACAATATACAGTCTTGATGTACTCCTTTCTTGATTTGGAACTGGTCTATTTTTCCATGTCCATTTCTAACTGTTGCTTCTTGACTTGCATACAGATTTCTCAGGAGACACATCAGGTCATCTGGTATTCCATCTCTTAGGAATTTTCCAGTTTTTTTGTGATCCACACAGTCAAAGGCTTTAGTGTAGTCAATCATCTCTTGAACTCATAATTCATTTATCTTACTTTCTGATCATGGAATATCTAAACTTTTGGCATTTCCTTTTGTATAATTGCAATTTATCTGGAAATTTCTCAATGTTGAATTTTGCTTTACTGAATATATTAATTTTTAAAAAATCTATATCTGATAATTCCAAATAACAACAACTGTCATGTGTCTGTGTTTACTGGCTCTTGTTTCACCTGTCTCTCACTCATTGTATTATCTCATTGGATTTTTTTCTTTATTGTTATTGTTTGCAGGCCACTGAATTTGAAAAATTACAGAAATGATATTAAGACCCAGGATAATGTTATTTCAAAGAGCTCTTTGTGTTTTTTTGCTTTTTGTTTTCCTTTCTTTTCCCTCTCAAAAGTTCCTGATGATATGTTGTGGTTGCTATTGTTCATTTGCTAAGTCATGTCCAGCTCTTTGTGACCCAAAGCGATGTAGCCTGCCAGGCTCCTCTGTCTGTGGTATTTCCCAGGCAAAAATACTGGAATAAGTTGTCATTTCCTTCTCTAGGGGATCTTCTTTACTCAAGGATTAAATCTGTGTCTCCCGCATTGTAGGGGAATTTTTCCTGGTGAGCCACCAGGGAAGCTCCCTCCTGGGCAAATAGGAATGTCCTATAACCTGAATCCAATTTCAAAGATTGAGGTGATTCAGATTTGAGCTGTAGTCCCTCTGGAGACTGAACTACTTGAGATTCACAATTATTTCTGTTGTATACTTCTTTGGAGTCCTTGTCAAGCACCAGTATTCAGCTTGTATCCTGTTACAGCAGAAGGTTGACAAAAATACTATGCAGCTTCTTAGTCTCTCAACCACCAATTGTGACATCAGCAGTCATCTCTAGGTGAAAAGTGGCTCCAAACATCAGACTTATCTCTCTAAATTTTCATCTTATTTCAGATATTGGCTTTCAAAAAGCTGTTTTAAAATATGTACTTTGCACATGGTAAGCCTGTGAATTATTGTGGCAGGGGCAAGCAATAACAGATTCCAAGTTCTTAAGATGGTCACCCTAACAGATACCCACTCCCACTTGCTTTTCTCATAATATAACAGATACCTTTTGGAGAAGGCAATGGCACCCAACTCCAGTACTCTTGCCTGGAAAATCCCATGGATGGAGGAGCCTGGTGGGCTGCAGTCCATAGGGTCGCTAAGGGTTGGACACGACTGAGCAACTTCACTTTCACTTTTCATTTTCATGCATTGGAGAAGGAAATGGCAACCCACTCTAGTGTTCTTGCCTGGAGAATCCCAGGGAAGAGGGAGCCTGGTGGGCTGCCGTCTCTGGGGTTGCACTGAGTCGGACATGACTGAAGCAACGCAGCAGCAGCAGCAGTAGCAGCAGCAGCAGCAACAGCAACAGATACCTTTTTTCCTCTTTTTTTTTTTTTAGCTTTTTATTTTGTATTGGAGTATAGATGATTAATAATGCTGTAACAGTTTCAGGTGAACAGTGAAGGGACACAAGTCATACATATACATAAATATATCTTGATCAGAGGGATAAAATTGGCAGAAAAATACCTAGTCAATCATTATTGGAATTTCTCTTTTAATATTCAAGTATTTATTACTTCCAGATTCTCTAGTATTTATTAAACTCATTTAGTTAAGTTTAATAATTTTATTATCTTTTATTTTCACTCACTTATACTTTTATTCAGATTAAAATATTTACTTTATGTTCTGTGATTTTATGGTTTCTTAATTTTGTTACTTCTGATGACTCCTGATCTTATTGGTTTATTACTTTTGGGTTTAGCAACTTTTAACTATAAACTTGTATTTCTTTGAAAACTATTCAGGGTAATCTTATTATATTTGTGTTTAAACTATATTACTAAACAGACATTTTGATTTGATTCAGTACTTTTCTTTTTTTAAACAGCAATATAATGAAAAATGCCTATATTTAAACATTTGTCTACAAGTTTAATTATTTTCTTAGGACAAAATACATTTGGGATTACTGGGTCAAACTAGTGTATATTACATTTTAATATGTATTGCCAAATTTATGTTCTAAAGGTCACTGTAATTTATATTCCAGCAATATGTGGACTCTGTATTTTAAGATGAATATTGGCAAAATTACTTATCCTGCAAAGGGTAACTAGGGTGATGATAAAACTGAAGCCCAAGCTCCATATAAAAAGATAAAAAAGAATATCAGTGTATATACTATTATATATCTGTCTCTTATACACATCTAGATGTGTATAAGAGACAGCTATATGAATTNGGCAAAATTACTTATCCTGCAAAGGGTAACTAGGGTGATGATAAAACTGAAGCCCAAGCTCCATATAAAAAGATAAAAAAGAATATCAGTGTATATACTATTATATATTTTTTACCTGCTAACTTTTCAAACATAAGTCTAGGCAAATAACATGCCAAGTTTAGGGTAGATTCCCTTTGCAGGTATTGAATAATACACTTGCTTATTCATTTAACAATATTTTCTGAGTGACTAATAAGTGTCAGTCCATAAACTAGACATGAGGAATTTAACTACAAGTTAGTATGGAATTTACGGTCTAGTGGAGGAGATTCTTAATAAGCAGGTTAAAACCAAAAGATATAAAATGAACTTAAAAAAAAGTTACAGAGCACTAGAGAAGAGACTTGTGCTAGTTTGCTTACCTAAAGTTGTTAGAAAAACTCTCTGGTACTAAGCATCACATAAGTTTGTGTAAGTGATGCATTAAAAATATAAAGATATCTATATATATATTTATATAAATTTATATATATATATAAATATAAATTATATATATATATATAAATATATACAAAGATCCTGAAAAAATATGCTTGCATGGTGACAAACTTAGTGATAGAGTGACATGTGGTAAATTTGCAAAAGAAAAGCAGTGATGAAGTTAAGCAAAATTCCATAGATCAAGGTAAGGAATTTCTCAAGATACCAAAGCATTTTTGAAGGTTGTTTTAACAGATTGATCACACAAAGTGACTTATAGTTTTAAACATTTATACTTTTTTTTTCAGGAAGGGCTTGTTGACCATCAGGAGTGGGAGCAGGAAGACAAAGTAGGAAATTATTACAGCACTCTAATTAAGAGATGATAATGGCTTTGAATGTAGAGCTTGGAGGGAGACTGAAAAATATGAATGCATTCAAAATACACTTTAGAGTATACACAGCAAGTCTAAATGATAGAGTGGCTAAGGGAGTGAGGAAAAGGTAGCGTCAAGAATGATTCTGTTTTCCAGCTTGAACAGCTGACTACATAATGGTTTAAATGAATGAAAAGGAAACAGAGAGAGGCACCTAGAATCCTGTATGCCATCCTATTCCCTTGTTTATGTCTGTCCAACGCAATGGTCTAAGCTTCTCCTGGACAGGAATTTTCTTGATCTATTCTTGCATGCCTATTGCCTAGCACAATGACTAACATAGGTAATGCACTCAGTAAGTACTTGCTGAAAGATGGATGAATAAATGATTAAGAGGAAAAATGATTATTCTTTGTCTTTTCATACTGGACAACTAGAAGTAATGGCTCATAATTACAGGAAGACAGATTTCAGTTCTATGTAAATATTGCCAGATAATTAGAACTCCACAAATGGAAGAGTTTGATTTCAGAATAGCATGTTCTCTGATAACAAAAAAATATTTAAGCGGAGTTTTGTTGAAAATATGACAGGTGTCTAATTTTGAAATACAATTGGAAATTAACTCAGGCAGAAAATATTAATTCTTCTAACCTTCTACTTAATCCTTCTTTGAGTTCAGAATACTTTTCATTGTCCATACCTCTGAACAATGACTTTTTATTTCTGTTAATTGAGTTAGTGAATTTATGCTAGAAGAATGTCTTCAAATGTCAGAAGGAAAATTAAAATAACTACTTTCTCTTTTTAGATATATAAAATGTAGGGCTTATACTTTTCAGTGGTTGGCCAGGGTACTGAGCTGTCTGGTCCAACTGATCTTGACTAAAGAGAAAGTATGAGGCTTTTGCTTGTCCTTTCTGTTATTTTTTCCATGCCTTACCAAGTAATAAAGATAAAGGGAGTTAGGGCATTTTGTTTAGAAGAAGATTGCTAGGACTGTAGGACTAGACTTAATAAGTTCGTAGATTTTTTTTTTTTTTTTTTTAGTTTAAGAAATTTTGCATAAGCTTCTATTTTATAATACACTGGACCTAAGACTCTGCTTCAAGAAGGAAATGGCAACCCACTCCAGTATTCTCGCCTAGAGAATTCCATGAACAGAAGAGCCTGAGGACTACAGTCATGGGGTCACAAAGAGTCAGACACAACTGAGTGACTAACACACCAAGACTCTGCTTAAGCCCCATGACCCAGAGAAGGCAAAGGACCTAAAAAAATTTAATTCTTCCAGAAAGAGTATGTCGTTCTCTTGTATTCTTATTTATAAAATTTGGGGGCCACAGCTATGAAAATAAATAGGTCTTGGTAACCATAATGATTCTGGTTGAATATCTGAATGTTCTTTAGATAGTGGGGGAGGGGACAATTGAGTGAATGGGATCCCAAGTAGGTTCCAATTTTTTCATCTCAGTCAGTCTTTACAGGTTTTATTACATTTCCCAATGAGAGTATTTTGAAGAAAAGAACTATACCTAGAAAGAGTCTCAACACCAGTGGATAGTTTCACTGATGTGACGTCTTATATCATGAATGTCCATGGACGTATCTCACTATTCAACTTCCCTACCTACTCAGGCAGCATAGCCTTTCTATACTGAGTACTTTGATGCTTTGATTCAGATATATACAACCTAGAAAATAATATGTAGAAAATAAATTAGAATTACATGTTCTTTCACTCTTTTCAAATTTAATCAGGAAGTTTTAGGAACTGCATAAAAGAGGGAGCCCCCAAATTCAGCACTTTAAATTCCAGCATACTGAGATGAAATTCCTCTACATCAAGAATGTGAAGTATTTCTTAAAATGATGTTTTTGCAGCTGTGTTACATTGGTTTTGTGAATTAGTATAGTTGATTTTTTTAGATCATCTAAACTTTAAGTTTTTTAACCATGATATTTAAAAAGTTTTCCAGATGTTCCTTTATATAATAAGATTTTTCCTAGTTTTTAAACTATATTTTAATCATATATAAAAAGCATGAATAGACGCAAGGAAAATAATGAAAAGCTACCCAATATCATCTCTCCATAGTCAGTCAGCCACATATTGCAACATGTTTATGGGTAAGCTCTTTATAATTACTTTTAGAGTGACTGAAAAATGATTCTTTTTTTTTTCTTTGTTATTACCTACTTGCAATATTTTAAATTCTCTCCTAATCTCACTCTACTTTTGTAGTCCTGGTCCTACATTTAGCTTTTCTCCTTTTCTCTATGCTATTAATATATCTCCTTATCACGTCCTCCCATGGAACTGGCAATATTCTATACGAATGTTTAATAAGGATTTTTCTTAACCTTTGAAATATATGTCCCATTCCTAAACACATTTTATTCTGAAGAAGACAATTGTTATACAAATTTTATATCAGTTATTATAAAAATAACACAGTGAAAATTAGGAAGCTCTGAAAACACTTGTCTTGAAATTACCCTTGTCAAAATGCCTGGACCAAACACAAGTAGCCTTAGAATTACAGCAACAATGATAATCAAAATATCACTAAACAGAAAATATAGTGTGTATTAGTAAATTAATTAATTGATTCATTTATTCAACAAACACAAATAAAAAACACCTTTTATATCAAGTATACCCTTTGATGTTAAGGGTACAGCAGTGATCATTTCCTACTTACAAAATCTTTATAATCTAAAGACACAAGACAGAAAAGGAAGGAAAACAATATGATTTCAGTTAAAGATCAATAAAGAAAATCAAGCAAGGTCTTGGTAAGGAGAATCACAAGGAGTTTGATAATTATGCCTGGTAGAATGGTCAAGAAGTCCTCTCATCTGAACAAGTCTTATCTTAAATAGCCTTTGCCTGACTCCACTGAGTTTATTCCCACCATAAGAAAATCAAGAATGTCTCATAATAGAGTCACTGTAAAAAGATATGAATTGGAAAGAGAAGATAAAGCAATAATCTCTGAACAATCATTTCTGAAAAGCTGGGCAGAGTCTGTATACAGACTAAACCTGACTGTAGGATGCACTTACTTTTATATTACACAAATATTTTGCCAACACAACAACTTAATATTCAGATCCATGATGTAGGGAAGTGATTGAAAGAGATTTCATCAGGAGAATCATCTTGCTAATTGATGCTTGGTTCCTGGCAGATTCCAAGGTGCCAGGCCCAACATAGGAAAGCATACACCCTACAGTTTGCAGATCTGATGAGAGAGAATAGTTGTTTTAAAGTTTTCTTCAATTTTTGAAGAAAAATTAAAGAAATGAAGATATTTCTTTAGTATAACTGCTAAATCAAAATCAGGGAATAGTCTCAGGGCTTTGGTGACATCAGTTCAGTCACTCAATCAGTTCCAACACTTCGTGACCTTATGGACTTCAGCACATCAGGCTTCCCTTTCCATCACCAGCTCCCAGAGCTTCCTCAAACTCATGGCCCTCAAGTTGGTGATGCCATCCAACCATCTCATCCTCCGTCATTCCCTTTACCTCCTTCCCTCAACCCTTATAAGCATCAGGGTCTTTTCCAGTGAGTCAGTTCTTTGCATCAGGTGGCCAAAGTATTGGAGTTTCAAATTCAACATCAGTCCTTCCAATGAATATTCAAATTGATTTCCTTTACAATTGACTGGTTGGATCTCTTTGCAGTCCAAGGGACTCTCAAGAGTCTTCTCCAAGACCACAGTTCAAAAATATCAATTCTGTGGCACTCAATTTTCTTTGTGGTCCAACTCTCACATCCATACATGACTACTAGAAAAACTATAGCTTTGACTAGATGGACATTTGTTGGCAAAGTAATGTCTCTGCTTTTTAANTGAAAATAAATAGGTCTTGGTAACCATAATGATTCTGGTTGAATATCTGAATGTTCTTTAGATAGTGGGGGAGGGGACAATTGAGTGAATGGGATCCCAAGTAGGTTCCAATTTTTTCATCTCAGTCAGTCTTTACAGGTTTTATTACATTTCCCAATGAGAGTATTTTGAAGAAAAGAACTATACCTAGAAAGAGTCTCAACACCAGTGGATAGTTTCACTGATGTGACGTCTTATATCATGAATGTCCATGGACGTATCTCACTATTCAACTTCCCTACCTACTCAGGCAGCATAGCCTTTCTATACTGAGTACTTTGATGCTTTGATTCAGATATATACAACCTAGAAAATAATATGTAGAAAATAAATTAGAATTACATGTTCTTTCACTCTTTTCAAATTTAATCAGGAAGTTTTAGGAACTGCATAAAAGAGGGAGCCCCCAAATTCAGCACTTTAAATTCCAGCATACTGAGATGAAATTCCTCTACATCAAGAATGTGAAGTATTTCTTAAAATGATGTTTTTGCAGCTGTGTTACATTGGTTTTGTGAATTAGTATAGTTGATTTTTTTAGATCATCTAAACTTTAAGTTTTTTAACCATGATATTTAAAAAGTTTTCCAGATGTTCCTTTATATAATAAGATTTTTCCTAGTTTTTAAACTATATTTTAATCATATATAAAAAGCATGAATAGACGCAAGGAAAATAATGAAAAGCTACCCAATATCATCTCTCCATAGTCAGTCAGCCACATATTGCAACATGTTTATGGGTAAGCGCTTTATAATTACTTTTAGAGTGACTGAAAAATGATTCTTTTTTTTTTCTTTGTTATTACCTACTTGCAATATTTTAAATTCTCTCCTAATCTCACTCTACTTTTGTAGTCCTGGTCCTACATTTAGCTTTTCTCCTTTTCTCTATGCTATTAATATATCTCCTTATCACGTCCTCCCATGGAACTGGCAATATTCTATACGAATGTTTAATAAGGATTTTTCTTAACCTTTGAAATATATGTCCCATTCCTAAACACATTTTATTCTGAAGAAGACAATTGTTATACAAATTTTATATCAGTTATTATAAAAATAACACAGTGAAAATTAGGAAGCTCTGAAAACACTTGTCTTGAAATTACCCTTGTCAAAATGCCTGGACCAAACACAAGTAGCCTTAGAATTACAGCAACAATGATAATCAAAATATCACTAAACAGAAAATATAGTGTGTATTAGTAAATTAATTAATTGATTCATTTATTCAACAAACACAAATAAAAAACACCTTTTATATCAAGTATACCCTTTGATGTTAAGGGTACAGCAGTGATCATTTCCTACTTACAAAATCTTTATAATCTAAAGAGACAAGACAGAAAAGGAAGGAAAACAATATGATTTCAGTTAAAGATCAATAAAGAAAATCAAGCAAGGTCTTGGTAAGGAGAATCACAAGGAGTTTGATAATTATGCCTGGTAGAATGGTCAAGAAGTCCTCTCATCTGAACAAGTCTTATCTTAAATAGCCTTTGCCTGACTCCACTGAGTTTATTCCCACCATAAGAAAATCAAGAATGTCTCATAATAGAGTCACTGTAAAAAGATATGAATTGGAAAGAGAAGATAAAGCAATAATCTCTGAACAATCATTTCTGAAAAGCTGGGCAGAGTCTGTATACAGACTAAACCTGACTGTAGGATGCACTTACTTTTATATTACACAAATATTTTGCCAACACAACAACTTAATATTCAGATCCATGATGTAGGGAAGTGATTGAAAGAGATTTCATCAGGAGAATCATCTTGCTAATTGATGCTTGGTTCCTGGCAGATTCCAAGGTGCCAGGCCCAACATAGGAAAGCATACACCCTACAGTTTGCAGATCTGATGAGAGAGAATAGTTGTTTTAAAGTTTTCTTCAATTTTTGAAGAAAAATTAAAGAAATGAAGATATTTCTTTAGTATAACTGCTAAATCAAAATCAGGGAATAGTCTCAGGGCTTTGGTGACATCAGTTCAGTCACTCAATCAGTTCCAACACTTCGTGACCTTATGGACTTCAGCACATCAGGCTTCCCTTTCCATCACCAGCTCCCAGAGCTTCCTCAAACTCATGGCCCTCAAGTTGGTGATGCCATCCAACCATCTCATCCTCCGTCATTCCCTTTACCTCCTTCCCTCAACCCTTATAAGCATCAGGGTCTTTTCCAGTGAGTCAGTTCTTTGCATCAGGTGGCCAAAGTATTGGAGTTTCAAATTCAACATCAGTCCTTCCAATGAATATTCAAATTGATTTCCTTTACAATTGACTGGTTGGATCTCTTTGCAGTCCAAGGGACTCTCAAGAGTCTTCTCCAAGACCACAGTTCAAAAATATCAATTCTGTGGCACTCAATTTTCTTTGTGGTCCAACTCTCACATCCATACATGACTACTAGAAAAACTATAGCTTTGACTAGATGGACATTTGTTGGCAAAGTAATGTCTCTGCTTTTTAATATGCTGTCTAGTTTGGTCATAGCTTTTCTTCCAAGGAATAAGCGCCTTTTAATTTCGTGGGTTCAATCACCATCTGCAATGATTTTGGAGCCCCCAAAATAAAGTCAGCCACTGTTTCCATTCATTACCCACCTATTTGCCATGAAGGGATGGAATTGGATGTCATGATCTTAGTTTTTTGAACGTTGAGTTTAAACCAACTTTTTCACTCTCCTCTTTCACTTTCATCAAGAGGCTTTTCAGTTCCTCTTCACCTTCTGCAATAAGGGTGGTGTCATCTGCATATCTGGGGTTATTGATATTTCTTCCAGCAATCTTGATTCCAGCTTGTGCTTCATCAAGCCTAGCATTTCTCATGATGTACTCTGCATATAAGTTAAATAAGCAGGGTGACAATATACAGTGTTAATGTACTTCTTTCCCAATTTTGAACCAGTCCATTGTTCCATGTCTGGTTCTAACTGTTGCTTCTTGACCTACATACAGATTCCTCAGAAGGTAGGTAAGGTGGTCTGGTATTCCCATCTCTTTAAGAATTTTCCACAGTTTACTGTGATCCACACAGTCAAAGTCTTTGATTAAGTCAATAAAGTAGAATTAGATGTTTTTCTGGAACTTTCTTTCTCAATGATCCTACCGGATGTTGGCAATTTTATCTTTGTTTCCTCTGGTTTTTCTAAATCCAACTTAAACATCTGGAAGTCCATGATTCGTGTACTATTGAATCCTTGCCTGGAGAATTTTGAGCATTAATTTGCTAACGTGTGAGATGAGTGCAACTGTGGGGTAATTTGAACATTCTTCAGCATTGCCTTGCTTTGGGATTGGAATGAAAACTGACCTTTTCCAGTCCTGTAGCCATGCTGAATTTTCCAAATTTGCTGGCATATTGAGTGCAGCACTTTAACAGAATCGTCTTTTAGGACTTGAAATAGCTCAGCTAGAATTCCGTCACGTCCACTAGCTTTGTTTGTAGTGATGTTTCTTAAGGCCCACTTGACTTTGCACTCCAGAATGTCTGGCTCTAGGTGAGTGATCATACCATCATGGCTATCTGGGTCATTAAGATATTTTTTGTATAGTTGGTGTAGCCTTTGGTATTAGCGTTTTCCAGTTTGTGAGTTGCCCACTCAGTGAGTATAGGATTTTATTTTATCTTGTTTCCCTGATACTATTTCATTGTGGTTTCTCCTTTGCCCTTGAATGAGGTATATCTTTTTTGGTGGGTTCCAGTGTCTTCCTATCTATGGTTTTTCAGCAACTAGTTGCAATTTTGGTGCTCTGTCAGGAGAAGATGAGCACATGTCCTTCTACTCCACCATCTTAATCTTGACTCCTATTCACTTTTAAAGAAGTGACCAGTTAAAGTAAGATCATTAGGACAGGTCCTACTGCAATCTGACTGATATTCTTATAAGAGCAAACTTAAACAAACAAAGGACATCCAGGGGCACACATGCACAGAGGAAATGCCAGATGAGGACACAGTAAGCACGTGGCTATCTGCAAGTCAAGGAAAGCGTCCTCAGAAGATACCAATTCTGCCAAAAACTTGACTTTATACATGTGGTCTATAAGGCTTTGAAAATGTTTCTATTGTTTAAGCCATCCAGTGTATGGTGTTTTGTTATGGCAATCCTAGAAATCTAGTACAGAGTAGAATCACAGAACAGGTTCACAAAGTTCTCTCAACCCAAAATAGCACTCATTGAAATTCATTCACTGGCTGGACGATTCTTTTGGCCAACACTACACATAATGCTTTGAAATAGTATTGCACTGTTATTTTATTCATATTCATATTATTTTTAATTATCCCCAATAATCATCACTGTGTCTTTCACAGTCTTCCACAGTTGTATTTTTTAAATTGATCTTGCCCTAGTCCACCACTATTTCTTCTTACCTATGAAATGAGTTCCTTAAAATTAAAAAAAAAAAAAAGACGTGTAGCATTCAAATATTTTCTCATTCCTATGACTACTGTAGCTCAAGAATAGGTAAATAGATATAAAAGATATTCAAGAAAGGTTTTGTTATTAGAAATGTCTAAAGGAGAGAGTCAAAGCAAAAGAATATGTATCTACAAGATCATTTATTAAAACCTGTATTAGGATTAAACCATTTGGGATATTTGACATCTGTTCAAGCATCTATTAACTCTCAATATTTTAGAGAAAATCCAGTATTACATAAACTCTCTTTTGTTTTCTCAGCTTAGTGTTTATGAGAGCTTTTATACATGCAAGACCTATAGCTAATCATCTTTCTAGAATCCCTCATTGGAGTACAGTCTACTTAGCTTTCAGAACAGATCTGGTCTAACCCAGAGTATCTGCAGTGAGTAGTACTTAACACTAAGTAAAATACAGACTTTCATGCCAATTTACAACAGTGTATACCCAATCTTTTCCTTCATGGTTGGTTTTTCACTCACGGATTATTAGTGTGAATTTAAGATTCAAATAAGTCTTTTAGTTCTATTTACTGAGGGTCCAAAAAACCTTATAATGGTTTTAAAACACTTCAGATACACCTTAATAGACTTTTTCTTAAGAAGCTTTCGGAAATATTTGACTCCAGGCAAATCTAACAATTTGTCATATTTCAACAGGGTAGAACCAACCAATACAAGTGAATGTTAGTAAAATGACCCACAGAATAGCTGCAGAAATTCAGTATTAATATGGCATTGTACAGAATGTTCTACATAGATAAGATTCAAAAAATTGTGTTTTCTTATGGACCTGATCATCAATCTTTCTATTAACTCTATCTTCTCTGGAGATAAAACTTATATTATCATTACTAAATCACGATTTGTTTTGAAATAAAACCTTCCTACTCAAAGGTGTTTTTCAAGAATTATAAATATCAGTATCACCTGAGAGCTGGTTAGAAACAGAATGTCAACCTTCTCAAATTAGTGGAATGAGAATCTTCATTTTTAACTATGTTTCCAAGTACTTAGTCTGCACCTTCATATCTGAGATACACTCAATGGAAGGATTTAGTCTTGGTATCCAATAAACAGTCATGAAATTTAAATTACAGATATCTTATCATGCAAATATAAAACATAACAAAAGAGTAAAAATAATGTNTTTTAACTATGTTTCCAAGTACTTAGTCTGCACCTTCATATCTGAGATACACTCAATGGAAGGATTTAGTCTTGGTATCCAATAAACAGTCATGAAATTTAAATTACAGATATCTTATCATGCAAATATAAAACATAACAAAAGAGTAAAAATAATGTAAAACTTGATGTTAAAACAAAAAGAAGAGAGATGTCCATTTGGGTTAAATTCACTGGAAGCTGCTAATACTAAAAAAAACTTTGTAATCTAATTTAAATAAATATGTATTTAAATTAGAGTGCATGATATTTATGTNTTTCCACAGTTTATTGTGATCCACACAGTCAAAGGCTTTGGCATAGTTGATAAAGCAGAAATAGATGTTTTTCTGGAACTCTTTTCCTTTTTCCACGATCCAGTGGATGTTGGCAATTTGATCTCTGGTTCCTCTGCCTTTTCTAAAACCAGCTTAAACATCTGGAAGTTCACAGTTCAAATATTGCTGAAGCCTGGCATATTGATATAAATAAATACACATTGTATATATATATTTACATACACACATACATTGTACATATGTACATGTATACCTACATATACACAGTTAATATATACTTTCTAGGGACTTCCGTGGCAGTCCAGTGGTTAAGACTCCATGATTCCAATGCAGGGGTTGCAGGTTCAATCCCTGGTCAGAAAACTAAGATCCGACATGCTTCATGGCAAACCAAAAAAAAAGAAAAGACAATATGTGTGTATGTGTGTGTGTTTGTGTGTGTGTGTACATAGATTCTCTCTCTCTCTTTCTCTCTCTCTCTCTAGATATACACAAATATATGTATGTATATATATATAGAGAGAGAGACTCATACACTCGAGAAAATTACCAGTAAATTAACACTATTTAAAACTGAAACTTATGTTTTAAATGAAGCATAATAAGATGTATGTAATCAATTTTAAAACAAATAAAAATAGAGCAAAATTATGTGTACTAACATTATAAATCTTTGACCACTTTGCTTTGTAGTATGTGAGTAGTTTCTAATGCACTAACAATATTGCAAAGATAGTGTAGTTCAAGTTGTCATCATGAACACTTGGGGGAGGAGAGAACCAAGGTCAGCCAAGCAAGAAAAACAGTTAAACATGTAAACTGTGATTCAGCATCCCATCTAAGTGGCTGATTATAGTTTGTCTGCCTACTTAAACTTGCAGCTGTGCTTGGGAGAAAAAAGTAGAGAGGGAGTGGAACAACTATGGAAAAATCCTAAATAGACTGCTTTTGAAAGTGAGGTTTATCCTCCACCTGGGCCATTTTCTTTATGTGCTTTCAGGAGAAAATGTCTGATCAAGGAATATATAAGTGATCTTAGCAATGTAGTGAGACCTGACACAACAGAGCTTTATCCTAGCATCATGGACTAGATTTCTTTCACAGGAATCACAAAAATCATTCTCATTTGAAGTCCAAAATATTTCAGTTGTGTGTTTTACTTTACTTAGCATACTATGAAAAGTCTCATGAAATTTAATTTGGTTTATTTTTATTTTGCTTTTATTTTAATTATTTCTCACTATAGACCATTTTGAATATGCTTAGAATTCCATGTACATGTGTGGCTGGGTGGGCATAATTGTGTGCTGTGGCTAGCAAGAGAACAGTGTTGGACAGAAATGGGTAAGACTATTTTACAATATAAACAGACTATTAACGTTGGATAGAGGCTTAAGGACTACTCAGTTCCACTAGTCAAGGGAACAGGCTGAAATAAGTAAATACCCTCATGTACATACATGCCATAATTATTTAATAGTCAAACCAGAACTAAATTCTAGCTTCATACTTTCTAATCCTGAGTTTCTTTATACTGCTTTAATCTTTCTGGGTCTTGATTTTTTTTTTTTTTAATCTTCAAGAAAGGAAGGTAAGAAAGATATAGAATTATTTACTGTCAAGGTTCTTTCCACTTTCATTTTATGATTCTACAAAGTTAATCAAATTATGACTCCCAATTAAAGTGAATGAAAGTTAACTTTTCTTAAGTATCAAGTCTTCATCACATCATTTATTTAAAAAGTTAATATCTTAATAAATTTAACTTACCAATAATGCCATTATCATCAATTCCTTTTGATAAATATGAAATTTATCCACTGAAATCAGTTATATAGCTTGTTTGAGATGTACCAATTATAAGTAGAAGATCAATTATTTAAATCCAATTAATTCCATCAGACACTAAAAGCTATCAGATGCTTTTCCCATTAGTTCAAACTGCTTTGTCTGAATGTCAGCCCCACTTACAAGAAAAGAGTGTGATAGTATGGAACCATGGTAGATATCACTGGACATTTCACTGATCAATCCATTCATTCCTTCATTAAATATTCTATCAGGCGTCTCCTTTGTGATCATAAATATAAAGTGTCATAAGTGATATGAAAATACAAGATCAATACCCTACCTTCAAGAAAGTTATGAGTGGGGACTTCCCTGGTGGTCTAGTAGCTAAGACTCAGAGTTCCCAAGGCAGGGGACTCAAGTTCAATTCCTTGTCAATGAACTAGATCCCACATGCCACAACTAAAGATCTCACTTGCCACAGCTACGATCTGGCATGGCCAAATAAGTAAAAATAAATACTAAAACTTTTTTAAAAGTAAGTTGTGATCTAGTAAATTTCACTGAATGGACTCCAGGCCAATACTGCAGTTGTCAATACTCAAGAATATCTCAGGTTTGTCAGACTACAGACAATGGGGCAAATCTAGTCTGCTGCCTGTTTTTATTAAAAATAATTTTTAGAGTGTGTTATATGATTGCGTTTGAGCCGAGTGGAATGTTACTAGAGACATTATGATACATACAGTTTAAAATGTCTACTATCACATACTGATGGCCAATAAGCATATGTAAAGATGCTGAATATCACTAATAACTAGAGAACTGCCAAGCAAAACTAAAATGAATGATGTATTATCTCACACCAGGCAGAATGCCTATCATCAAAAAACCTACAAACAATAAATGCTGGAGAGGGTGTGGAGAAAAGGGAACCCTTTTTCACTGCTGGTGGGAATTTAAATTGATACAATTACTATCAAGAACACTAAGGAAGTTCCTTTAAAAACTAAAAAGAGAGCTACTATATGACCCAGCATACATCACCTAATTTCCCTTATCACCACAGGTGATATATCATTCTATGACAATACATTCATGTCTATTTGAATGAATGACTTGCTAGGTAAATCTGCCCTCAGCTTCAATAGTTACATGAATCTGATTTCTCTGATTAAAAAAATTTACTTATTAAAAAATATTTGAAAAATATTAAATATGTATAAACAAATATGATTGTTAAAATATAGTTATTCTTTAAATATGGTTCATATATATGTATACTTTATATATATATGGTTCATATACATATTTTTAAAGTCAAAATCATATGCTTTTGTCTCTTTTTTTCCTTTTACCATCATTATATCATGAGAATTCCCCATAGAACCAAACTTTAATTACTATGTTCTTCTGCCCTGAATCACTTAGACTAATGTATGTGCTATGCTGTGCTTTAATTGCTCAGTAGTATTCAACTCTTTGCGACTCCTGGTCCATAGCCCACCAGCCTCCTCTATCTATGGGATTCTCCAGGCAAGAATACTAGAGTGGGCTGCCATGCCCTCCTCCAGGGAATCTTCCCAATCCAGAGATCAAACTCCGGTTTCCCACACTGCAGGCCGATTCTTTTCACCATCTGAGCCACCAGGGAAGGCCAAACTCATGTATATATGTATATGTGTGCATGTGTGTTAGTCACCCAGTCATCTCCAACTCTTTGCAACCCTGTGAACTATAGCCTGCCAGGCTCCTCTGTCTTTGGAATTCTCCAGACAAGAAGTCCATGGAGCTTCCCAGGTGGCATAGTGGTAAAGAATCCACCTGCAAATGCAGGAGACAAAACAGATGTGGATTAGATCCCTGGGTTGGGAAGATTCCCTGGAGTAGGAAGTGACTGTATTCTTGGCTAAAGAATTCCATGTGTGGAGAAGCCAGTGGGCTACAGTCCATGGTGTTACAGAGGGTTGAACATGACTGAGAGACTGATCACACATGCAAGATATACAACACTACACTGAGGAATCAAGTTTATGATGACAGGGAAGTACTAAAGTGTTATTATAGCCAAACAAAATGAAGTCATAAGTTGAATAGTTGACTCTTAAACAACAGGTTTGAACTAAGTTCACTATGGTACTATCATGATAGTAAATACTACTATGAAAATCCATAGTTATTTTAATAGTGGATTTGAAACCAAGGATATGAAGGCCTATTATAAACTTTATGCAATTTTTTAATAACACGAACTCCCATGTTGTTCAAGCGTCACTGAACATTTTTGAAATTCCTTAAGGAAAATGTTGTTTACTATTCCTGGTCTAATTTCTTTGTCAACATGAACTACTATTTTTATTTATTTTAATCTCCCATCTCATCTCTCATCTACCATTTATTCCTCGCTTTGGGTAACTAAGATTATTAATATTTATCATCTTCCCAACATGAACGATTTAAAGCCTTCTTGACTAAGTTGACTTGCATAAAATGTCAAGCTGAATGATATCCAAGTTAAATATAAGCATGCCTAGCTGGTTAGTAGATCGTATAGTTTCTTATATCACCTCAACTAATATTTTAAATGTCAAAAGACAATATTAGGATTTTTAAAACATTATGCAACTGCTAATATCTGTTTTTGTCAATAGCACCATTAATGTCTCCGTAGATCATGTTTAAATTTTGGTATTATCATTGATTTCATGCATTCCTTTCCCTCAAGCCTGACACAAATAATACAATATTGTTTTCTAGTTCTTCAAATTATCTTTTTGCTACTAATTGTTTATGTTAGATCATACATGTAACAGTAGTTACATATAGTCTCTGAATTAGAATGATTAAAATGAAAGTATTTTGCACTTGGCAATCTTTTCATTTACATAAAATAAGATATATCAAAGAACCACTCTAATTCATTTAGCTCTTAAAAGCTAAATGTCAATGTATGGCAAAACTAATACAGTATTGTAACATAGAATAAAGTAAAAATAAAGTTTAAAGAATTTTTAAAAATAAAATAAGTAAATAAATAAATAAAAAGTTTGCTCAAGTATATATTATACTACTTGGAAATAAAATATGCGTCACCTCATGAATTTTGATAAATAAAATTTTTCTGAAATGAAGTAGACTTCTAATATCTCTATTTAAAATTTTGATTTTTCTTACTTATTTAGTGCTTATTGACTCCAGTTTTGAACCACAGCAATGTATCTATTGGTATTTCACATAATTTANAAATAAAATAAGTAAATAAATAAATAAAAAGTTTGCTCAAGTGTATATTATACTACTTGGAAATAAAATGTGTGTCACCTCATGAATTTTGATAAATGAAATTTTTCTGAAATAAAGTAGACTTCTAATATCTCTATTTAAAATTTTGATTTTTCTTACTTATTTATCGCTTATTGACTCCAGTTTTGAACCACAGCAACGTATCTATTGGTATTTCACATAATTTACAGATATTGAAACATATTCAAAAATGTTTACATTCAGAAAGCTAATCTGTGTATTTATTCCCTTGATTAATAAATATAAGTACCATTAGTTATCAATGCTTTTAGCAAATAATTCTCAAAAAGTTTTTACCTTCTGACATCTATCTCATGGATCACTTTGGTAATTGACTATATGCCTGCTAAGTCACTTCGGTCAGGTCTGACTCTTTGCAACCCCATGGACTCTAGCCCACCAGGCTCCTCTGTCCATGGAATTCTCCATGCAAGAATACTGGAATGGGTTGCCATTTCCTACTCCAGGAAATCTTCCCTACTCAGGGATTGAACCCACATCTCTTGTGTCTCCTGCATTAGCAGGCAGGTTTTTAACCACTAGCACCACCTGGGAAGCCCTAAACCCCCTCAAACAACAATAAAATATCCCCTTACATATACCAGACATCAGAACTTCACCCTTCAGTTCACACTACTCATCATTTAGTGAGTGCAATAATAAGCAAATGAAACAATTATCTGAGCAATAAGTACAGCAAAACATGCAGTGGAAGTATATTCTATTTGAAGAATCTTGCTGTACAATAATGCCGGATTATGTGCTATTTTGTTTGAACAAAACACCAATCAAAAGATCACTATCTTCAGTCTGCAAATTCATAATAATTCTTTTATAAAATATAGAAGTATGAAATACAAAAAAAATCTATTATATTCCATTTTAGTGTTACTTAATTATCCAATGTGGTGGGAGAGAAATGTGTATATGGCATATTTATGAAGCTCCAATGTGTCATAGGAAACAATGCATTGCTTTAAAGTACTTGGGGTGAGAAGCAAAGAAAGTATGCCTGAGACAGTCTCTGTGACTTCATGTAGGAATTATGTGTCATCCCTCCAAAGCAAAGCAAAAAATTATTGCTAACTCTATTTTGCAATTTCTTCTTAACCACTGCAGTAAAAGAAAAAATAAGTGCTTTTCAAACTTTCAAAGTCCCAGATTCAATTAAAAATAAAACACAGCAGTTCCCTAGAGCTAAGAATTGTCCATTATTGAGCTTGAACATCAACAAAGAAAGAAACCGCCCAAAGAATAAAATTAGAATACGGAAACTGAGCAGAAAAAAAGTTTAAAAATTCTACTATAAATAGGCTACTTGCAGAAGTTAGTTTTCTTTTATAGCCAATTTACTTGAGTTTCTTACCTTTTCTAGAAGGAATGTGGAAAGGATATTGGACAACAATTAATATGGGTTTTCTTTCTAATTCTGATTTTTCCTTTCATTTAACTTCTTGCCATAATTTTATTGTGTATAAAATGGGGTTTACAATTAAACTTTTCACAATGGCAAAATCTTTGAACTTGTTTTTCTTCCTTATTCATATGACTTTCTCAGGTCATTTTATAGTCTGACTTTATATAGTCCCTTTAATTTGGCACCAAAAATACTTTAAATAAAGCCTGTTCTTTCAGCTCCATATTTGACTATTAACTCAAGTACCCAATGGTCTGAACTTAAGTACCCAGTGTCTCAAACTAACTTATACAAAAACAAACTCTTACCTGCGACCTCAGTGTTCCTCATATGCCCAGTATATTGACAATAACACAGTAGGTAACTTTCAAATATCAACATCATATGTGTTTATTTTTCCTCGTATCTCATGGCAGGGATGACTAACTCTCCCATAATGATTCATTTCTCATTTAGCTGCCCAAGAAGCAACTTGTAATCCCCAGCCCCTGTGAATATAATTTAGGGCACAGCAGCTCATTTTGGACTATTGGAAAGTGATGTTTCCTTAAGAAAAGAACATGATTAAGAAGTGACTGTGCCATCTCCACTTATTCCTTTTCAATCAGCCAGCTGGATATCAACAACTAGGCATGGAAGCTACATGTTGAGGTTAGCAGGGTCTCCATCACCTTGCTTCCCTGAATGACTGTGAAAAGTCCTCACCCTAGCCACTATCACCACTCACACACTGACCAGAAACATCCACAGTGGACTGTTAGCAAAATGAAACTTCAGTTATTCTAAGCCACTGTCAAAATGGAGTGTGTCTATTACAAAGATGGTGTTACAAACCAACATACCTCATATACAAGGAACTGAAGTCACTCAATCGTGTCTGACTCTCTGTGACCCCATGGACTATAGCCCACAGGGCTACTCTGTCCATTGGATTTTCCAGGCAAGGGTACTGGAATGGGTTGCCATTTCCTTCTCTAGGGGATCATCCTGACCCAGGGATCAAACCTAGGCCTCCTGCATTGCAGGCAGACACTTTACCATCTGAGCTGCCAGGGAAACCCTCTTCATATATAACCCAACAGCAAATTCTTCAAAAATATACCAAATAGAGGCATCTCTTTCCACTTCACACAACAATGGTCCAATACTCCAAGCCACAAAGAATCTTCACCTAAATTACTGCAATAGTCTACTAACTGGCCTCCTTGCTTTATATTGAATCCATTCAGTAG
>SJYW01031157.1:150006-164172 GCA_006410735.1 Raphicerus campestris | reverse complement strand
GACTATTGGAAAGTGATGTTTCCTTAAGAAAAGAACATGATTAAGAAGTGACTGTCAAAAGATGACTATGTTCAATGCAGAATACAGGATGCTTGGGGCTGGTGTACGGGAGGTGGGGTGGGGAGGGAGCTGGGAGGGGGCTTCGGCATGGGGAGATCGTGTACACCTGTGGATGATTCATGTCAACGTATGGCAAAACCAATACAGTACTGTAAAATAGAATAAAGTATTAAAAGGAAAAAAAAAAAAGAAGTGACTGTGCCATCTCCACTTATTCCTTTTCAATCAGCCAGCTGGATATCAACAACTAGGCATGGAAGCTACATGTTGAGGTTAGCAGGGTCTCCATCACCTTGCTTCCCTGAATGACTGTGAAAAGTCCTCACCCTAGCCACTATCACCACTCACACACTGACCAGAAACATCCACAGTGGACTGTTAGCAAAATGAAACTTCAGTTATTCTAAGCCACTGTCAAAATGGAGTGTGTCTATTACAAAGATGGTGTTACAAACCAACATACCTCATATACAAGGAACTGAAGTCACTCAATCGTGTCTGACTCTCTGTGACCCCATGGACTATAGCCCACAGGGCTACTCTGTCCATTGGATTTTCCAGGCAAGGGTACTGGAATGGGTTGCCATTTCCTTCTCTAGGGGATCATCCTGACCCAGGGATCAAACCTAGGCCTCCTGCATTGCAGGCAGACACTTTACCATCTGAGCTGCCAGGGAAACCCTCTTCATATATAACCCAACAGCAAATTCTTCAAAAATATACCAAATAGAGGCATCTCTTTCCACTTCACACAACAATGGTCCAATAGTCCAAGCCACAAAGAATCTTCACCTAAATTACTGCAATAGTCTACTAACTGGCCTCCTTGCTTTATATTGAATCCATTCAGTAGCTAAAGTAAGTCTTTTAAGACAGAAATATGCTTGGGTAACTTTTCTGCTGAAATATTTCAGTGGGTTTCTAGTACATCCAGAAGGGAATGACAAATACTAACATGATTGCAAGATCTTATGTGATCTGAGTCCAGCTGCATCTGTAGTATCACCCCTTTCATGTCTCCTCTCTGCTAGTTCATCCTCAAACAGTTCACACTGCCCTCATTCCAAAATTTGCATTCATAACCTCTTCCTTCAGATCCATATGACTTGTTTTGTTAGTTCATATCTTCGTTAGAAAATAATTTCCTGATGAAAATGGCCATCTTATCTTATGGAATATTGCAGCACAAATATACCATGTAAGAGATATTTATTTATATTTACTACTTGTGCTTACATTTTTTTCTCCCCTGTCTTTGAAAAGAGCTCCTATAATCATATCATGCCACGGAGGTTTTTTCTTACAGTTGATCTTTAGTCTCAACAATATAATATTCTGGAAAAGGTAAAACTATGCAGATAGTAATAAGATCAATAAGGTTAGCAGAGCCTTGGGAGAAGGAAAGGATAAATCAGTGGAGCACAGGTGATTTTTAGGGCAGTAAAAATATTCTATATGATCCAAAAATGATAGGTATATGTCATTATATATTTTTCAAAGTCCATTGACTCGCATAAAGACTGAACCCTAATGTAAACTATGGACTTTATTTGATAATAANTTCAGTGGGTTTCTAGTACATCCAGAAGGGAATGACAAATACTAACATGATTGCAAGATCTTATGTGATCTGAGTCCAGCTGCATCTGTAGTATCACCCCTTTCATGTCTCCTCTCTGCTAGTTCATCCTCAAACAGTTCACACTGCCCTCATTCCAAAATTTGCATTCACAACTTCTTCCTTCAGATCCATATGACTTGTTTTGTTAGTTCATATCTTCGTTAGAAAATAATTTCCTGATGAAAATGGCCATCTTATCTTATGGAATATTGCAGCACAAATATACCATGTAAGAGATATTTATTTATATTTACTACTTGTGCTTACATTTTTTTCTCCCCTGTCTTTGAAAAGAGCTCCTATAATCATATCATGCCATGGAGGTTTTTTCTTACAGTTGATCTTTAGTCTCAACAATATAATATTCTGGAAAAGGTAAAACTATGCAGATAGTAATAAGATCAATAAGGTTAGCAGAGCCTTGGGAGAAGGAAAGGATAAATCAGTGGAGCACAGGTGATTTTTAGGGCAGTAAAAATATTCTATATGATCCAAAAATGATAGGTATATGTCATTATATATTTTTCAAAGTCCATTGACTCGCATAAAGACTGAACCCTAATGTAAACTATGGACTTTATTTGATAATAAAGTAATTATTATAATTATTTATAATTATAAAAAAATAATCAATATTGTTTCATTGATTGAAAAAATATATCACATATTTTCCTCTCTGTCACAAGGAATAATTAGGACAAGATTTCCTTTTACCTATTGGATTTTTACTGTTTATCTCCATTCACCATTAATAAATAAAAACTAGTCTTTTTATTTGCCCTCTTCTTTCTCTCCTACATGTTTCCACCAGAAATAAAAAAAGCTAGCCTGTCTAGATTATTAACCCAATAGCAATAATAATTCATAAAAAATACAAGATGCATTATCTGAAATTTAATTCTTAAAAGTATACATCAAAAAAACTGCTATATTTGATAGTAAGAAAAGGATCATTAGTTTAAAACATGACATGTAGGCTTTTTGTACTAAAAGTACTTTTTAATTCTAGAGTCTTATTTTGAGGTCTTATGAAAGAAACATGCCATAAAGCTAAGTAATTCATTTTTAATCATAAGGTACTTAAAATTTAAAAAAAAAATCTTCATTGTAAACAGCCTCATTTTGTCTAGTGTCTATGACAGAAAGGATTAATATTTATTTTCTTAAAAGTAGGTTGACTTATTCGATTTAAACTTTTATATTAACCACTTTTATAACAAAATCTAAGTGAATGACTTCACAGGTTTTTCACGATTCTTCAAAATTTTTTACAGTGTTTCTTTTAAACTATTATTTCTATAGGATAATTATTTCCAATGTCAAATCCCATGAAGCAAAGAACAAAGCATATAAGAAATACCAGTTAACAGTACACACACAGTGATACTCCGAAGTGGTCTCATATCCCTAAATATACATATAGAAGATATAATCATCTAATTTGAAACATGCTTACTTAATTTATATCACTTATTTTAATCAGCTTTTCAGTTCAGTTCAGTCACTCAGTAGTGTCCAACTCTTTGCGACCCCATGAATTGCAGCATGCCAAGCCTCCTTGTCCATCATCAACTCCCGGAGTTCACTCAGATTTATGGTGATACCATCCAGGCGTCTCATCCTGTCATCCCCTTCTCCTCCTGCCCCCAATCCGTCCGAGCATCAGGGTCTTTTCCAATGAGTCAACTCTTTGCAAGAGGTGGGCAAAGTATTAGAGTTTCAGCTTTAGCATCAGTCCTTCCAATGAACACCCAGGACTGATCTCCTTTAGAATAGACTGGTTGGATCTCCTTGCAGTCCAAGGGACTCTCGAGTCTTTTCCAACGCCACAGTTCAAAAGCATCAATTCTTCGGCGCTCAGTTTTCTTCACAGTCCAACTTTCACATCCATACATGACCACTGGAAAAACCATAGCCTTGACAAGATGGACCTTTGTTGGCAAAGTAATGTCTCTGCTTTTGAATATGTTGTCTAGATTGGTCATAACTTTCCTACCAAGGAGCATCTTTTAATTTCATGGCTGCAATCACCATTTGCAGTGATTTTGGAGCTCCCAAAAATAAAGTCTGACACTGTTTCCCCATCTATTTCCTATGAAATTATGGGACCAGATGCCATGATCTTCATTTTCTGAATGTTGAGCTTTAAGCCAACTTTTTCACGCTCCTCTTTCACTTTCATCAGGAGGTTTTTTAGTTCCTCTTCACTCTCTGCCACAAGGGTGGTGTCATCTGCATATCTGAGGTTATTGATATTTCTCCTGGCATTCTTGATTCCAGCTTGTGCTTCTTCCAGTCTAGCGTTTCTCATGATGTACTCTGCATGTAAGTAAAATATGTAGGGTGACAATATACAGCCTCAATGTACTCCTTTTCCTATTTGGAACTAGTCTGTTATTCCATGTCCAGTTCTGTTGCTTCCTGATCTGGATATAAGTTTCTCAAGAGGCAGGTCAGGTGGTCTGGTATTCCCATTTTTCAGAATTTTCCACAGTTGATTGTGATCCACACAGTCCAAGGCTTTGGCATAGTCAATAAAGCAGAAATAGATGTTTTTCTGGAACTCTCTTGCTTTTTTGATGATCCAGCAGATGTTGGCAATTTGACTCTGGTTCCTCTGCCTTTTCTACAACCAGATTGAACATCTGGAAGTTCACAGTTCACATATTGCTAAAGGCTGGCTTGAAGAATATTAAGCATTACTTTACTAGCATGTGAGATGAGTGCAATTGCGCATTAGTTTGAGAATTCTTTGGCAGTGTCTTTCTTTGGGATTGGAATGAAAACTGACGTTTTCCTGTCCTGTGGCTTTGCTAAGTTTTCCAGGTTTGCTGGCATATTGAGTGTTACACTTGCACTTTTCTCAATACCACAACATAAATGGTTTTATGTATTGACTTTTTCAAACTTCCACTCCTACTTGCTTTATCTATTCATCTGTTGCTTCCGTGTCTTAGCTATTGTAAATAGTGCTGCTATAATCATAAGAGTGCATGTATCTCTTCCAGTTATAGCTTTGTCTGTATATATACTCAGGAGTTGTATTGCTGGATTATATGGTAGCTCTATTTTTAGTTTTTAAAGGAGCTTCCATATCCATAGTTGTGGCACCAATTTACATTCCCATCAACAATGTAGGAAGACTCCCTTTTCTCCACACCCTCTCCATCATTTGTTATTTATAGAAATTTTGATGATGGTCATTCTGGCTGGTGTGAAGTAATAATTTCATTGAAGTGATAATCTCATTGAAGCTTTGATTTGCATTTTCCTAGTAATAGTGATACTGAGCATATTTTCATGAGGCTGTTGGCAAATTGTATGTCTTCTTTGGAGAAATATCTATTTAGGTCTCCAAACACTAATATTCACAGTGTAACACAAAGAGGGACAAGTGATGCTGTAATGGATTATATAAAATGAGAGGGATTTTGAGTTTAGGGGGGCTCACTTTTTTATACTATCTAGAAAGCTTGCCTGAATTTTGCCTTGAAGATATTTTCTTTACTACTCTGTCAGGAAATAAATCTAATCTCTATGCAAGAGGGACACATGGCTTCTATTTTATAAGGCTATCTATAAACATTCTTGAACAGTTAACCCAGAAAGGATTCAATGATTCTACTCACAAGATGGATAGAAAAGGAAGAAATTAACTGAGAATTATCTCCTAATGCCTATTTGTACCCATTAACATTCTGATGCATATACAAAGGGCAGTCACAATAGAAGGAAACTGAAGACTTTGGAGTATAAGACTAGCTGTATCATTCAGTCACTTATCAGTCTAATTAATATTTATCAAGTGTCTCCTACGGCCCAGACACTGATCAAAGTTCTGGTGATTGAGTAGTGAACAAAACAGTGTTTCTGCCTTCTTAAATTTTACATTCTACAAAGAGAAGAGTCAGCTTGATTCCAAAATTTCTAGCATAATCAATTATAAGCAGGAAAAAACAGCTAGCAAGATACTACATAATCACCCATTTTAATTATACTCTGCCACTATATATTTCTGAAAGCATATTTTTTCAATATTATCTTATCATGTTCCATATTTTTCATTAAATTCTCTGCAATCATCAAAGTACTTAGAAAGCTCCAAGCAAACTCTATTAAATGTAGGATGTTCTAGATTCTAATTTTTATGTTGAAATGTATAAATATTTTAATCCAAGTATTTTCATAGATACTATCTTTTCACTTGCACTAAAAGTAAGGCTTTTTGACAAATGCTTTGCAAAACAGTATTTTTCAAATAAATTATATCAATTATTTTGCATATTATACCAGTTCAAGGCTAAAAATTCATTGGCATTCTCGTTAATTCCATTTTTATAAGAATATATCTTTATACTATTAAAAAAATTCTATAAAATATTTTCCTACAAATGGAGATTTTTAAAATAAAATCATATGATTTTAGTGACTTAAATACTTTTAAATTATAATAAACACCATACAGAGAAAGTTTATACTGCCACACTGAAAGAGGTTTTCACTCTGTGACAATTTAGAAGGGTGGTAGGGAGGGAGATTTAAGAGGGAGCGGACATATTTATAGATATGGCTGCTTCATGCTGATGTATGGCAGAAACCAGCACAATATTGTAAATCAACTATCCTCCATTTAAAAATAAATTAATAAAAAACATAAGCTTTCCACAAACATAGCATAGCTAAGTTATTCTGTGTATGTATAAAAACATTTCTTTGGTAACCATAGTTTCTATTTCAGTTGGTAGAACATCATCTCTGTGTCAATTCAGTTCATTTGAAAAGGAGAAGCTAAGACAGGGTAGATGTGCAAGGCAATTCTTAGGAATCACCAGTGAAGCCTAAAGAGCAGAGAACAAGGGAAGGCAGGAGAGCTTTAGACACCAATGCAGATCCAACCCATGTGAAAGAAAAGCATAAGGAAGAAAGACTGGGTAGAAAGAGCTTCAGTCTATACTTTCACTGCAGTTTTGAGAGTCTTGTTCAGGCCAATGGTGGTGGTGGTGGGGGCGGAGCTCTTCTTGAGTAAAGCCTGCTCAGTAGAGTTGACCTGCATGGGACAGGAATTGTCTGGCTTCAGTACCACCGCCATGTTAAAAAACTCATTGGACAAAGTTAGGGTCAGGGAGCAGGGCTTTGACAGAAAGACCACAATGAATCTGGGGAAGCATAGATTCAACAATACTCCGCACAGCAAGTTCTCTTGAAGGGAGAACTGAGCAGTGTACCTCACAGTTTCCATGGCCTCTGATTGGAATTAATTTATATTCTTTATGAAATATAAGGTAACATTGAGAAAAACCTTTCACTGCTTTTTTTCAAATATTTTATTCTGCTTTTGGAATCAACTAAGTAACTGCTGTAACTTCAATTTATATATGAATGAAAAAACATTGGCATCAACAATTAACAAAATTAATTTAGAAGAACTTTTTTTTGTACTAACTGAAATATGTTTCACAGAGTGATAAGTAAACACAACTTCTCCAGCTGCATGTGTTAAGTTGTCATCTCTAAGCACATCCTTCTGAAATAACTGATTTTTGTAGTAGAAGCTTGCATTTCTTTAACAGATTTGTGTCTTCTGGTTCTCTCATGGGCACTATGCTCCTTCTGTTGGATCATAAATGTTAAGATACATTTTGTGTGAGTTAATTTTTCATCATCAAAACTTTCTTACTCTTAAATTTAAAGAATCATTTTCATTTTTCTTATTACTTACTGATGGCAAATAGGGGGTTCATTACCAAATATAAAGCATTACTAAACACAAAAATCAATTGTTGTAGATTCATATCTGCAGTGAGAGTAATCAGATTGCCTTCCATACAACCACATCATAACTATTCAGACTTTATCCTTAATTCATATTTCATGTACATCTAACCTGTCATTTACCAAATTTTCCAATGATCCCATCAACTGTTGGCTGTGTATGGATCACTGCTAGCCCTTGCATGGATCACAGCAACCAGCTGTTACATACACATTCAGCAAGACTACATTAACAACGATTTCTCTCATCACTGCCACATACCAGACAAAGTTAGCTGTCCCTACTTCTCTTACATAAGCATCTTTCCTTCCATTAATGTGCATCCTGCATGCTCTCTTGAAAGGAAGAGTTTAGCTAAATAAAGTTTGAAAATGGTCAGAAAAAGAGACACAGCTATTCTTTCAGATTAAACCATATGTTAGAAGAAGTGAGAATTATGTTCACCACATATGAACAACACAAATTACTAAATGATATTATTTAAAAACTAGAATCACATGGCAAAGGTCTCACTAACCTATCCTAACTCATTTTCATGGAACCTTTCATTAATCACAACAGTACATTGTTAAAAAATAAAGAATTCAGGAAAAATCCTAATGAAAATAGTACACTGAAACAGACATAAAAGCCAAGATTGCATCTGGCAAACTGAGACATAATCACCCTAGGAAAACCAATGTTTCCTGGACAGGAAATACATATATTCAATAGCAATTGAGGATAATTTTGACCACTGTCCATACTAAAGGAGGATTTAAGAAGGAATAATGATAGTAGCAAGCTTCAAACCGAGATTTTTATTCTGAAAAGAAAAAGTCAATCAGAAAATCCTAGCATGTTTGAAAGAGATTTAAAAGTAAATGATGTGGAGGTGGAGATAAAGATGGCAGAGTAGGAGGATGCGGAACACACCTCCCCCCAGGAATACATTAGAAATACATCTACACTGGAACAGTTTTCACTGAAAACTGACTGCAAACTGACAGAAAAACTCCTAGCCAAAGCTGTAAGAAAGACCCACAAAAATCAGGCAAGAAGGGAAAAATTGATCAGATCAGGACCTAATCCCCTGGGAGGAGACTCAGGGAAAATTGAATACATGGGTAGAGATCCTCCTCACAATAGGCTCTTAGAATCACATATTCAGTGCCCCAGCCCTGAGGTCTGACACAGAGGAGATAAGCCTCCTCTGTTGGTTGAAGAGCTAATGGGACTAACAGAGGGCTATGGAAAGCCTAGATTTTGCTCATGAGNACTGCAGCCTACCAGGCTCCTCCATCCATGGGATTTTCCAGGCAAGAGTACTGGAGTGGGGTGCCATTGCCTTCTCCAACAGATTTAATGCAATCTCTATCAAAATGCTGTTCCTCTTTTTCAGTCACTAAGTCATCTCTGACTCTTTGCAACACCATGGCCAGGACTCTCCATCCCCCACTATCTCCCTGAGATTGCCCAAATTCATGCCCATTAAATCAGTGATGCCATCCAACCATTCTCTGTAACCTTCTTCTTCTGCCTTCAGTCTTTCGCAGCATCCAGATCTTTCCAATGAGCTGGTTGTTCACCTCAGGTGGCTAAGAAGAGAAAATCTGTTCCAGGTTCCACTTTCTCC
The DNA here is from genome assembly GCA_006410735.1 of Raphicerus campestris. Lineage (NCBI taxonomy): Eukaryota > Metazoa > Chordata > Mammalia > Artiodactyla > Bovidae > Raphicerus > Raphicerus campestris. Next base: position 155,103 of record SJYW01031157.1, on the reverse strand, counting down.
CCTTCTATTTGCCACGAAGTGATGGGACTGGATGCCATGATCTTAGTTTTTTTTTTAATGTTCAATTTTAAGCCAGTTTTTTTTTTCACTCTCCTCTTTCACCAAGAACAAATCCCAAAATTTACATGGAACCAAAAATATTGCAAATTGTCAAAGCAATCTTGAGAAAAAAAGGATAAAGCTGGAGGTATCACGTTCCCAGAATTTAGACAATACTGCAAAGCTAGGGTAATCAAAGCATCATGGTACTGGGCTAGAGACAGACATACAGACTACTGGAACATAATAGAGTGTCCAGAAATAAACTCAAGTATGTATTATCAATTAATCTACAATATTCCTCCAATAACATAAATGGAGGAATGATAATTTCTTCAGTAAATGATGATGGGAAAAAATTGGACGGCTGCTTGTAAAAGAATGAAGTTAGAATACTTTCTCATACCACTTATAAAAATAAAATGAATATAGATCTAAATGTAAGATCTGAAGATAAAAACCCCTAGAAGATAATATAGGCAAAGCACTCACTGACATAAATTGTTGCAATTTTCTTTTATCTGTTACCTAAACCAAACAAAAAAAGAGCAATAATAAACAAAAGAACTTAATTAAACTTAGAGCTTTTGAATACCAAAGAAAATCATCAACAAAAAGATAATTTACTGAATGGGTGAAAGTATTTGCAAATGACCTGACCAATAAGGGGTTAATATCCAAAACATATAAACACCTCATTCAACTCTATATTAAAAAAAATCAACATCTCAATTTAAAAATGGGGAGAAAATCAGAAAAAAAAAGCATTTTTCCAAAGAAGACATGTTGATAGCCAAAAGGCAATGAAAGTACACCCAACATCTCTAATCTTCAAAGAAATACAAATTTTAAAAAGAGAGAGAGAGAGAGAGAGAGAGATCACCTCACACCTCTCAGAATGGCTATTATCAGAATAATCACAAGTGACAAATGTTGATGAGGATGTAGGAAAAGGTAACACTTGTACAATACTGGTGGGAATGTAAGTTGATGCTTTGGTGCTGCCACTATAAAAAACAGTATAGAGATTCCTCAAAATAAATAAATAAATAAAAGCTAAAACTAGATTTACCCTGAGATCAAGCAATTCCACTCTTGGGTAGGTATTCAAAGACTATAAAAATACTGACTCAAAAAGACATGCACCTCAATGTTCATAGTAGTGTCATTTATAGTGGCCAAGTTACAGAAGCAACCTGTGTCCATCAACAGATGAAAAGATTAAAAATGTGGTATAAACATACATACATATGTGTGTATACATGTACACGTATATATATGTACAACTGTATATATTATTCTATATTATTCAGTCATAAAAATTATAAAATTCTGCCATTTGCAACAATGCCAATGGAACAAGAGAGTATTATGCTTAGAAAAAAAAAAAAAAGATCAGACAGAGAAAGAAAAACACTCTATGCTATCACTTACATTTAAAACTCAAGAGACAAAACAAAGAAGTATACATGGTCAAACAGAAACAGATTGACAGACATAGAGTACCACTGGTTACTAGCAGGAGAGGAAGTGAGGAGCAGGTTACAGGCTTAGAATTAATAGATATAAATCACTTGTATAAACAGAAGCAACATGTATCAAACTATACAACACAGAGCGATAAAGCCATTATTTTGTAGTAACTTTAAATGGGGTATAATCTGTAAAAATAATGCTAATACAGGCAAAAGAAGCTATCAGCATCATTAAAGAGTTTGGTGAAATCAAATATAGTGTAACTGCCCTTGAGAAATCTAAAACTAACAGACAGAGGTCATGCATTCAGTAAATTATTTCATATTGGAAGTTTGAGATTACCCAGTCACTGTGAAGGAATTCTAAAAATTCTATCTTTGTAAATATCCCACACCTTCTAGTGTGCAGGGATAATTTTTAAGAGTCTTGTAACAAAATCTACTTTAGCAAGACTTTGTAAGGACCATCCAGTGCAATATTATATGGATCATTCAGTTTGAACAATAATTTTTTAACTGATATCCTCTGCAGTCAGCCTTTCACATAACAATACATCTATGGTCCAGCCTCATGCTCTACTGGCTTTCAAATGTCTTGCACTACTGGCTTTCTGAATTTAACTGATGTATCTCTAGCGTTAAGGAAATTCACAGAGGATACTTTTTGCATAATACTGCTTCTTTAAATCAACTCACACAAAACTTTACTCCCTAGGTCCTCATCAAGAAAACATGTTTTACTGCCATTAGCACATTGATGTTAAAGCTCTACCAGACTAAAAATAAGAGTAATAACTACCTTTATTTAGAGCTTACTGTTTGTCGTTGTCTTTAGTGCTGACCTTCCTCATCTCACTATTTTCTACACATTTTGCATAAGTGAATTGAAGCTTAAAGAGGATAAGTAATTTGGAAGAGATCATGGATCAGTAAGTTGTGAAGCTTGGATCATAGGAATGCAGTTATGACTTCAAAATTTGTACTCATCAGACCACCCACCTCTTCAGACCACCTGCCACTCATATTTTGCTCATCTTTCTGAAAATAGTCCAGAGAAAATAGTCTCAACATACTAAAAAAGGAAGAAACATATAATTTAATTTTAAAATAGTGATTCATAGTCTTATGAGAAGCAAATGGTTGTTCACTCCCCAAGTCGTGTCTGATTCTTTGTGACCCTGTGCACTCCAGGCTTCCTTGTCCTTCGTTATCTCCTGGAGTTTGCTCAGACACAAGTCCATTGAGTCCATGATGCCATCCAACTATCTCATCTTCCATTGCCCCTTTCTCTTCCTGCCTTCAATGTATGAGATTTGGAAGGCAGAAGTGAAGCCATTTCCATGTTTAAGGGTTAGTATAGGCACTGTTTTGGAGAAGGAAGTGACAACCTACTCCAGTCTTCTTGCCTAGAGAATCCTGTGGACAGAGGAGCATGGTGGGCTGCTGTCCATAGGGTCGCACAGAGTCAGACATGACTTAAGTGACTTAGCAGCAGCAGCAGCATAGGTGCTGTTTCTCAACACACTTTTCAGTGTTGCTTTCCACAAAATTCTTTAACTTTTTCCTGAATTGACCTTTCCATCCTCCTGAGATTAAATACTAAGAATCAAGACTTTGCCTACTTGGACTAACTTTGGAGGACCAAAACTATGTCACTGAGCAAGTGGTCTGGTTGCATGTCTCACAACAGAATACTGAGACAACAGTCTATAGAGATAAAAAGGCTTTATTTCAGGATCATCGATTAAGAAGACAGGAGACAAAGCTCAGATGGCTCTCCAATTGGCTGTTAAGTGAGATAATTATCACGGAAGCAGGAATTAACAGAGGGAGGGGGCTCAGAAATTATTGTTAGAAAGCAATTTGGAAGTTTTAAGAATTCTCTCATCAGGTGCAACTTCTCTTCATGCCATTTCATGGGTTACATGTGAAAATGTGGGAGTGTTCTGTATGTAACATGCAGTGGATTTTCTGCCAATGAGATAAAAAGTTCACCATCAGTCATCCTGGGCCTAGTTCTTACTGCATCTGCATAAACGTCAGTCAAAGAGGCTATGAGTAAGTTGTTTCCACACCTGTGGTTTCCCTGGTACTCTGCAAAACTAGAGTGGCATTCTTGGTATATCATTTTGTTTCTGCCTTATAAGCCTTACAACTTACAGGGTACAGTTTCAACTATTGTAATAAGATTGTCTTTACTCCAACCCCAAGTCAGTGTTTTCCCTGGGAAGGAGAGGATATCCCCACTGAAACAGAGTCAATAGTGTTGCTACTTATGGAGGCTGCCTTTAAAGTTTGTTCATCCTCTACGCACAGGGCCCCAGCTGGTCTTGCAGCTTTGGCAGTTCCTGCTGCATTTGCTCCTCTTTTCCTCCTTTTTTCCTTCTTCTATCCATCCTAGGTCAGGTACATGTACAACTCTGTCAACAAAATCAATAACATACTCTACATATCCCCCATAACATCAAGGTTGCAGGAAGTAAGAGAGAGGCACATAGATTCCACTTCATCCTTTTGGACTTCATGTTTGCCAATTCCAGTTGGTCATCATTTTCCTCATCTTCATGTCCATCTTTCTTTTCCCTACTGCTGACTCTGTTGACTTCAGGCCCAACACAAGAGGAGGAGCAAGACCCTGAATGGAATGGCTTAACGACTTCCCACAAGTGGATAAGGACAAATACTTGTAATAAATGGCTTATTACATTCCACTCACAGTTGTTTTCTTTTTGTCGGGATAGAATGCTACTTAAAAATAGATGATGGCTTTATAACTTATCAACTTAAATACATTCAGTTCAGTTCAGTCACTCAGTCGTGTCCAACTCTTTGCGATCCCATGAATCGCAGCACACCAGGCCTCCCTGTTCACTGCCATTTCTGGGAGTTCACTCAGACTCACGTCCATTGAGTCCGTGATTCCATCCAGCCATCTCATCCTCGGTCGTCCCCTTCTCCTCCTGCCCCCAATCCCTCCCAGCATCAGACTCTTTTCCAATGAGTCAACTTTTCACATGAGGTGGCCAAAGTACTCGAGTTTCAGCTTCAGCATCATTCCTTCCAAAGAAATCCCAGGGTTGATCTCCTTCAGAATGGACTGGTTGGATCTCCTTGCAGTCCAAGGGACTCTCAAGAGTCTTCTTCAACACCACAGTTCAAAAGCATCAATCCTTTGGCGCTCAGCCTTCTTCACAGTCCAACTCTCACATTCATACATGACCACAGGAAAAACCATAGCCTTGACTAGATGGACCATAGTCGGCGAAGTAATGTCTCTGCTTCTGAATATACTATCTAGGTTGATCATAACTTTTCTTCCAAGGAGTAAGTGTCTTTTAATTTCATGACTGCAGTCACCATCTGCAGTGATTTTGGAGCCCCCCAAAATAAAGTCTGACACTGTTTTCACTGTTTCCCATCTATTTCCCATGAAGTGATGGGACCAAATGCCATGATCTTTGTTTTCTGAATATTGAGCTTTAAGTCAACTTTTTCACTCTCCTCTTTCACTTTCATCAAGAGGCTTTTTAGCTCCTCTTCACTTTCTGCCATAAGGGTGGTGTCATCTGCATATCTGAGGTTA
>SJYW01031157.1:131746-146661 GCA_006410735.1 Raphicerus campestris | reverse complement strand
GTATTGCTGAAGCCTGGCTTGGAGAATTTTGAGCATTACTTTACTAGCATGTGAGATGAGTGCAATTGTGCAGTAGTTTGAGTATTCTTTGGTATTGCCTTTCTTTGGAATTGGAATGAAAAATGACCTTTTCCAGTCCTGTGGCCACTGCTGAGTTTTCTAAATTTGCTTGCATATTGAGTGCAGCACTTTCACAGCATCATCTTTCAGGATTTGAAACAGCTCCACTGGAATTCCATCACCTCCACCAGCTTTGTTCATAGTGATGCTTTCTAAGGCCCACTTGACTTTACATTCCAAGATGTCTGGCTCTAGATTAGTGATCATATCATCATGATTATCTGGGTCTTGAAGCTCTTTTTTGTACAGTTCTTCCATGTATTCTTGCCACCTCTGCTTAATATCTTCCGCTTCTCTTAGGTCCAGACCATTTCTGTCCTTTATCGAGCCCATCTTTGCATGAAATGTTCCCTTGATATCTCTAATTTTCTTAAAGAGATCTCTAGTCTTTCCCATTCTGTTCTTTTCCTCTATTTATTTGCACTGATCACTGAAGAAGACTTTCTTATTTCTTCTTGCTGTTCTTTGGAACTCTGCATTCAGATGCTTATATCTTTCCTTTTCTCCTTTGTTTTTCACCTCTCTTCTTTTCACAGTTATTTGTAAGGCCTTCCCAGACAGCCATTTTGCTTTTTTGCATTTCTTTTCAGAATGGATATAAATGACATTCTCAGTTCTCCTTCCTTTCATTACCTCTCTTAAATTTTTATAAAATTAAGTCACCAAAATAAATAACTAAAAAAGGGTGGGGGGAGAGAAAATCCCTGTATACATACAGCCTCATTTTGCTCTTCATGTAATTATGTCCAGTTTTTTCCAGTATTTAATACATGGTTCCAATGTCATTAGCACATTCAAAATGATTTAGAGAAGAAACATTTTTTGATACACATGTTCTTCCTAATTAAACACCATTTGTCATCAGTGTTTGTAAAATTACTCTTTCTTCTCTCAGTTTATCTTTCACATGAAAGTATTTTAAATTAAATGGATCTAAATTTGTGTTAGTTCTCACTGAATAATAATATAAACTATTTTCTGATTTGTTTTCCTCCTCACCCTCCTGGGACACAAGGGTTGGATAAAAATTATTTATCTCAGTGTTTAACTGTTTCTTCAAATCATTCATGATCTTCAAGATGGCCCAATTGTTACAGTAAAATAACAAAATATAATAAGAAATAAAAAACAAAAGACATTTCCTGGGAAGCTTTTTAAAGTATGATATAAGATCAAAAGAGTTGGACAAAGAAAAGAAAATGCTTTCTCATTTCTATGAGGAATCAGTCTAATATGGAGAAAACGTGTGTAAATCTCTCTGAATGATAACTCCTACTCTCATTCTCAGGGTGAGAATCTCTGTTCCAATGGTATCTACTGAATGAAAAATGTATAAGATAAGATGGGATATGATTTTCATATGATTTATGTTTTCATACAGTTTGAATGTGTAATCAAAAATTAAAATAAATGAATTTATTTAAATACTAATCATCAAAATAAATACATCTGTGTTTATTGCAAATGCTAGAAATACTCAAACTTTTAAGAAGCTATTATGAATTCTACTTTTTGGCACACTGTTTAAAATTGCTCAAAAACATTGAAGATACCCTTCAAAATATTATATGTGTGTATGTATACATGTATACACATACATATATAAATGTGTGTTATAGAAACAAAAATTTCAATATGATTTAATTTTATCTTAGTCAAAGTTTTAAAAATCAACTGAGATATTCTATTATTTTTCTGAGTAAAGGAAATTTAAAATATATCATGTCCAGATAATTGTATTCTTAGAAAAGTTGTCTAACTATTGAGGCTTTCGATGGCTAAGTCAAAGATCTCTCTCTTGGTAAAAGTCATATTGCACCTGAAAATACATGGGTTATTTTCAGATATCTTTTGATATTGATTTCTAACATAATTCCACAGTGATAAATAGAACAGATTCTGTATGATTTCAGTACCTTTAAACCACAAAATTTTTGTGCCTTGTTTTATGTTCCTGGATATGTTCCAGTGACTCCAACTTACAGTCTATGGAAACTTGAATAGAATTTGCATCCTACTGTTGTGTGAAAACTGTATAAATCTTAATTATGCCAAATTGATCATCTTGCTTTTTCAGGTTTACTATGTCCTTCTACTTCTCTATATATTCATTCTGTTAATTTTTGAGAGCTTGATATTGAAACTCCAACTAAAAATCTTAATTTATCTACTTAAAAATTAATTATGATATAAAAGTTATCATTAAGATTAATTTCTGCTTTTTCCTAATTATGACATCTTTCTTTCAATATGCTGTCTTTAGAGCACATACCTTTAGACCCAATTTTCAAACATAAGAAAAATGTGCCTTGAAACTTAGTATTAATATTTGAGCCACTTGTCCTTTGATTAGGTAATATTTCAGCAACTATGAAATAAAACTATTAAGATACTTCAGTGGAAATTTTAGCTAGCATACTAGCATATAGGCTCTTTTTCCTCAAGGAAAAAAAAAAGAACATTTGTTGTTATTGCTTCTTTACTCATTAAAAGACAGATTCCAATTATCATAGTCCTAGAGGGAAATCTATTTGTGAAAAAAAAAAGCAAAAATAATCTCTTTGCAAAACCATTTTGGTTTATGCTATAAGCAACTAAAGAAGTTCGCTTTTCAAACTGACTTCAATTTGTTTAAAATACACATAACAATTACATTATTTTTCCTATAACTCTATTCTAAAACTACATTCTACTATGAGTCTGATTTTCGTACATTTACTCCTTAATTATCCTAAAAGTACTTATCCTATTCTTTCCCAAAACTCAATTTGAGTAAATCAAACAATTTCAAATACCTTTTCCCCAGAGTTTCTCATAGACAGAAATTAAATCAGATAGCTCACTAAGAATTGAAAATGTGGTCAATGCTATATATTCATTAGCACAGTCACAAAGATAATACAAAGCAACACTTAGCTTCAGGGAGTTTTAAAACAAGTACTTCGTGGCAATAGCTTCACAGAGAGTACCTACCTTCTATGAGCAAGTATAATGACCAGCCCAGTGTTTCTGCACATGACCAAGAGAGGTGTATTGTAACAATGAGAGCAAAAGCAATTGCAGGGTACCAGTGGTCTGAACAAGGAGACCCAAGATTAAATACAGTGTGGATCAAGGAACTTATATCACAATGTGGCTCCTTGTGGATGACAATGTGACCAACCACACACTTACACACTTACAATCATAGAAATGTAAATACAAATAGTAGAGTTTTCATTGATTTTCATTTCACTCAGTTTAAAAGATTATTAATAATACATGTACATTTCCTCAAATAAAATATCTGGCACATAGTTCTAAATGTACATTTAGTTAATCTAAATGTAAAATCAACCAATGACTTGACTCTTATCACTGCTCCTAATGCTTTATTCATTTTATATTTCCTGGGACCTCAACTGGAAGACTTGAAAGCTGAGGTTTGAGTTATTTTAAGATTTGTTCAATCATGTGTTTGATAGATGATGGTGGCTGTTGGCCTGAGTCCTCAGTTCCTCTTTATAACCTTTCTTTATGTTCTAGCTTGGATTTCTTCACAGCATAGTAGCTTGGTTCCCCAGGCAAGTTTCCCAAAGGAGAATCATATGCATCTTTTATTCTCTTTTATTGCCTAGTCTTACAAATGATATAGCATGATTCCTGCTATACCTTATTGGTCAGACCAATAATAACCCTCCAAACAGAGCAAGGAAATAAAAAAGAAAGACCTTAATTATCAGTGAGATGAGGGGCAGATCACCTTGTAAGGAAAGGTTGAGTGGCAGATGGTATTACATTTTTTTTTTAATATAATCTGACACAACAGTTAAGAGGAATCATATAAAGTCTAGAACTGGAACTTATCCTTCTTTCAATGAGTCTCTTCAAACCTCATTCTCACTTCTTTTTCCTCTGTTCACTGTAATTCTTCAAACAGTAAAATGATTAATTTACATATCTTTAATTATGACATTACTTGGTTGACTTCTTTCTGCTTGAAGAAGTATAATTCTAACCCACATAAAGAAAGATAAGTTCTAATTTTAGAATATACTATGCAATATTTATGAACATATCATGTGATGTGCTGTATGACTGACTATTGTGGGGCTATGGTCAAATCATGTACTTTTAACATTTAAGTTTTGAGATTTTAGTTATTTAAAGTGAAATACTTTAGGACACCAATTTGTTAGGATCAACACCATTTATGAGACAAAGAACAAAATGCAAACAGTCTTTATTTTGAGGGACAGATTTTAACTTTTGCCAAATTAAGAAGTTATGGTTTTCTGATCTGCCCTGGGACACTCTGCAGGGCATTTTGTCCTGGAAATGGGGCATTTATTCCCTTTTCTTTGTAGAAGTATTCACCTTGATGTTTATGCTTATACAGCCCCTTCTTTTGGACATAAGCTTCATGGAGATGTTTTGGATTGCATATATTTATCACCCAAAAGATAGATAGGTAGATAGTAGCATGTTCTGCAGCATTGCCAATGACAAATTTCTGGTGAGTTCTAGAAAAGGAACTCTGGGATCAGAGATCCAGTCACACGTAGCAACCTGCTCAGCTGTTTCAGAGACACTGCTTACCTGCTTTCTAGGCAAGCAGTGAGGGAAATCAGGGGGTCCGAGGGGTTATGACAGTTGACAGTATTGTTGAATATGTGGGAGTAGACAGGACTGCAAAAAAGAGTGCAGAGAGAAAAGACAAAGACTTAATGGCAGACACTTAGGCAATTCATACATTTAGAGAGGTGGAAAAAAAGAAGGTGCATTCATAATTGTAGACAATCTCATGGGCTAAGATAACATTTAGCTTGCAATAAAACTATTTGACTCTGAAGTAATGACAATCTATGTTAAAAGCATGTTAAAACTATAGCCTAAGCTTAAAAACAAATACAAAGTATATATTTTCTGTGATTAACTCTCACTTTTGTATTTATGCCAGGGAAGGAGAACAAAAATGAATGAGTAAAATATATTGATCATTATTCCTGATTTGCTTATGATAATGAAGATAATTTGACAACCTTATTACTTTTTTTTAAAAAGCTTATAAGCCAATAAACTGATGGAATATATTCATGGCTAAATTCTCATGTGATCTAAAGTAAAAAATAAATACCAGCCAAATAAACTATAGATAATTTCATTTTAACAGAAAACTTAAGTAAAAGGGTTTTTCTAAATTTAAATTGTAATCTTTCTCCACCAAATTCCCTATGTTGAAAAGAAGCCAATATTCAGAAAAAAAAAATCAAAACTCTCTTTATATATCCAGTGTTCTTTCTGCTGTTTAGAGAGCCTCACTTAAAGCATAACAAAAAGGGAACTCTGAACATTACTCGCCAAAAATGTTTAAAAAATAAAAGAGCATGAAAGAGCCACCAATCCAACGTCAACTTTCTAATGTGATGGCAGGCTAGTTAAATCACCAAAAGAGAGCAGCAGTAGGAGAAGAATCCTTGGTGTTCAGGTTTCCTTCTGAAGATGAAAATAAGGTTTGTTGGACTCTTCACAGCTGTGCATTTTATCACCGATCCTTGCAACATGGGCAAGGAAAACTTTAAAACAGTACAATATAGATTAACATCCCTCATGCAAGTTTTTTTAATGTGTCATCATCAGGAAAAAAGCAGACTGCTGTGTCAATATTCAAATATAAAACATTTTATTAATATATAAAAGATAGTCAGATGGATATGGATACTGTGATGTTATACCTAAGCCATAACATTATTTTGTGGAATTAAAAAGTATGCTTTTAAGTTAGGACTCTGCATGTTGAATTCATTCTACTTACTCAGTCTAAAGGGTTGTATCACAAGTATATTTTTGGACTTTCCAAACATTCCAAATTTATATACTCTGAATGCAGGAATTGTAAATTCTAGATTTTACAAAGAAGGGTGTTTTGTCACTGTCAGTAATATTAATAAGAATACATACATGCATGCATGCTTAATCGCTCAGTCATGTCTGATTCTTTGCAATCCCATGGACTGTAGCCCACCAGGCTCCTCAGTCCATGGAATTTTCCAGGCAAGAATACCGGAGTGAGTTGTCATTTCCTTCTCCATGGGATCTCCCCAACCTAGGGATCAAACTTGTATCCCTTTCACAGGTAGGTGTATTCTTTACCACTGAAACACCTGGGAATTATTTAAAAATATATTGGTTTATTCAATAATAAATCCTTTAGGCCAAAATCTATTAAGGTAAAACATAAAGTCTAAAAGATTTTTCTAAGTGTGAGGTCTTATTATTAATTTGCAGGGTTCTGAACAGTGATAACCCTGATGAGGTAGATAGAGCTTGTACATAGAAAGTAATTAATGCCATGTGTTATGCCTGTCTGGGTAAATGTAAATGTTAAAAAAAAAATGAGCAAAGGATGAACATGATCTAAATAAACTGTGCCTGGTTAAATGAACAAGCAGAAATTCAAGGCAGAGGTCATGCATGAATATATCCTCAAAGGTAAATATGCTGTTGTGAAGCCAGCTACTTCAAGAAAGCTGGCAGTGGTCACGCAGAAAAGGACTGTAATAATGTGATAATCTGCCCTTTCACTGGTTTTTCTACCTTGTCCTTGCTATCATCTTTCCCAGCCTTTTATAGTTGTCATCACATCTTTCTTCCTTATGATTTTCCAATACATCTTTGTGTGACTTTATTATGTTGCAGTTTCTCCTACACTATAATTTAATGAGGTACAAACCAAAAGAAATGGAAAGGAAACCATTCAGCTTTTGAACATTATTTAGCATGCCCTAAATTGGTAGGTATTGGACAATTAACAATAAAACTAGAGAAAAATAGAAATTTTCAGCGGTTTATCTACTGAGCTAAATTTTATTGTTTGAAGTATTTCTGGACTAGGCAAGGGTAACATGCTTAGAATCCACACAAAACTGAAGGAGCAATGTTTGGGAAGTTATATGGCAGTCGCCAATGTGAAAATGGCCAAGCATCCATAAGCTCTTGCCTATTTGTTCTGCTATTTTAGAGGATGCTTTAGTCTCTGCCTGAACCTGAGTTGCTCTATTGTAGTTGTTCATGATTTTAAAAGGCACCCACGTTTACTTTCTTAGTACTCGCACAGAGCAAACAAACATTTAGGTATTTACTCTGCGCAGCTCAAATCCATGGCTCTTCTACTGTCAATACCCCAAATCCATTAGGCAAATGCCTGGGAAAGAATGGAAAGTAAGCAGCTAGAATCATCAACAAACAAGTACAAAACTGCATGGAAAGATGCTTATTTTGACCTTCCAGTTTACTGCATAATATCAGGCTGGTGAACAGCGCAATGTACAAACTAATGTTCTCTGAGGGTGAGCAAGGATTCCTCTGATTAGTCTTTTGGAGCTTTATTAGCTGCAGTTACTGGGTTCTATAAACAATATCTCTTGTGCCAGTGCCTTTTCACATGCCCAACACATTATCCAAGAATAGGCGGAATTATTGACATTTCTATTTAAACTCTGGCTGTCTATCCTTTGGTTTCTGAATATTTTCTACTGCCAAGCTCATGAGGTTTCTCATGCCCCTGGCCTCAGAATGTTTTCATTGTTTCATTCTTGTTCACCAGTTCCTAGTTTACATGACTTATAAGGTATTTTCTCAGGACCTGTAAAATAATGTGAACATACAGATGAAAGGTGGTTGAATAGCTAATAAGTTCTAGTGTATGTGGTCTAGCATATATGATTATATATGCATTGTCTCCTTTATACATTACTCAGATCTTTTCAGAGACATATTATCCTCATTTCATAGATAAGGAATCAAGGAAATATGAGATTAAGGGACAGGGCAGGTGCAGTAGCAAAGCCTACTAACATATGAAACTCAAAATGCCTGGAGAGTACATCTCAAAGACTTCTACTTTTTCTGCTTTGCCCACCTGAGAAACAAATGAGTATCTTGTCATGTGTCCTTCCGGATTAAATTGGTACACTTTCTGTCAGATTGAGGACTTCGTGGTGGCTCAGACTGTAAAAAATTTGCCAACAATGCAAGAGATGCAAGTTCAATTCCTGGGTTGGGAAGATCTCTTGGAGAAGGGAATGGCTGCTGACTCCAGTATTCTTGCCTGGGGAATTCCATGGACTATAGTTTGGTGGGCTATAGTCCATGGGTCACAAGGAATCGGACACAACTGAGTGACTAACATTGTCTCTGTCAGGTTAGAAAGGAAAAAAAAAAAAAAAGGAAGAGAGCAGAGATGGCTTCTGACTCCAGGAAAGTCAGTCCTCACTGACGATAGTCTTTCTGCTTTCCTTTCCTCTTCTCTAGGTGTATGAAGCCTGGGCAGAGACTTCCATTTCCTTTCTNAAGCAGACTGCTGTGTCAATATTCAAATATAAAACATTTTATTAATATATAAAAGATAGTCAGATGGATATGGATACTGTGATGTTATACCTAAGCCATAACATTATTTTGTGGAATTAAAAAGTATGCTTTTAAGTTAGGACTCTGCATGTTGAATTCATTCTACTTACTCAGTCTAAAGGGTTGTATCACAAGTATATTTTTGGACTTTCCAAACATTCCAAATTTATATACTCTGAATGCAGGAATTGTAAATTCTAGATTTTACAAAGAAGGGTGTTTTGTCACTGTCAGTAATATTAATAAGAATACATACATGCATGCATGCTTAATCGCTCAGTCATGTCTGATTCTTTGCAATCCCATGGACTGTAGCCCACCAGGCTCCTCAGTCCATGGAATTTTCCAGGCAAGAATACCGGAGTGAGTTGTCATTTCCTTCTCCATGGGATCTCCCCAACCTAGGGATCAAACTTGTATCCCTTTCACAGGTAGGTGTATTCTTTACCACTGAAACACCTGGGAATTATTTAAAAATATATTGGTTTATTCAATAATAAATCCTTTAGGCCAAAATCTATTAAGGTAAAACATAAAGTCTAAAAGATTTTTCTAAGTGTGAGGTCTTATTATTAATTTGCAGGGTTCTGAACAGTGATAACCCTGATGAGGTAGATAGAGCTTGTACATAGAAAGTAATTAATGCCATGTGTTATGCCTGTCTGGGTAAATGTAAATGTTAAAAAAAAAATGAGCAAAGGATGAACATGATCTAAATAAACTGTGCCTGGTTAAATGAACAAGCAGAAATTCAAGGCAGAGGTCATGCATGAATATATCCTCAAAGGTAAATATGCTGTTGTGAAGCCAGCTACTTCAAGAAAGCTGGCAGTGGTCACGCAGAAAAGGACTGTAATAATGTGATAATCTGCCCTTTCACTGGTTTTTCTACCTTGTCCTTGCTATCATCTTTCCCAGCCTTTTATAGTTGTCATCACATCTTTCTTCCTTATGATTTTCCAATACATCTTTGTGTGACTTTATTATGTTGCAGTTTCTCCTACACTATAATTTAATGAGGTACAAACCAAAAGAAATGGAAAGGAAACCATTCAGCTTTTGAACATTATTTAGCATGCCCTAAATTGGTAGGTATTGGACAATTAACAATAAAACTAGAGAAAAATAGAAATTTTCAGCGGTTTATCTACTGAGCTAAATTTTATTGTTTGAAGTATTTCTGGACTAGGCAAGGGTAACATGCTTAGAATCCACACAAAACTGAAGGAGCAATGTTTGGGAAGTTATATGGCAGTCGCCAATGTGAAAATGGCCAAGCATCCATAAGCTCTTGCCTATTTGTTCTGCTATTTTAGAGGACGATTTAGTCTCTGCCTGAACCTGAGTTGCTCTATTGTAGTTGTTCATGATTTTAAAAGGCACCCACGTTTACTTTCTTAGTACTCGCACAGAGCAAACAAACATTTAGGTATTTACTCTGCGCAGCTCAAATCCATGGCTCTTCTACTGTCAATACCCCAAATCCATTAGGCAAATGCCTGGGAAAGAATGGAAAGTAAGCAGCTAGAATCATCAACAAACAAGTACAAAACTGCATGGAAAGATGCTTATTTTGACCTTCCAGTTTACTGCATAATATCAGGCTGGTGAACAGCGCAATGTACAAACTAATGTTCTCTGAGGGTGAGCAAGGATTCCTCTGATTAGTCTTTTGGAGCTTTATTAGCTGCAGTTACTGGGTTCTATAAACAATATCTCTTGTGCCAGTGCCTTTTCACATGCCCAACACATTATCCAAGAATAGGCGGAATTATTGACATTTCTATTTAAACTCTGGCTGTCTATCCTTTGGTTTCTGAATATTTTCTACTGCCAAGCTCATGAGGTTTCTCATGCCCCTGGCCTCAGAATGTTTTCATTGTTTCATTCTTGTTCACCAGTTCCTAGTTTACATGACTTATAAGGTATTTTCTCAGGACCTGTAAAATAATGTGAACATACAGATGAAAGGTGGTTGAATAGCTAATAAGTTCTAGTGTATGTGGTCTAGCATATATGATTATATATGCATTGTCTCCTTTATACATTACTCAGATCTTTTCAGAGACATATTATCCTCATTTCATAGATAAGGAATCAAGGAAATATGAGATTAAGGGACAGGGCAGGTGCAGTAGCAAAGCCTACTAACATATGAAACTCAAAATGCCTGGAGAGTACATCTCAAAGACTTCTACTTTTTCTGCTTTGCCCACCTGAGAAACAAATGAGTATCTTGTCATGTGTCCTTCCGGATTAAATTGGTACACTTTCTGTCAGATTGAGGATTTCGTGGTGGCTCAGACTGTAAAAAATTTGCCAACAATGCAAGAGATGCAAGTTCAATTCCTGGGTTGGGAAGATCTCTTGGAGAAGGGAATGGCTGCTGACTCCAGTATTCTTGCCTGGGGAATTCCATGGACTATAGTTTGGTGGGCTATAGTCCATGGGTCACAAGGAATCGGACACAACTGAGTGACTAACATTGTCTCTGTCAGGTTAGAAAGGAAAAAAAAAAAAAAAGGAAGAGAGCAGAGATGGCTTCTGACTCCAGGAAAGTCAGTCCTCACTGACGATAGTCTTTCTGTTTTCCTTTCCTCTTCTCTAGGTGTATGAAGCCTGGGCAGAGACTTCCATTTCCTTTCTGTCTCCCCAGCCACACCAGTGGCCAGCTTTCCTCCTTGTTTTCTGTCATTGGGTTCTGTAGTATTTTCTAGAGCCAATATGGCTTTTAATGTATTGAATTATGGTCTCCCCAAATGTGTATGATGAAGCCCAACCTGAAGCACCTCAGACTGTGACTGTATTTGGAGAAAGATGAGGCCTGGTATCACTGTAAGAGGAAGACTGGTATACTTATAAGAGGAGGAAATTAGGACACAGCAGAATGTATGCAGAGAGCAACCACCATGTGAGGACACAGCAAGAAAGCAGCCATCCGCAAGGCCAGAAGAGAGGCGTCAGGAGAGACCAGCACTGCTGACACCTGGACTCTGGACTTCAGCCCTCTAAAATTATGACAAATAATTTTTTGTTTTTTAAGCCACCTAGCCTGTGGTATTTTGTTATGGCAGTCCTAGCAGGTGCATATGCTGGTTTTAAACACAGGGCTTACCCAGGTTGAAAGCAGACGGGAAAAGAAATAGGAAGCTCCCCTGTGGATGTGTTGTTAGTCAGATTCTTCTCTCAAGAGCTCTGAGTGAGGTTAGAGACATCTGTGTGTGGCTGAGAGGTAATGGTTGATAATTTATAAAGACATCACCCCTAGCATTTTTCTACAGGCTCCTGGAAAATCATCTAACCTTGAGGAAATTTATGAACGATTTATTTTCAGATACTTTCTTTGGAAAAAGTGTGAGAAAAAATTTAAAAGAAGGAAGTGATCCCCAAATTAATTTTATTCTGTCTATGGCATTTGGTTGTATCTTCATTAAAAAATGCTGAAAGTAAGTAGAATGAAGGAACAATTTATTATGATTTCCAAGTCCTATGAAACTATGATCAAGGAACTCAGAGGCTAATGGAAAAGTAAAGACACACTTTTAAAGATTCCCAAAATGATAACTAGAGACATAATAAAAAGAAAATGTCCCTGTAGTTCTCCCAAAGCAGGTACTGTTGCAAGGACTTTGGTGTAGGCAGTCTGTTTTGGAAGTGATTCAGAAAAATACACAGAATGGGGGGCATGGTAGGTAAAAAACAAACAAAAAAGCCAGTAAGGTATACATCAGCTAGAACTCCATTTCACAGGGCAAGAGTCCTAAGGGGAACTGGGGAGACTGGAGCATTTATCTTGAGTCCCATCCTCTAGGCATTGAACACTGCCCCCAGGTATGTTAAAAATTCCTACAATGCTGCACAAATTCTTTATCAGAGAAGAGTGGCAAACATGCCCTTGAGATGGGAAGCTGTTAGTTCATAGTGAACACAATTACAAGCAAACCCAGGTGGACTAAGACTGGGGGCCATAGCATCAAAGGCATTTGATAAATTGGCTGTACTCCAATTTTATAAATTAGCTGAAATATGGACGATCACAGAGGTTTTATTATTATTAAAGTGTTAGGAAAAATGATTATGGTCTATTTAAAAGAATCTACAATTGAATATCTCCATTTTATGTGGAAACAACAAGGTCAGTTGTAAGATAAATCAGTAAGTAAGATATGTAAGGCTGAATAAAGTTGTTTGAGCAACAAGAGATCCATGAAAATGTTCACATCTAACGATATTTATCAAGTTTAGTCATCTTAGGTCATTATTTGCAATGCTTTAATTTATATGGCCTGATACAAACTATATGGGAAAGGGGGGAAAATTAGCCACATGATAAGATAGTGACAATGTACATAAGTGTGAATTACAACTCATTATTTTATTGGCCAGTTCTACTGCCTGGGTTCTTAGTTTGGGCTTTGTGAGGGGCAAGGGAAAGTGTGTATTTTTAATGAAATAAAGATATGTATAAGAAAGTCAAAAAATTGTAATCGCATGCTACAATACATCTCTACAAGATGAATACCTAATTATGAAACCCTCACCCATAATAAGAAGTTTAAACAGGATCAGCACCACAGAAATACCCTCATCCTTCTTTTCAGTCATTTCTACAGAAAGGGTAATGACCATTTCGACTTTCAACATCAGATTAGTTTTATCTATTTTTGAGCATGATGTAAGTGGAACTACAAGTATATACTTTTCAGTTCTTTGTTTTGTTCACTCAGGAAATTTTCTGTGAAATTTATCTATATTATTGCATGTGGGGGTAGTTCATTTATCCTCATTATAACTTGGAATTCCATTGTGAGAGTATGATAATTTACCATTTTTTTCTGAATAAGTGTGAAGTGTTATCACATAGAACTGCACTGTTTCATGGGAAATTTGAATTTTACATTTTAGAACAAAATTAGTCTACTATTTTTAGAGCTATATGCAATCAAAAGAAATGTCCATTTCTTTCTAAATTGAAACTATCATGACTTTTCTTAATGATTAATATTCCCAATTTTTTTTTACTTTCACATGCATGAAATTATATATTCTGTTTGTTAAATGTACCAAGTCATTCCCTCAATATATAAATAACTTTGAGTGCCTACTGTAGGCAAGTGATTTTGTTATGTATTAGAGCCATGATAGGGCTCAGCAGTAAAGAATCCACTTGCAGTGGAGGAACTGCAGGAGATGTGGGTTCAGTCCCTGGGTCAGGAAGATCCCCTGGAGGAGGGCATGGCAGCCTACTCCAGTATTCTTGCCTGGAGAATTCCACGGACAGAGGAGCCTTGTGGGCTACAGTCCATGGGGTTGTAGAGAGCTGGACATGACTGAAGCAACTGAGCACACAGTCACAATAAACAAAAGAAAATCTAGTATTAGTCTTTCCCAAAATAAGTTTATTTAAAAGGGCACATACACAAACAGCAAGATAGCCATTATGACCCAATGTGTTAATCTAAAAATAATAATAAAGACCTAGCACTCTCAATGACAGGAGCCTGAGTTCGATTCCAGTACAGGGAACTAGATCCCACATGCCCCAACTAAGAGTTTGCATGCTGCAACAAAGATTTAAGATCCTGAGTATCCCAACTAAGACCCAATGGAGCCACATAAATAAATAAATAGTAAAAAAAAAAAAAACTGAAATTGATGTCCAGTTTACTCTGGAAAAACAAAGCATGCTAATCTACGTTTGTCAGAAGGCAGAGTTCAAGAAAAGGAGTACGTCAAGGCTGTATACTGTCACCCTGCTTATTTAACTTACATGCAGAGTATATCATGTGAAATGCTGGGCTGGATGAAGCACAGCCTAGAATCAAGATTTCTGGGAGAAATATCAATAACCTCAGATATGCAGATAACACCACCTTTATGATAGAAAGTGAAGAACTAAAGGGCCTCTTGATGAAAGTGAAAGAGGAGAGTGAAAAAGCTGGCTTAAAACTCAACATCAGAAATCTAAGATCATGGCATCCACTCCCATCACTTCATAACAAATAGATGGGAAAACAAGACTTTATTTTCTTGGGCTCCCAAATTATTGCACATGGTGACTGCAGCCATGAAATTACTTCCTTGGAAGTAAAGCTATGACCAACCTAGACAGTATATTAAAAAGCAGAGACATTACTTTGCCAACAAAGGTCCATCTAGTCAAAGCTATAGTTTTCCCAGTCGTCATGTATGGATGTGAGAGTTGGACTCTAATGAATGCTGACTGCCGAAGGAATGATGCCTTCAAACTGTGGTATTGGAGAAGACTCTTGAGAGTCCCTTGGACTGCAAGGAGAGCCAACCAGTCCATCCTAAAGGAAATCAGTCCTGAATATTCATTGAAAGGACTGATGTTGAAGCTGAAACTCCAATACTCTGGCCACCTAATGGGAAGAACTGACTCA
>SJYW01031157.1:89151-119267 GCA_006410735.1 Raphicerus campestris | reverse complement strand
AAAACAAAAACCAGAACCATTGTTAACTTACTAGGAAAAAAAGTGAAATAAACTGAACATGAACTATGTCATTCTTGTAGTTTTGTGCATTTTTAGGGAAATATTTAAAATAAAAGAACTGTTACTTTCAATGAAGTAGTACTACACACACACAGGACTACTGCTGTTAAGCCCGTTCCTATATTAACTTCTTCTAAAGTGTTTGCCAGACTTAACTAATATTGAATACAGATTTCCAAATTCCCACACCATAAATTCTGAATCAGTACATCTCAGGTAGGGCAAAGTAATCTGTATTTTTAACAAGTACCCTAGGGAACAAGGAAGTTTAAGAAGCATTGCTGTAAAAGACCACTTGGT
The DNA here is from genome assembly GCA_006410735.1 of Raphicerus campestris. Lineage (NCBI taxonomy): Eukaryota > Metazoa > Chordata > Mammalia > Artiodactyla > Bovidae > Raphicerus > Raphicerus campestris. The sequence continues at coordinate 118,907 of SJYW01031157.1, read as the reverse complement.
ACTGCAGTAGGTAAATAACTCAGTTCACCTAGATTCTGTCTAAGAACGGACCATCCGTGACAGCACTAATAAATTTTGCATGAAATTGATTTCATCTATATTGGAGACATAATTTGTCCTGCAAGACGTCTTGTATACTTTTGATTCACACTTTCATTTCAGTTGTTGTTCGTTTGGTCTCTGATCTTATGTATAACCTCATTTACAGAGAGGATTTTAATTTTCTCAATTACAGAGTTTGGTTTTCTCATTCCCTGCTGTTTACTGATATTTTTTTCAATGAAGAGATCTCCAGTCCTGGCATCCAATTTCTTCTAACTGATTTCAGTCCAAAGTAAAAGCTTAAACCCAAACAAAGCTCACTGCAAAGAACATGGTCAGAGGAGAATGGAAGTTGCACTTTTGATAATTCTATCTTTTGTTTTCTCCTTTGTAAATACCTTTTCACTTAATGTAAATTGGAATGGATGTTTGAGTGAATTTTAGAGACAAATAGTGTGGTTACCCTCTTATTATCATTGCCACCATGCTCATTGGTGCTGTATTATAATAGGATTAGACTAAAACAAGAAATAGCCATTTGAGTTTGTTTCCTTGTTTTACAACCTTTTCACATTCCAGCTTCTTCACATAAAAGGATTAACAGAACAGAGTGCACTGTACCAGAATACTAAATGTCCTCACATTCTATGTCCTTGAGCAAATTTGAACTGGGGGAGAAAGAAAAAAAAAATATTTGTTAAAAGTAATACAATGAAGTAACAGGCATATGCACAAAGCTAAATTCTGCCACTATCTCAGCTATGTATTCTGAATAAATAAAACACTTAAAGAAACCACACAAACTCCTTTGATCACTAGTTTTCTATTCTGTAAATTGCTGCTGTAGATCTACATGCTACCTAATTTACAACCAGTGAAGATGTAAAGCAATGAGAGAATGGAGTCATATTCTGGTTGTCATATAGGTGCTCATCCAAGTCATGTATTATGTTTGAAACCATTTTCTTACAAAGATAAAGGTAGCACAATCATATCATTTGTTATTACTAAGAGCATTGTGAATGTTAAATCAGTTGAGATTTGTCCAAATAACCAAGTTTTAAGATTTGTGAAAGAAAGGTTCATTTATTTTCAATAATAATAAATAAAGCATCTTTTAACCAAAATCATTGTTTTTATTTCTTGAATATCTATAAAGTAAAAAAGCATGAAGAAATAGTCAATAAAATAGTCCATTACAGTTATAGAAATAAAACTGAAACAGTATCATTTTAAATTTTCACAACATGAGAGAAAAAAAGAATCTTTGCTAAAAGAAGTATGCAAACCACAAACATAGGAGAAAAATATGAACTTTAAACTATAATTTCTTCCCTTTAACTCCCTAAGCAAACATAAATATTTAAAACCCAAAATAAATTCTATTTAAAAATATATTTTCTAAATAAAATATGTGTAAATATTAAGTGATCTCAAGAGTAGTTTTAGAAGCCACAGTAATACTTTTATTTTATTTTCTTTGTGACTCTGATAAGGCCAAAGGATGAATAGATTTTTTGACATTCAATACCAACAAAAAATTTTTATGAAACTTGACAGGCTGATTTTAAAATATATATGAAAGAGTAAAGTGTCAAGAATAGCCAAGAAATTTTTGCAGGAAAAAAAAGAGTTGGAACTTTCTCCACCAGATATTATGCTTTATTATAAAGCTATAATAAATATGTCAGTGTAATCTTGTTTTGGGCATTTACAAACTAACAGTTTAAATAAAATAAAGAGTGTAAAGAGATAGATTCATATATGGAAACTTGATATATGAGAATGGTGTCATGCAAGATCAGTTGAAAATGAAAAAAATAGTTAGTGGAACTGAAAAAAAATGATCATCTATATGTAAAATATTATAGAAAATTAGATCCATATCTCATATTTTACATATAAGCAAATCTATATAGATAAATAACATAAATATTAAAAGTTAAGCTTTAACTTTTAGTATCAGATACAGATTAATATCTTCCTGACCTCAGGACAAAGAAGGTTTTCTCACATAAGACAGGAAAAAAGGGTTATATAGTATATTACTGATAAAACTTTTAATTTAATTTAATAATTTCAGTTTACTCAAAAGGAACCTTAAAATAGGAGAAAATACTAAGTAAAAACTGGTAGGATATATTTGCAATAACATAACTGACAAGAGAATAGGGTCAAGGATATATTGAAAGGAAAGGAACCTTTCTAAAAATCAATTTAAAAAGACAGACAATGCAATAAAAATATAGGCAAAACATATGAATATGAAACACAGATGACCTTTAAGGATATGAAGATATGCTCAATCTCTTTCTGGTTAAGGAAAAGCAAATTGAAGCCATAATGAGATATCATTTCTTATTCATTTTGTGGACAAAATTTAAGAATTTTGATAATACTACATGCTACATGCTAGTGTGGTTAGCTTCAACGCTGAAAACAGGGTCTTCACAGAAATAAATAATGTAAAACAAAGTCATTACAGTAAGCACTAACCCAATATGACTGATATCCTTCCTTATGAGAAGAAGAAATTTGAAATCAGACATACATAGAGGAAAGACCATGTGAAGATATTGAGAAAAGACAACCATCTCTGAGTTCAAGACAAACACTTCAGAAGAAAGCAAACCTGCCAACAGTTTGACTCTGGACTTTCAGCCTTCAAGACTGTGAGGAAATAAATTTTTGTTGGTTAAGCCACTCAATCTGTGGTACCTTGTTACAGCAGCCCTAACAAACTAATACACCACATAAAACTTGATCTTAGGTAGAAAGCAAGGTGTTCAGGGAAAATTGATGAGTCCAGGTCATAGAAAACAGTTATAATTAAATTTCAATACAAAATACAGAAGGGCAATTGGTGGATGTACAACAATTGTCAATATCATTTCAACTCCAGCTCAGATATACAAAACAGATACATCTATCCTCATTACAAACACAGGGCTGACGTTGAGAGGAATTGGCAGTTTTCATTCAAGAATTCCTTAAACTTTTGTATAAATGTAGATCTATTTTCAGGATTCATAATGCCACACCACCATAGGAACTAGACGCTTGTATTTCTTGCTTATTTTGTCTGTTCCCATCTCGCATCCACTATATTTCTTAAACTGTTCCTCAACTTCAAGATCTGCTGTCAGCCAAATATATAAGCATGTGACATACACTAGGCCATGAGATGCTTCTTAACAGGAAATAAATCTTTTCCAGTGACACCAGATACAAACATTATGACTTTCATTGGTCCCATTGATTTTGCGTCCTTTTCTTTAATTAAAAAGATAATTATATTCTGCAACTATGTTAGCATAATGATAAATATTGTATGAGCTAGATTATATTAATTTTTTCTTCTTATATAAAATTAAAAAAATATTGTGGGCATTCAATAGCTTTGTGTTTGGTAGGTAAGTTAGCCTTACCCAGAAGTCTAGAGGAGGAAGGAATTCATTCTTTATGCTAAAGTGATCTAAGAAGAATCATTGCCTTGACTTTTACCAGACTCTTACTTAGCACTATAGAGTATTTTAAATTGCCTTTTCAAGTAAGAATGATGTGGTCTTAGCCTCCTATCTTGTCTTTTAAAAGTGGAATTAAACCTTCACAGTCTATGCATCCTAAAACAAGTTTGCTAGTACAGAATATTTCTGCTGTATGACACCAATCAGTATTTTAAGCATCAGAGTTGTTTCTGAATTTAGAGGAGACTGTATCATTTTCAAACCACACACCATGTAAGTGAACCCTCAGTTTGATTTTAAAAATACATTATCTTTATCAAGTGTTCTCTTCAGTTCAGTTCATCTCAGTCACTCAGTCATGTCCAATTCTTTGCGACCCTATGAATCACAGCACGCCAGGCCTCCCTGTCCATCACCAACTCCTGGAGTTCACTCAGACTCACGTCCATCAAGTCAGTGATGCCATCCAGCCATCTCATTCTCTGTCGTCCCCTTCTCCTCATGCCCCCAATCCCTCCCAGCATCAGAGTCTTTTCCAGTGAGTCAACTCTTCCCATGAGGTGGCCAAATAGTGGAGTTTCAGCTTTAGCATCATTCCTTCCAAAGAAATCCCAGGGCTGATTTCCTTCAAAATGAACTGGTTGGATCTCCTTGCAGTCCAAGGGACTCTCAAGAGTCTACTCCAACACCACAGTTCAAAAGCATCAATTCTTCGGCACTCAGCCTTCTTCACAATACAACTCTCACATCCACACATGACCACAGGAAAAACCATAGCTTTGACTAGATGTACCTTAGTCAGGAAAGTAATGTCTCTGCTTTAGAATATACTGTCTAGGTTGGTCATAACTTTTCTTCCAAGGAGTAAGCGTCTTTTAAATCAAGTGTTCTTTTAGGTATCAGTAAAAACAATTCAGTTCAGTTCAGTCATTCAGTCATGTCCAACTCTTTGCAACCCCAGGTACTGCATGATGCCAAACTTCCCTCTCCATCACCAATTCCCAGAGCTTACTCAAACTCATGTCCATTGAGTTGGTGGTACCATCCAACCATCTCATCCTCTGTCATCCCCTTTCCTCCTGCCTTCAATCTTTCCCAGCATCAGGGTTTTTTCCAGTGAGTCAATTTGTCACATCAGGTGGCCAAAGTACTGGAGTTTCAGCTTCAGCATCCGTCCTTTCAATGAATATTCAGGACTCACTTCCTTTAGGGTGGACTGGTTGGATCTCCTTGCAGTCCAAGGGACTCTCAAGAGTCTTCTTTAACACCACAGTTCAAAAGCATCAATTCTTTGTCACTCAGCTTTCTCTATGGTCCAACTCTCACATTCATACGTGACTACTGGAAAATCATAGCTTTGTCTAGAGAGACCTTTGTTGGCAAAGTAATGTCTCTGCTTTTTAATATGCTGACTACCTTGATCATAGCTATGGACTTCCCTGGTGGCTCAGATGGTAAAAGCATCTGCCTACAATGTGGGAGACCTGGGTTCAATCCCTGGCTTGGGAAGATTCATTGGAGAAGGAAATGGCAACCCACTCCAGTATTCTTGCTTGGAAAATCCCATGGACGGAGGAGGCTGGCAGGCTACAGTCCATGGGGTTGCAAAGAGTCAGACATGACTGAGAGACTTCACCTCACTTTCTTCCAAGGAGCAAGTGTCTTTTCATTTCATGGCTGCAGTCACCATCTGCAGTGATTTGGGAATCCAAAAATATAAAGTCTTTCACTGTTTTCATTGTTTCCCCATCTATTTGCCATGAAGTGATAGAACTGGATGCCATGATCTTAGTTTTCTGAATGTTGAGGTTTAAGCCAGTTTTTTTCACTCTTCTCTTTCACTTTCATCAAAATGTTCAAAGGTTCTTAATTTCTCTTTGCTTTCTGCCATAAGGGTGGTGTCATGTGCATATTCGAGGTTATTGCTATTTCTCCTGGCAGTCTTGATTCCAGCTTGTGCGTCAGCCTGGCATTTTGCATGATGTACCGTGCATATAGGTTAAACAAGCAGGGTGACAATATACAGCCTTGATGTACCTCGTTCCCAATTTGGAACCAGTCTGTTGTTCCGTGTCCAGTTCTAACTGTTGCTTCTTGACTTGCATACATATTTCTCAGGAGGCAGGTCAGCTGGTCTGGTATGCTCATCTCTTTAAGAATTTTCTATAGTTTTCTGTCATCCACACAAAGACTTTGGTGTAGTCAATAAAGCAGAAGTAGATATTTTTCTGAAACTCTTGCTTTTTCATTGATCCAGCATGTTGGCAATTTGATCTCTGGTTCCTCTGTCTTTTCTAAATCCATCTTGAACATATGGAAGCTTTGATTCATGTACTGTTGAAGTCTCACTTGGAGAATTTTGAACATTATTTTGCTAGTGTCTGTGATGGGTGCAGTTGTGTGGTCTGAACATTCTTTGGCATTGTCTTTCTTTTGGATTGGAACGAAAACTGAACATTCTTTGGCATTGTCTTTCTTTTGGATTGGAATGAAAACTGACCTTTTCCAGTCCTGCTTGTGGCCACTGCTGAATTTTCCAAATTTGCTGGCATATTAAGTTGAAGCACTTTCACAGCATTATCTTTTAGAATTTGAAATAGCTCAACTAGAATTCCATCAGCTCCACTAGCTTTATTCATAGTGATGCTTCCTAAGGCCCATAGTCAAAGAGAAAGCAAATCTTCAAATACTTATTTTCTGAAAAATCTACACTGAAAAATCATATGTTAAGACAATTTAGCACCCAAATACCCCCAAATCATGAGAAATACAAATAGAATGAAAAATGAACAGCACCACTTTTTTTTTTTTTTTTTTTTTATGAGCAAGGTGACCTAACACTAAACACTAATGCATTGGCTTCATTTCAAAAGCAATTATACTTCTACAGTACCTGGTGGTCTAACAATAATACAAATATAAGTCAAAGGGCTGAGATTAAGATGAGGAGGAATGAGGAACCTGGATGGAAATTTTCAGTGGAGACCCAGGGCCATATAATTGCTAAAATATAAATTTTATTTTATAATTTCAGGCTAACTCTATCCCTGAAATTAAATAAATACAGGCTTAAAATTTATACTTTAGACTCCTCACTTTCCTTATCTTTGTCCCAACATATTAGCATACTCAGAGAGACAAAGGCAAAATATGCTCATAATACTTGATTTGGTATTTTCAAAGCCTTTCAAAAATTTGCTTTAAAATCAATTTCCTATTCTCTAGAATCTGGACATGAAGAAAAAATAATGACTAGTCATGCTCTTGCAAACCTCTTCAAATACAGTAAGATAAAGAGGTATTTACTATGCAGTCTGATTAATCCTTTTCCTTCAAGTCTTCATGCTCCCAACCCTTGCATCTCTCATACCTTTTTAATTATTTAATTATCTGCCAGGTGGTTCAGATGGTAAACTGTCTGCCTGCAATGAAGGAGACCTGGGTTTGATCCCTGGGTTGGGAAGATCCCCTGGAGAAGGAAATGGCAACCCACATCAGTGCTCTTGCCTGAAAATTCTATGGATACAGGAGCCTGGTAGGCTACAGTCCATGAGGTAGCAAAGAGTCAGACAGGACTGGGCAACTTCACTTTCACTTTTATTCGCTGTGGTCTTCTCAGAAGTTACATTGGCTTAGCTATGTAATAAATATTGCTGAACTGTAGATGAAGAAAATCACTAAACTATAAAATGTCTACATTAATTTATAACCTTTGTTGTGAGTATGTAGTTCAGCCACAAAATCAAGTGTTAAAAAATAGCATTTTCTTCATTTTTCTACTGTGGAAATTAGTTTCTGACTCTGTGCCTCTGTGTGCCTGATAGAAAAAATTTAATCTTACTCATGCCTCAGTATTTCCTTTCACCAACCCCAGGATTGCTCACTAATTCTAGGATCTGAAACAGTGCCAAAGCTTTCAGGTAGGGTTGGAGGCACTAATAAAAGGTCGACAATCAGAGTTCACAGAGTTTATCCAGGCTCAACCTTAAAAACAATACCATTTTTAGTATAAACACAACACAATTGAATAATATCTCTTAAGAGGTATTATTACAGGGTCAACACTAGTGAAATACTCTTTGATTAAAAAAAATATATATTATCAAAGAGAATTCATTGTTAACCAATATACAAAGTGAAAAAAAGAGATAACTGAGAAATTATCAATAATGAAGAGAGGTCGACAGCTAATTGAAGCATTAAGCAAAGGCTAATCATGGAAAAGGATCGCAATTTACCCAATATTGCTAAAACAAAATCTCTGTTTCTACTTCACCAAGGCACAGCTAATTAATTTTCATACCAGAAGGAGAACTTAGGTGAATAAGCATTTTTAACTCATATTTTAGTTCCACTAATCAGGGTGTACTTCAGAGTTGGCCTCTAAGAAAAGTTCAAAATGGTGGGAGAAACAGGAGAGGAAAATTTCTCCATTAATGTAAGAAACAGCCTGAGGGTTTAATTCAGTTTCTTGCTTTTCAAAGGCAAGGGCACTTAGGAAAGGATTAAAGAGAAAGCAAGTAATGTAGGATCCATCTCTTGCTACCAGTCTTGTAATCTCATTTGACATTGCCTCTTTCCACTGAAAGTCCCACTTGATTTCTAAATATAAGGAACTTTGTCTGTTGATTTCCAAACAGGTATCCTAAATTTGCCTTTGTTAGTGCAGTGACTCTAACATTTTGAATGGATAACAGAGAATACTCTTGATTGTTCATAGTTCTTTTGAAGAAGAACTACTTTAGAAATCATTTCCTAATCTGCAGGGGGAAAGAAAAAGAGAAGAAAGCATTAGGCATACTTGAGCTGATTTAAACATAATCTAAGTCAAAGACATGTCTTTCCTCTGAGACAAACTACTTTTAAGAGAACATCTTGATCTCTGCTCACTTCTTATCATAAATAATTAAATCAAAGATTCAGTAAAATGGCAGCTTCCATTTAGTTCGTATTAATCACTACTACAGAGTACTGAAAAAATGACATGTGGTTTTAAAACCATGATGTGATTTTGCTTCATAAAAATGTATAACTACCATGGTTTGGTTATAACAGCCTTTATGTAAGTGCATGAAAGCAGAGACACACCAAACTTCAGAAGTAATATTTCACAATAGGCTATAAACAAAAATTTTTTAAAAATCATTATAATATCAGAAGCTCAAAAACACTATTTTTTTCATTATAAGCAGTAATTTAAATGAAATTTTATACATGTATAGACACATACACATGCATACACACACACATGAATATTAATATAACAGGTGGAATTTTTTATGTTATCACAGATAATGCATTCTGTAGTCACCGTTATTCTGGAGTTATCTCCTGAAAATAATTTTAAAGCAAAGATACTTGAATAAAGTTTAAAAAATAAAAGTGAAACAGGAGGGAAGAGGGCAGGGCACAGCCTTTAAAAGGTTTTCCTTTTAAAAGGTATGTCATCGCCATAGGACATGACAAAGACTGGTTAAAACCATCTGGATCCAAGATGGCAGAAGAGTTAATTTCCAGTAGACCTTGAGCCTCATCACAGGCTATAATATATTAACATGCTAAATGACACACTCACTAGGGCCATGACAGTTCCGAGGCTGACCATAAAAGGCCAAAAAGTGGGTGGTGGCCCAGTTCCTGGAAATCTCCACTGTGCTGTGCTTAGCTGTTCAGTCTAGTCGAACTCCTTGCAACCCTATGGACTGTAGCCTGCCAGGCTTCTCTGTCCATGGAGAGTCTTCCAGGCAAGAATACTGGAGAGGGTAGTCTATCCCTTCTCCAGGGGATCTTCCCTACCCAGGAATAGAACCAGGGTCTTCTGCATTGGAGGCAGATTCCTTACCAGCTAAACTACCAGGGAAGCCCAGGAAATCTCCACTGCTTCACCCCAAATAGGCTGGAATTGTGCTCCCATTCTGACTCAATGGGCATGAGTTTGAGCAAACTCGGAGACACTGAAAGACAGCAGGCATGCTGCAGTCTCAAAGAGCCAGACACGACTTAGCGACTGACCAACAACAGTATCCTCCCATTCATTAACCTATAAAATTAGCTGGCCCATAGAAACTAACCACAGTCATATCTCAAGGCCTTCTTGCTCTCACCTGTGCACATGAGGTCAGTCTCTCTCTCTGTCTCTCCCTCTCTCCCTCCCAAGTGCTCTCTCACCTTCTGAGGTGGCCCTCACTCTGTGGAGTGTGTGCCTTACTTTGCTGAAAATGGGGAGAAAAGAAATCTGCGAGGTATTTTCCAACTTTCCCACTAGGTCTTCCACTTCTTACTGTTACATATGTGTAGGGCATGTCAGGGAAACTTTCTAGCCATCCTCACAGGCAGTTAGGCCTCTGGGTTTGCCTTACCCACGGTTTAATTAACTGTTAACAGGTCCAATTGTTTAAAATACGAAATACAGCCTTACTTAGAGCTTATACCATAATTACAGCAGCTACAATCCCTTTGGAAGCTCCCTCGAGTGAAAGGCAGTCTGTGTGTGCACACCCCTAGGTATTATAGGAGAGGGATGATCCTGTGTCCTGTTGTTGGGACACACGGCATTGGGACACACGGCATTGGGACACATGGCATTGGGACCATCATTCACCGCTAGCCTCCTTGTGTTTGGCCGAGCCCCCTCCAGTGTCTGTCTTGACTCCACCCCAACTCCACCCTTTAAGGGTGGGGCTTCCCAAGTGGCTCAAGTCGTAAAGAATCTGCCCGCCAATGCTGGCTGTTGCTAGCTGGATCCCTGGGTCGGAAGATCCCCTTGAGGAGGAAACAGCAATGGGCTTCAGTATTGTTGCCTGGGAAAAGAGGAGCCTAATAGGCTACAGTCCAGGAGGTCATAAGAAAGTAGGATACGGCTGAGCACGCACATGCTATACATGGTAGATGATTCAAGCTAGGTGGATCACGCAGAAGGCTGTGCCTAGGAAATAACTCACATTTCCTGTGCTTGCCTCTCTAAGCTCTGCGATTGGCAATATCATTCCGCGGTAGCGGCCCTTCATCCCCTTAACTACAGTCATGGTACCTCCACCTCGCCTGCCACATCCACCCCTGTACTCAGCCCCACAGCCCAATGGCCGAAACACATGTGGGAATGGGTGAGGGGAATGATGGCCCCAAGGCCCCAAGAGTGGCACCCACAAAATAGAAAGTAAGAGAGAGGTGGTTTTTGGTTTTTTGTTTGTTTGTTTGTTTGTTTTTTCAAAAGCCATCTCCCTTAATGGCCAGCGCCTGTTTTTGAAAATTTAGAGAAAAAGGCTGGGACTTACAGGTCTTACAGCCATGATGATGTTCATTACAGCGAAACATATCCTGGAACAAGAGATTCATCTATGGCATCTTTACACAAGCCTACAGGAGAGTCGCCACCCACATACAGCAGATGCCAGGATAGGACACAGGCCCCAGGACACTGGGCTCAAGAGGACCACTTTGGGGAGTAGATAATCCCAAAAGTCGACAGGACTAGGTAGATGGGGTTGCCTGGAACCCGTCTTGTTTTACAGAACCCCCACGGGACCTCATAACCCTAGTACTCCTCTATGGTACAGGAGCTTCCTGTCCCTGGAGGAATGAAAGCAAACACCTCTTCCGTTCCCCAACGACTCACCCCTTGGGTGCATTTTAAGTCACTGGCACAAGTTTTCTCTAGACTAAAATGAGTAAAAAGCTCATCTCCTTTTGTAACAAAGCCTGACCCCACTATAAACTTCAAGACAATGAGGCCTGTCCAGAAAACAGGCACCTCAACTATAATACCATTCTACAGTTAGATATCTTTTGCAAAAGGCAGGGCAAATAAAGAGAAGTTCCTTATATACAGGGTTTTACAACCCTGAGATAAAACAGAGCTGTGTAAGTCCTATGCTAGGGAACCTTGCCAGCTGGAACCCACTCAGACTACACAAAACCCCACTCTATTGGCAGCCCTGGAGGACAGGAGCCCCAGGCAGAAGACCCAAGCCTCAAAACCTTTTCATCATCTTCAGTATCACCCTATGAGCCTCTTAACCCTTCTGTACCAGAAATGCAGCTAGCACCTCTTTACTCCCTTCAGGAAGTAATAGGTGGGCCTTAGGGAATTACCAGCGTCCACACCCCTTTTTCTTTGTCTGAATTTAACTAATCCTGCACCCACTTAGGCAGATTCTCAGGGGACCCTAGCCAGTTCACCAAAGATTTCAAGGCCAAAAGCTTGCCATGGGACCCCAAACCCCTCTCAACACTCTTACTGACAGAGCCTTCAGTATTTTTAACTGAAGGAGGAAAAGACTACAGACTCAGGAGGAAAAGAAAAAACAACGTAAATTAAGGAAGGAATGACAACAAGCCAGGCTTTTGGTGGCTGTCATGACAAGACCTAACCCACTCTTGTTCACCCCAAAAGCCCCTGAAACCTCCTCTGTTGTCAGGGTTTGGCTTCTGTTTGGAAGCCAAACCTAAAACATTTCATTACTCCTCTAACTTACAAGAAAAACTCATATTGAATAACTCAGTTTCTTGTTGTGGCTGAATGCCCCAGCCCATTATTGGGAATGAATTTTTCTCTCAACCTTGGTGAAAATTCTTACTCTCTCTGAAGATCAAAGCCAAGGACTGCTTTTGACTGAACTACGTTTTATACAGGGGCCTCCCAGGTGACACTGGTGGTAAAAAATAGTCAATGCAGAAGACATAAGAGATGTGAATTCTATCCCTGGGTTGGGAAGATCCCCTGGAGGAAGGCATGGCAATGCACTGGAGAATCACCATGGCCAGAGAAGCCTGGTAGGTTACAGTCCATAGAGTCACAAAGACTTGGACATGGCTGAAGCAACTTAGCATGCACACATGTATTATACAAAACATGGACAGTCCAACACAAAATATTCCCCTAGAAATTGAAAAACTTATAGATCTGCAGGTCTGGAATCAGGGAGTCCAGGGGAAGACGAAGTTTGTCACTCCTATAAAAGTTACCTTAAAGGAAACTAATAACTTCCCTCCCAGGTCCCAATACTCTATAAAACCAGAGGCTTAACAAGACTTTCAACCCCTAATATCAAAATTCATTAAATACAGGATTTTGGTGCTATGCAAGTCTCCCTGATATATTCCAAGCTTTTCTTCAGGAGTCCTTATCTCTGCCATTTTTTAAAATGCAAATTTTGAAAAAGGGAGCCAAATTATTTAGAATTTGACTTGTCAAGGATAAGTAGAAATTCTATGTGTCTTTTCTATAAACATTGATAAAAATACTTTACCCATGTAGACAGGTGACCTTGATTTATCCAAACTGCCCGAAGTCAAATTTGAATCCAACTCTTTATAACAGATGAGTTTTACATTTTTGTACCTGACATAGGGATGAAATTTTAAAATCAGAACTATTAGGTCTTTGTTTATTTGTATGTACCGAGTGGTATAGATATATGGCTTGGCCAAAATTAATTCACAAAAGAGTTATATTAAATTGACTTAAAGGAAGTTATGTGCTTATAAGTACTGAGAAATAGAGAACTGGCCAAAATGAATTTCAAGTTTATGCCATCTGGGAAATATGCAGTACTAAACTATTATCTTGTAGTTAGGGTGATTTAAGCTTATTGGTCATATTAACATAGACATGACTTTAGAGTCATCAACTTACTTGTGCCTATGTTTGCGTGTGCATGCTTGTTTGCTAAGTCTTAATAACTCTTTGCGTTGGTAGAATGTAGCCCACCAGGTTCCACTGTGCGTAGAATTTTCCAGGAGTTTGTTGTCATTTCCTTCTCCAGGGGATCTTCTGGATCCTGGGACTGAACCATGTCTCCTGCATCTCCTGCATTAGCAGGCAGATTCTTTACCACTGAGCCACCTGGGAAGCCCCTGTACCTAGGTTTACTAAAGGTCAAATAAGACCTAATTCTATGTGTTACAAATCTGTTAACAGGAAAAGTAATTCAATGTGAAAATTTAAGGAAAGTAGGTCGTGTGAAAGAATCTACTTCTCTGAGAAAAGGATGTTTGAATAGACTGGATTGACTAAGTTTAGAATAAATTTAATTGAATAAATTTACTTACTAAATATTAGTAAATTGGTAGTAAAATTTGTTAGTGAAATTGGTAGTACAAAAAAATTAGAAAATTACAAATTTAGTAAATTTGCCATTCTATTAAAAGGACAAATTTTGTTTGTTTTGTTTTTTTTAATGTTGAACTACCCTTTGAGATAACAGACTTTTAAGTTTCATCACTTTTTAAATGACCTATTCTGTATTTGCCTTTGAAATTTTTTATTGTCACTTTGGTTAAGGAAGAAATACTGTCTCACAGTGACCTTGATCTTATTTGGCTAAATGCTATATTAAAACTTTTTGCAAAACTTCCTAAATATCAAATTTCAGTTAAAGTTCTTTTGATTTACAGCTAACTTTGATTGCTTTAGGAGGACTCTGGGCTTCCCTGGTGGCTCAGATGATAAAGAATCTGCCTGTAATGCAGGAGACCCAAATTTTATCCTTAGGTAAAGAAGATCCCCTGGAGAAAAGAATGGCTACCCACTCCAGTATTCTTGCCTGGGAAATCCTATGAACAGAGTAGCCTTCCAGGCTACATGGGGTCACAAAGAGTCAGACACAACTGAGTGACTAACAATTTCACTTTTTTGGGTATGCTAAATGTAATCATTCATAAATCTGGTTATTATAACCAAATTTCTTTATCCATCACACTGTAATCAGATGTTTATTTATATCTTTTAAGTTATTTTTGTCATTTACAGATATTTTTGTATTCTGATGTTGTTATAAGAAGTGTTTTACATCAAGAAGAATCATAGAAAGGCTACAGAAGTTGTTACATATCAAGTTCCACTTGACACAGTTTCATATCAGGATAATGGTATGCAAAAACACCAGCCCATACTGACATAAAACAAAGAGCTATGCTGCTTCTGATGATCCTAGATGAGGCATCCAGAGATTTTACTACATGACAGACAGTAGCAACAACACTACTCAGCTCTGAAGCAGTTACAGGGAATAGAATATCACCCTTTTGCTTCCCATAAGAATATGAGAGTAAAATCTCTTAGGTGGGAATAAAACAGGAGGNCTATGTGTAGGGCATGTCAGGGAAACTTTCTAGCCATCCTCACAGGCAGTTAGGCCTCTGGGTTTGCCTTACCCACGGTTTAATTAACTGTTAACAGGTCCAATTGTTGAAAATACGAAATACAGCCTTACTTAGAGCTTATACCATAATTACAGCAGCTACAATCCCTTTGGAAGCTCCCTCGAGTGAAAGGCAGTCTGTGTGTGCACACCCCTAGGTATTATAGGAGAGGGATGATCCTGTGTCCTGTTGTTGGGACACACGGCATTGGGACACACGGCATTGGGACACATGGCATTGGGACCATCATTCACCGCTAGCCTCCTTGTGTTTGGCCGAGCCCCCTCCAGTGTCTGTCTTGACTTCACCCCAACTCCACCCTTTAAGGGTGGGGCTTCCCAAGTGGCTCAAGTCGTAAAGAATCTGCCCGCCAATGCTGGCTGTTGCTAGCTGGATCCCTGGGTCGGAAGATCCCCTTGAGGAGGAAACAGCAATGGGCTTCAGTATTGTTGCCTGGGAAAAGAGGAGCCTGATAGGCTACAGTCCAGGAGGTCATAAGAAAGTAGGATACGGCTGAGCACGCACATGCTATACATGGTAGATGATTCAAGCTAGGTGGATCACGCAGAAGGCTGTGCCTAGGAAATAACTCACATTTCCTGTGCTTGCCTCTCTAAGCTCTGCGATTGGCAATATCATTCCGTGGCAGCGGCCCTTCATCCCCTTAACTACAGTCATGGTACCTCCACCTCGCCTGCCACATCCACCCCTGTACTCAGCCCCACAGCCCAATGGCCGAAACACATGTGGGAATGGGTGAGGGGAATGATGGCCCCAAGGCCCCAAGAGTGGCACCCACAAAACAGAAAGTAAGAGAGAGGTGGTTTTTGGTTTTTTGTTTGTTTGTTTGTTTGTTTTTTCAAAAGCCATCTCCCTTAATGGCCAGCGCCTGTTTTTGAAAATTTAGAGAAAAAGGCTGGGACTTACAGGTCTTACAGCCATGATGATGTTCATTACAGCGAAACATATCCTGGAACAAGAGATTCATCTATGGCATCTTTACACAAGCCTACAGGAGAGTCGCCACCCACATACAGCAGATGCCAGGATAGGACACAGGCCCCAGGACACTGGGCTCAAGAGGACCACTTTGGGGAGTAGATAATCCCAAAAGTCGACAGGACTAGGTAGATGGGGTTGCCTGGAACCCGTCTTGTTTTACAGAACCCCCACGGGACCTCATAACCCTAGTACTCCTCTATGGTACAGGAGCTTCCTGTCCCTGGAGGAATGAAAGCAAACACCTCTTCCGTTCCCCAACGACTCACCCCTTGGGTGCATTTTAAGTCACTGGCACAAGTTTTCTCTAGACTAAAATGAGTAAAAAGCTCATCTCCTTTTGTAACAAAGCCTGACCCCACTATAAACTTCAAGACAATGAGGCCTGTCCAGAAAACAGGCACCTCAACTATAATACCATTCTACAGTTAGATATCTTTTGCAAAAGGCAGGGCAAATAAAGAGAAGTTCCTTATATACAGGGTTTTACAACCCTGAGATAAAACAGAGCTGTGTAAGTCCTATGCTAGGGAACCTTGCCAGCTGGAACCCACTCAGACTACACAAAACCCCACTCTATTGGCAGCCCTGGAGGACAGGAGCCCCAGGCAGAAGACCCAAGCCTCAAAACCTTTTCATCATCTTCAGTATCACCCTATGAGCCTCTTAACCCTTCTGTACCAGAAATGCAGCTAGCACCTCTTTACTCCCTTCAGGAAGTAATAGGTGGGCCTTAGGGAATTACCAGCGTCCACACCCCTTTTTCTTTGTCTGAATTTAACTAATCCTGCACCCACTTAGGCAGATTCTCAGGGGACCCTAGCCAGTTCACCAAAGAATTCAAGGCCAAAAGCTTGCCATGGGACCCCAAACCCCTCTCAACACTCTTACTGACAGAGCCTTCAGTATTTTTAACTGAAGGAGGAAAAGACTACAGACTCAGGAGGAAAAGAAAAAACAACGTAAATTAAGGAAGGAATGACAACAAGCCAGGCTTTTGGTGGCTGTCATGACAAGACCTAACCCACTCTTGTTCACCCCAAAAGCCCCTGAAACCTCCTCTGTTGTCAGGGTTTGGCTTCTGTTTGGAAGCCAAACCTAAAACATTTCATTACTCCTCTAACTTACAAGAAAAACTCATATTGAATAACTCAGTTTCTTGTTGTGGCTGAATGCCCCAGCCCATTATTGGGAATGAATTTTTCTCTCAACCTTGGTGAAAATTCTTACTCTCTCTGAAGATCAAAGCCAAGGACTGCTTTTGACTGAACTACGTTTTATACAGGGGCCTCCCAGGTGACACTGGTGGTAAAAAATAGTCAATGCAGAAGACATAAGAGATGTGAATTCTATCCCTGGGTTGGGAAGATCCCCTGGAGGAAGGCATGGCAATGCACTGGAGAATCACCATGGCCAGAGAAGCCTGGTAGGTTACAGTCCATAGAGTCACAAAGACTTGGACATGGCTGAAGCAACTTAGCATGCACACATGTATTATACAAAACATGGACAGTCCAACACAAAATATTCCCCTAGAAATTGAAAAACTTATAGATCTGCAGGTCTGGAATCAGGGAGTCCAGGGGAAGACGAAGTTTGTCACTCCTATAAAAGTTACCTTAAAGGAAACTAATAACTTCCCTCCCAGGTCCCAATACTCTATAAAACCAGAGGCTTAACAAGACTTTCAACCCCTAATATCAAAATTCATTAAATACAGGATTTTGGTGCTATGCAAGTCTCCCTGATATATTCCAAGCTTTTCTTCAGGAGTCCTTATCTCTGCCATTTTTTAAAATGCAAATTTTGAAAAAGGGAGCCAAATTATTTAGAATTTGACTTGTCAAGGATAAGTAGAAATTCTATGTGTCTTTTCTATAAACATTGATAAAAATACTTTACCCATGTAGACAGGTGACCTTGATTTATCCAAACTGCCCGAAGTCAAATTTGTATCCAACTCTTTATAACAGATGAGTTTTACATTTTTGTACCTGACATAGGGATGAAATTTTAAAATCAGAACTATTAGGTCTTTGTTTATTTGTATGTACCGAGTGGTATAGATATATGGCTTGGCCAAAATTAATTCACAAAAGAGTTATATTAAATTGACTTAAAGGAAGTTATGTGCTTATAAGTACTGAGAAATAGAGAACTGGCCAAAATGAATTTCAAGTTTATGCCATCTGGGAAATATGCAGTACTAAACTATTATCTTGTAGTTAGGGTGATTTAAGCTTATTGGTCATATTAACATAGACATGACTTTAGAGTCATCAACTTACTTGTGCCTATGTTTGCGTGTGCATGCTTGTTTGCTAAGTCTTAATAACTCTTTGCGTTGGTAGAATGTAGCCCACCAGGTTCCACTGTGCGTAGAATTTTCCAGGAGTTTGTTGTCATTTCCTTCTCCAGGGGATCTTCTGGATCCTGGGACTGAACCATGTCTCCTGCATCTCCTGCATTAGCAGGCAGATTCTTTACCACTGAGCCACCTGGGAAGCCCCTGTACCTAGGTTTACTAAAGGTCAAATAAGACCTAATTCTATGTGTTACAAATCTGTTAACAGGAAAAGTAATTCAATGTGAAAATTTAAGGAAAGTAGGTCGTGTGAAAGAATCTACTTCTCTGAGAAAAGGATGTTTGAATAGACTGGATTGACTAAGTTTAGAATAAATTTAATTGAATAAATTTACTTACTAAATATTAGTAAATTGGTAGTAAAATTTGTTAGTGAAATTGGTAGTACAAAAAAATTAGAAAATTACAAATTTAGTAAATTTGCCATTCTATTAAAAGGACAAATTTTGTTTGTTTTGTTTTTTTTAATGTTGAACTACCCTTTGAGATAACAGACTTTTAAGTTTCATCACTTTTTAAATGACCTATTCTGTATTTGCCTTTGAAATTTTTTATTGTCACTTTGGTTAAGGAAGAAATACTGTCTCACAGTGACCTTGATCTTATTTGGCTAAATGCTATATTAAAACTTTTTGCAAAACTTCCTAAATATCAAATTTCAGTTAAAGTTCTTTTGATTTACAGCTAACTTTGATTGCTTTAGGAGGACTCTGGGCTTCCCTGGTGGCTCAGATGATAAAGAATCTGCCTGTAATGCAGGAGACCCAAATTTTATCCTTAGGTAAAGAAGATCCCCTGGAGAAAAGAATGGCTACCCACTCCAGTATTCTTGCCTGGGAAATCCTATGAACAGAGTAGCCTTCCAGGCTACATGGGGTCACAAAGAGTCAGACACAACTGAGTGACTAACAATTTCACTTTTTTGGGTATGCTAAATGTAATCATTCATAAATCTGGTTATTATAACCAAATTTCTTTATCCATCACACTGTAATCAGATGTTTATTTATATCTTTTAAGTTATTTTTGTCATTTACAGATATTTTTGTATTCTGATGTTGTTATAAGAAGTGTTTTACATCAAGAAGAATCATAGAAAGGCTACAGAAGTTGTTACATATCAAGTTCCACTTGACACAGTTTCATATCAGGATAATGGTATGCAAAAACACCAGCCCATACTGACATAAAACAAAGAGCTATGCTGCTTCTGATGATCCTAGATGAGGCATCCAGAGATTTTACTACATGACAGACAGTAGCAACAACACTACTCAGCTCTGAAGCAGTTACAGGGAATAGAATATCACCCTTTTGCTTCCCATAAGAATATGAGAGTAAAATCTCTTAGGTGGGAATAAAACAGGAGGGAAGGGGGCAGGGCACAACCTTTAAAAGAATGGCATGACCATAGCACATGATAAAGACTGCTTAGAACCAGCTGGGTCCAAGATGGTGGAAAAGTCAACTTCCAGTAGATTTTGAGCCTCATCATATGCTCATTGTAATACATTAGCATGCTAAATGATACACCCACAGGGCTGTAAGAGTCCTAAAGTGAAAGTGAAAGTTGCATCCGACTCTTTGCGACCCCATGGACTATACAGTCTATGGAATTCTCTAGGCCAGAATCCTGGAGTGGGCAGCCATTCCTTTCTCCAGGGGATCTTCCCAAACCAGGGATTGAACCCAGGTCTCCTGTATTGGCAGGCAGATTCTTTACCAGTTGAGCCAGAAGGGAAGCTCACAAGGCTATCATAAAAGGTCAAAAAGTGGATGGTGGCCCAATTCCTGGTAATCTCTACCCCTTCCTCAAAGGAAAAAAAAAAAAAAAAAGAAGAAGAAAAAGAGTAAGCTAATCCTAACACCAAACTTCAAGGCCCTTTCACTCTGTCTCTCCCAAGCTCTCTCTTATCTTCTGAAATGGCCCCACATCGTTTGCAGAGTGTGCTGCTCTCTCAATAAATTCACTTCTTACCCATCACTCATGTAGTCTCTAAATTCTTTCATGATGAAGCAAGAAGCTCAAATTCACTGGCAACAAAAGTAATAATAAAGAAAGAATATTATATATATATATATATGTATAGTCATTAATGTAAATAAGGGAAGCATTAGAAGGAATAGAAAGAATGTTGTAGCATGTTACTCATTAAAGCATGATCTGCTCATTCTGCTGCTTACAGTTCAGAAAAAAATATCTAATTGTAAGGTGAAAAATAAGTAGTTTCTATTCTTCCAAGGGTCTGTCAAATTTTAATATAAGTATACTGAGGTGGAAGAGTTGGGGAGGGGAGTTACCTTAAGGTTTTAGTGTTTGTTGAAACCACTTATATCATTTGTATTATTAAAATGTATACCCTCATCTCTACTCCAGAGTTATAAACTCATCTCTTGGAGTTGAATTTAAAAATCAGAATTTTTTAAAAGCAATAAATGTTACTCATGTATACCAAAGTTGGAGAGTGATTCACCTCAATGTTTTATTCATCTTTATTTATTCTATTTATTCATCTCTATTCTCTCTTTTAATGAAAGCTTTGCATAGCTTTATTCAAATACATCTAGATTCAGAATATCATTGCTAAAACAACTGAATATCTTACTAGTGGGCCAATTTGGGAGGAACAGAAAGAAATTCAAAATAAACATATTTTGAAGTCACTTCTTATCAAAACTACTATTACCAATTTAAAAATGTCTTAGATCAATTAAAGCATGCTTCAACTATTTTGTGTATTATTCTATGACAATAAACTTCAGAGAATACAATCCTCTTGAGACTATGGCTTACTTATATAATAACCAAACTAAGATATCTAAAGTAACTATAGGTGTTTTTGATCCAGATGTATTTGTTAACTGATTTTGTATGGACACAAACCCATGTTCATTATTGGGATTGTTCTTTNGAAGCAGTTACAGGGAATAGAATATCACCCTTTTGCTTCCCATAAGAATATGAGAGTAAAATCTCTTAGGTGGGAATAAAACAGGAGGGAAGGGGGCAGGGCACAACCTTTAAAAGAATGGCATGACCATAGCACATGATAAAGACTGCTTAGAACCAGCTGGGTCCAAGATGGTGGAAAAGTCAACTTCCAGTAGATTTTGAGCCTCATCATATGCTCATTGTAATACATTAGCATGCTAAATGATACACCCACAGGGCTGTAAGAGTCCTAAAGTGAAAGTGAAAGTTGCATCCGACTCTTTGCGACCCCATGGACTATACAGTCTATGGAATTCTCTAGGCCAGAATCCTGGAGTGGGCAGCCATTCCTTTCTCCAGGGGATCTTCCCAAACCAGGGATTGAACCCAGGTCTCCTGTATTGGCAGGCAGATTCTTTACCAGTTGAGCCAGAAGGGAAGCTCACAAGGCTATCATAAAAGGTCAAAAAGTGGATGGTGGCCCAATTCCTGGTAATCTCTACCCCTTCCTCAAAGGAAAAAAAAAAAAAAAAAGAAGAAGAAAAAGAGTAAGCTAATCCTAACACCAAACTTCAAGGCCCTTTCACTCTGTCTCTCCCAAGCTCTCTCTTATCTTCTGAAATGGCCCCACATCGTTTGCAGAGTGTGCTGCTCTCTCAATAAATTCACTTCTTACCCATCACTCATGTAGTCTCTAAATTCTTTCATGATGAAGCAAGAAGCTCAAATTCACTGGCAACAAAAGTAATAATAAAGAAAGAATATTATATATATATATATATGTATAGTCATTAATGTAAATAAGGGAAGCATTAGAAGGAATAGAAAGAATGTTGTAGCATGTTACTCATTAAAGCATGATCTGCTCATTCTGCTGCTTACAGTTCAGAAAAAAATATCTAATTGTAAGGTGAAAAATAAGTAGTTTCTATTCTTCCAAGGGTCTGTCAAATTTTAATATAAGTATACTGAGGTGGAAGAGTTGGGGAGGGGAGTTACCTTAAGGTTTTAGTGTTTGTTGAAACCACTTATATCATTTGTATTATTAAAATGTATACCCTCATCTCTACTCCAGAGTTATAAACTCATCTCTTGGAGTTGAATTTAAAAATCAGAATTTTTTAAAAGCAATAAATGTTACTCATGTATACCAAAGTTGGAGAGTGATTCACCTCAATGTTTTATTCATCTTTATTTATTCTATTTATTCATCTCTATTCTCTCTTTTAATGAAAGCTTTGCATAGCTTTATTCAAATACATCTAGATTCAGAATATCATTGCTAAAACAACTGAATATCTTACTAGTGGGCCAATTTGGGAGGAACAGAAAGAAATTCAAAATAAACATATTTTGAAGTCACTTCTTATCAAAACTACTATTACCAATTTAAAAATGTCTTAGATCAATTAAAGCATGCTTCAACTATTTTGTGTATTATTCTATGACAATAAACTTCAGAGAATACAATCCTCTTGAGACTATGGCTTACTTATATAATAACCAAACTAAGATATCTAAAGTAACTATAGGTGTTTTTGATCCAGATGTATTTGTTAACTGATTTTGTATGGACACAAACCCATGTTCATTATTGGGATTGTTCTTTTGACATTGGAATTTTCACTGGCCCTATGGGACACCCTTTAACTTGGTGTTATTCTTAAGACTAAGGTATGTAGATAAAGGTAAGAAAAAATAAACCAGAGAGATAAAAAACTTTTACATAGAAGTTGATCATGTCAGTAAAAAATCTAGTGCATTTCTTTACCTCAAGACTGAAAGAAAAAAATACACTATATGGAAACATTCAGAATTTGTGGAGACCATATGATTTTTTCAGTCTATGATTTCCCAACTCTTGAGCTCTTCTGTGTTTCTCCACAAGGTATTCTACTACTAAGGACCACTGCCATAATGAATAACCATTAAGAACTATTTTTTAATAGTAAAATATTCATAACACAGACTACCATTTTTAAGTGTACAGTTAAGAGTACAGTCATGTTAAGTACATTATCACTGCAGTGTATAGGCATCATGAACTATTAAAAATGAAGATATTTGACCTTGAATCCAGAGTTTCTAACAGTAGGTAATTATTTACAAGTATGCATCTCCCTTCTTAAAAATTGTTCTACAGGTGACTGACAGACAACCACAGTTTACAGACACTAATTTAATTCCTTCAGTTACCTCACTCACTTAACCTCTTGATCATTTATTGGAATGCCTGCAGATGATATACCAGTTATTATTCTAAAAGAAATATATATTTAATCTATGTATTTGATTTAATAGCATAATCAATAGATAGGCGTTTTAAAAATATATTAATTACACTTAGTTCTAGAATTTATAGAAAGTAAAATTGGTACAATTATATCACATAACATTAGAAAGGTATATTTATCCTTTCACACCAGAGAAAAGTTTTATACAATCACAGAAATGGGAATATCTAAGCCATTGGTAACAAAGGATAATGCTGCTGATAGAAGAACTCCTTGTAAATTTTAAAAGTTTTTCTTCTCTGCTGCTAACTATAATATTTGGGCATATACCAGTCTAGTGGAAAAAACTCAGAACATAAATACACATAAAATAAAACTTAGAGCTTAATAAAAACAGATGCATGTTTTATATCAAAAAGTAAAAAAGACAGCTCTATCAATGCAAATTTCCTGAAAAGTCATAATATAAATGAAAAACTATTAAAATTAAAGTCTGTAAATACCTCTTAAACCTGGTACATACAAAGATAATGACAAACATATGTTTTTGAGCCTTACATATATTTTCCACCTAAGGCATTATTATACCATTTTTAAGATAACTAAGCAACTTGCACAAGATCAAAGAAGTAGTACTAAGGAAAATAAGCCTTGGAATCTCCATAATCCATGTTCTTTTTGTTGTTGCAAAGATTGTACAGTACGCTTGTGTGATGCTCACTCTAAGTTAGATTATAAGAAATGTGAACAAATGACCATTATGAAAAATAGAGGGGGCACAGAAAAGGAAATGAAGAATTTGTGTGATTCAGGGAATGTGTCTCACAGAATTCTGAATCTGAGAGCTATGGGATATATTACACAATTCTGAGGACTGGAGGAAAAAGACTACTAAAGCAAATGGACCAGCCTATGTAAAATTATGGAGTCATGAAATAACAAGATTTAGAAAAACAGTAAGTAGTTGACTGTGAGTAAAACATGAAGTTGAGGTAGAGGAGCAGGAGCTGTCAAGAGAAGCAGGTTAGAGTTGAAGGTTAGATAACACTGTTGGCAATTAAACACTGATGGCACTTTTATTCGTAGGACCAACATGAACAAGTATGCATTTTTAGAAAGATCATTTTGGTGCCTCTGTGAAGAACAGAATGTAGAAAGAGACTCTGGGAGTTGGGAAGTCACATAGTCTACTTAACTAGTATGTGACACAGAGAAGAAAGGAAACTTTAGGGTGTCAACTACAAATTGGCANAGTTGAAGGTTAGATAACACTGTTGGCAATTAAACACTGATGGCACTTTTATTCGTAGGACCAACATGAACAAGTATGCATCTTTAGAAAGATCATTTTGGTGCCTCTGTGAGGAACAGAATGTAGAAAGAGACTCTGGGAGTTGGGAGGTCACATAGTCTACTTAACTAGTATGTGACACAGAGAAGAAAGGAAACTTTAGGGTGTCAACTACAAATTGGCACTTGACAGAATGAAAACCACAGTCACAGAAAACTAATCAAGATCACATGGATCACAGCCTTGTCTAGCTAAATAAACTATGAGCCATGCCACGTAGGGCCACCCAAGACAGACAGGCCATGGCAGAGAGTTCTGACAAAATGTGGCCACTGGAGAACGGAATGGCAAACCACTTCAGTATTCTTGCCTTAAGAACCCCATAAACAGTATGAAAAGGCAAAAATGTATGACACTGAAAGATGAACTCCCCAAGTTGGTAGGGGGCCCCTAGATGCCCCTGAGGAAGAGTGGAGAAATAACTCCAGAAATAATAAAGAGATGGAGCCAAAGCAAAAGCAACACCTAGTTGTGGATATGATTGGTGATGGAAATAAACTCCAATACCATAAGAGCAATATGGCATGGAGTGTTAGATCCATGAATCAAGGCAAATTGGAAGTGGTCAGATAGGCTATGGCAAGAGTGAACATCAACCATTTAGGAATCAGTGAACTAAAGTGGACTGGAATGGATGAATTTAACTCAGATGACCTTTATATCTACTACTGTGGGCAGGAATCTCTTAGAAGAAATGGAGTAGCCATCATAGTCAACAAAAGAGTCCAAAATGCAGTACTTGTTTACATCAAAAATGACAGAATGATCTCTGTTCATTTCCAAGGCAAACCATTCAATATCACAGTAATCCAAGTCTACCAGAAATAATGAAGAAGCTGAAGTTGAACAGTTCTAGAAGACCTACAAGACCTTCTAGAACTAACACCCAAAAAAGATGTCTTCTTCCTTATAGGGGACTGTAATGCAAAAGTAGGAAGGCAAGAGATATCTGGAGTAACAGGCAAATTTGGCCTCGGAGTACAAAGTGAGGCAGATCAAGGGCTAACAGAGTTTTGCCAAAAGAATGCACTGGTCATAGCAAACACCCTCTTCCAACAACACAAGAGAAGACTCTTCACACAGACATCACCAGATGGTGAAAACAGAAATCAGATTGATTATATTCTTTGCAGTCAAAGAAGGAGAAGCTTTTTACAGTCAGCAAAAACAAGACTGGGAGTTGACTGTGGCTCAGACCATGAATTACTTATTGCCAAATTCAGACTTAAATTAAAGAAAGTAGGGAAAACTACTAGACTATGACCTAATCAAGTATGACCTAAAGCAAATCCCTTACGGATTATACAGCGACCAAGTGAAGTCGCTCAGTGGTGTCCAACTCTTTGCGACCCAATGAACTGTAGCCTACCACACTCCTCAATCCATGGGATTTTCCAGGCAAGAGTACTGGAGTGGATTGCCATTTCCTCCACCAGAGGACCTTCCTGACCCAGGGATCGAACCCGGGTCTCCTGCATTGTAGGCAGATGCTTTACCGTCTGAGCCACAAGGGAAGTGATAAATAGATTCAAGGGATTAGATCTGATAGAGTGCCTGAAGAACTATGGATGGCAGTGACATCGTTACATTGTACAGGAGGCAGTGATCAAGACCATCCCTAAGAAAAAGGTATGCAAAAAGGCAAAATGATTGTCTGAGGAGGACTTACAAATAACTATGAAAAGAAGATAAGGAAAGGCAAAGGGAAAAAAAAGGAAAAATATACCCATTTGAATGCAGAGTTCCAAAGAATAGCAAGAAATAAGAGATTAAAAAGATAAGAGAGAAAAGAAAGCCTTCCCCAGTGATCAATGCAAAGAAATAGAGGAAAACAACAGGTTAGGTAAGAATAGTGGAGAAGGAAATGGCAACCCACTCCAGTGTTCTTGCCTGGTGAATCTCAGGGATGGGGGAGCCTGGTGGGCTGTCGTCTCTGGGGTCGCACAGAGTTGGATACGACTGAAGTGACTTAGCAGCAGCAGGAAAGACAGAGATAGCTTCGAAAAAATTAGAGATGCCAACGGAACATTTCATGCAAAGATGGGTACAATAAAGGACAGAAATGGTATGGACCTATCAGAAGCAGGAGAGATTAAGAAGAGGTGGCAAGAATACACAGAACTGTACAAAAAAGATCTTCATGATCCAGATAATCATGATGGTGTGATCACTCACCTAGAGCCAGACATCTGGAATGTGAAGTCAAGTGGACTTTAAGAAGCATCACTACAAACAAAGCTAGGGAAGATGATGAAATTCCAGTTGAGCTATTTCAAATCCTGAAAGATGATGCTATGAAAGTGTTGCACTCAATATGCCAGCAAATCTGGAAAACGCAGCAGTGGCCACAGGACTAGAAAATGTCAGTTTTCATTCCAAATCCAAAGAAAAGCAATGCCAAACAATGTTCAAACTACTGCACTATTGCACTCATCTCACATGCTAGTACAGTAATGCTAAAGCTTCTCCAAGCCAGGCTTCAACAGTATGTGAACCATGAACTTCCAGATGTTCAAGATGGATTTAGAAAAGCCAGAGAAACCAGAGATGAAATTTCTAACATCTGCTGGATCATTGAAAAAGCAAGAGAATTCAAGAAAAACATCTACTCTTATTTATTGACTACACCAAAGCCTTTGACTCTGTGCGTCACAACAAACTCTGGAAAATTCTTAAAGAGATGGGAATACCAGACCACCTGACCTGCCTCTTGAGAAATCTGTATGCAGATCAGGCAGCAACAGTTAGAACTGGACATGGAACAACAGACTGGTTCCAAATTGGGAAAGGAGTATGTCAAGGCTGTATATTGTCACCCTGCTTATTTAATTATATGCAGAGTACATCATAAGAAACACTGGGCTGGATGAAGCACAAGCTGGAATCAAGATTTCTGGGAGAAATATCAATAACCTCAAATACACAGATGACACCACCCTTGTGGCAGAAAGCAAAGAAGAACTAAAGTGCCTCTTGATGAAAGTGAAAGAGGAGAGTGAAAAGTTGGCTTAAAGGTCAACATTCAGAAAACTAAGATCATGGCATCCAGTCCCCTCACTCCATGGCAAATAGATGGGAAAATAATGGAAACAGAAACTTTATTTTCTTGGGATCCCAAATCACTGCAGATGGTGACTGTATGAAATTAAAAGATGATTAGTCCTTGGAAGAAAAGCTAGGACCAACCTAGAGAGCATATTTAAAAGCAGAGACATGACTTTGACAACAGTTTCATCTAGTCAAAACTATGGCTTTTCCAGTAGTCATGTATGGATGTTAGAGTTGGACTATGAAGAAAGCTGAGTGCTAAAGAATGATGCTTTTGACCTGTGGTGTTGGAGAAGACTCTTGAGAGTCCCTTGGAATGCAAGGAGATCCAACCAGTCCATTCTAAAGGAATCAGTCCTGAATATTCATTGGAAGGACTGATGTTGAAGCTGAAATTCCAATACATTGGCCACCTGATGGGAAGAACTAACTCATTTGAAAAGACCCTGATTCTCTAAAGGTTGAAGGCAGAAGGAGAAGTGGATGACAGAGGCTGAGATGGTTGGATGGCATCACCAATGTGATGGACATGATCTTGATTAGGCTCCAGGCATTTGTGATGAACTGGGAATCCTGGCTGCTGCACTTCATGGGGTCACAAAGAGACGGACAAGACTGAGCCTCTGAACTGAACTGAAGGGTATTTGCCATCTGTCTCTGCAGAGATTATCTTTTCCCTATTGACTCATTAGGTAAAGAGTCTGTCTGTAGTGCGGGAGACCCAGGTTTGATCTCTGGGTCAGGAAAATTCCCTGGAGAAGGAAATGGCAACTCACTCCAGTGTTCTTGCCTGGAGCATCCCATGGATAGAGGAACCTGGCAGGCTATAGTTCATGGGGTTGCAAAGAGTTGGACAGAACTGAGTGATGGAAACTAGCCAGTCTGCAGAGATTAAATCTTGTGCTACTGTAGCTGTTGACATTTGACATCCCCTAAGGGAATTTAGATTGGAGAATGAGGCATTTGTCCTCCAGGGAAACTGGTGAAACAGTTTTCCAGGATATTTTCAGGAACTGATTTCATGCTCCCAACCCTTGTATCTCTCATATCTGGAAAAGCATAAATCCCTTCATGCTGACATCAACTGCTCATGGCCAGTAGAAAACCTTTTTATTTGATTGCATTGAACTCTTCTTTCACCAAAATCTTATATATTGATTTTTTGCCCACCACCTCTTTGTAGCAGTTTCTCACAATTTTCTGAGGAGCTGTCTCCTGGGTGGCAGTCCTCATTTTGCCCCAGATAAAACTCAACTCATAGCTCTCACACTGTGTATCATTTTTTAGTTGACAAAAGTATGCAAAGATGATAGGATTGGTAGAAATCAGAAAATTATTAGATGTGGAAGCATTTGAATAAAAAGAATGTATGGCAATTGCAAGAATAGGGTTGGGCAACTGGGTTGTTGGTGATGACATCAGAATTGAGTATATAGGTGAAGAAAGTGGTTTAGGGGAAAATAATTTAGAAATATACTTATTAAGTATAAATATGTAAAGTATGTAGGGCTTTCCTGGTGGCTCAGAGGTTAAAGCGTCTGATTGGAATGCAGGAGACCTGGGTTTGATCCCTGGGTCAGGAAGATCCCCTGGAGAAGGAAATGGCAACCCACTCCAGTACTCTTGCCTGGAGAATCCCATGGAGGGAGGAGCCTGGTAGGCTACAGTCCATGGGATCCTAAAGAGTCAGACACGACTGAGCAACTTCACTTTCACTTTCATTATAAAGTATATTTTTAACTGTGGCATTGGAGAAGACTCTTGAGAGTCCTTTGGACTGCAAGGAGATCCAACCAGTTCATCCTAAAGGAGACCAGTCCTAGGTGTTCAATGGAAGGACTGATGCTGAGGGTGAAACTCCAATACTTTGGCCACCTGATGTGAAGTGCTGACTCATTTGAAAAGACCCTGATGCTGGGAAAGATTGAGGGCAGGAGAAGGGGATGACAGAGGATGAAATGGTTGGATGGCATCACAGACTCAATGGACATAGGTTTGGGTAGACTCTGGGAGTTGGTGATGGACAAGGAGGCCTGGCGTGCTGCAGTTCATGGGGTCACAAAGAGTTGAACATGACTGAGTGACTGAACTGAACTGAATATAAAGTGTATATATATATATATATATATATATATATATATATGTATATATGTATAAGTAGATAAAGTACTTGCAA
>SJYW01031157.1:24000-85390 GCA_006410735.1 Raphicerus campestris | reverse complement strand
TATATATATATATATATATATATATATATATATATATGTATAAGTAGATAAAGTACTTGCAATAATGCAAGGTACAAAATGTTCCATAAAAAGGTGGCAAAGCATGTTTAGAACTCAGGGGATGATCTGAGTCATGGGATGTAAATTTGATAGCTACTGACGTGTAGGTAATAATGGAAACCATGAAGAAGAGTGAAACCAACAAGTAAAAAAGTCTGAAAGAGATGTAGACGAATGTCATGTATCTAAGAAAAAAATATAATGATTAATTTATGACTCAAGTCATAAGTACAAACTAAATTTTCAGAGTCATCTCCAGTATGAGCAAGTGATCAATATTTAAAATAAATGAGTAGAACTTGCAAATCATAAAGATCTATGTGTTTATTAATTTTACTTTATCCATCTCCTTTAAGTAATCACAAAAAGAATCCCCTATTGAAAAACATGACTTTTCTGATGAAAGTGAAAAATGTGAGTGTTGAAAATTAGCAGGACCTTGTGAGGCTCTTGGGCAGAAAAGCTTTTCAAACTGTTGCTAATCAGGGAAGGGAAGGGATGCAGAGACAAGTAAGGAGCAGCCAAGAAATAATAGTGCAGCCTCGGGGCAGGATCCTAGTTCTACCTCAAGATATGCGTGCCTGCTCAGTTCAGTTGCTCAGTCAAGACATACTCTTTGCAATCTCAGGGACTGCAGTGCACCAGGCTTCTTTGGGACCCTGTGGACTGTACCCAGCTAGGTTCCTTTGTCCATGGGAAATTTCAAAGTAGGAATATTGTAATGGGTTGTCATTTCCTACGTCAGGGGATCTTCTAGCCTCAGGGATCAAACCCACATCTCCTGCATCTCCTACTTGGCAGGTGGCTTCTTTACCACTGTGCCACCTGGGAAGACCCACCTCAAGGTACACAAATAACAACATCTTGGTTCTCTTTAAAACCCCCAACAAATAGAAGGTGTTAGCATCCTTCATTCCAGAGAAGACCACCTGAGGCCAATTAAAGGAATGCAGGCCCTTCACAGATCCTAGTCCTTACTAGCAACGCCATCCTTGAATCATTACTATAAACGGCTGGGGCTTCCCTGGTAGCTCAGACAGTAAATGATCTGGCTGCAGTACAGGTGACCTGGGCAACCCTGTTCTTGAACCATTGCTAAAAACTTCCTCATCAAATCTTCCCAGGTTGGGACACATAGTTTTTGAGGGCATGGAGCCTGCTGTGTTCTCCTTTGCCTGGCAAAGCAATAAAACTGTTCTTTCCTACTTCATCCAAAACTCTGTCTCCAAGATTCAATTTGGTACCAGTATACAGAGGCTAAGTTTTCAGCATCAGTATTCATACATGTTTAGTGGAAGAAGTCAATGTTGTGGGAAAATGTATAGCTTAATGGACAAAAATGAGGAAAATAAAGAACATAAATCTTAAATGTCTAGGATAAAGTAACATTCCCAGTTGGTGCCAGCCATCAGGGCTTACTCTTAAGAAGCAAAATAATTTCATTACTAATATATTTATTTCTTAGGATCCAGGATGTAGCTTAATTAAAACAACAGGAAAAAGTATCCAATATGACTACTGCCTTACAATTTGTCTCTATAAAACTAATCTTTTTTCTGACCTAATGTAGAGAATAATAGAGTTCCACCAGTAGATTAATCCTCTTAACTCAGTATAATAAGCCTAAGAATAAAGACACAAAGAATATATTTGCTGCACCAAGAGGGAATTGCATAATCGCTGAATGGGTAGTGGGGTTTTGCCAGCTACCTAAAGAATTACATCATGCAAGCAACAAAAAGTAAGATATTTCATAAAAAAGAAGGTGGGTATGTGGTTTGCAGTACTTCATTTCGCAAATATGAGACTGCAACTTTTACAGAAATTTCCCCTCAGTGAACAAAGAATTAAAAACAGAAACCCATAGCGTTTGTATATTAATGTTTTGGTGGTCTATATAACACAACTTTTTCTTAAATATAGTGATGTTTCTTATGCCTTTAAAAAATTTGGTGTTCCAATTGTACATAAGATAATATAAAGTACGTGCTGCAGTTCATGGGGTCACAAAGATTCAGACATGACTAAGTGACCGAACTGAACTGAGGGTTCACGTTAATTATGTTATAAATTTTAATTATTGAAGTATATGCATATATATATGTGTATATATATATATATATCAGTTCAGTTCAGTTCAGTCACTCAGTTATGTCCAACTCTTTGCAACCCCATGAATCACAACACACCAGACCTCCCTGTCCATCATCAACTCCCAGAGATTACTCAAACTCATGTCCACTGAGTCAGTGATGCTATCCAGCCATCTCATCCTCTGTCGTCCCCTTCTCCTCCATATACGTGTATATATATATATATATATATATATATATGTGTGTGTGTGTGGATTTTTTACCATCTGAGCATCTACATATATGTATATATATATGGATTCTTTACTGTCTGAGCTATATGGGCTTCCCTGGTAGTTCAGATGGTAAAGAATCAACCTTCAGTGCAGGAGACCTGGGCTCAATCCCTGGACCAGGAAGTATATACATATAAAAATCAGATTAAAAATATACAGAATCTCTGAAACACACAGCTTCAGAGAAAAGTTTTAAAATTATTACTCTCAGTTATAATAAGAGTTTCATAGAAGTAGCTTTTCTAATTTGCAAGTATTAAATAGGCTTGAATATTCCTGAATTAGTAATTTACATTCTAAAAGAAATTGATAAAATAAGTTGTCAATAAATTCGTCAGCTTCTCTTAGGTTGCATCAGATCTTTAAAATATTGTTTTTAATTTAGCAACCAAATAAAGACAGAGAGCATGAGAGAGGGGTATAGGCATATTCTTAAAGCATCTAAAAGTAAATCTGATATTCTCAGACATCTATAATTATTATGGCAAAAAGATAAGATACATGTTTGCTCTGATATTTCTATACATTTAAAAACCACTGCTCTGCTGCCTTTTTTCTCCTTATATTGTTACAAGTAAAACTGCTTGTTTTTCTTTTTAATTATCATTTTCTACATTTGGAGAATCCTTAATATATATTTTTTTGCAAATAAATCTCTGTTCACCAATAAATAAAGGGTCATAAACTCATCTATGACTATACAAGATATGAGTATCAACAGCGACTTCTTAACTGCAAACAACCTTATTAAGGAATGAATAGAAAAATAAAATAAGCTTGTAAATGTGTGCTACCTGAGTAACTAAGAGCTGCCCATTTCTTTGATTTCAACTTCATAGGTAAATCAGTGGACTTTTAGAGATCTTGTCCAGTTGGCAAGACTGGTGGGGAAGGGAAGATTTTTAAGACAATTACCTACTGAACCCAAACTTTGAAGTAATGGGAGGTCACAGCAGAATGGTGAATTTCTGTGATCCCCACCACCCATTCACCCCCTCAACTGCAAAGGCACACTTTCTCTCTGTGTCACAAACACACACACACCCCCAAACACAAAGACCCACACATTTTCCCACCAAATCTGTTCTCATGATTTTATTCTACTTATTATCTGATATGTTGCAATGGCAAGCTCATCACTAGGTTTTGAGTGTACAGAGCTATTTATCTCTTTAGCATTAGGACAGAAGTGGGACCTGGGGCAACCCTGTCTAATGAGACTTCCATATACCACAATGAAACATATGAATACTTCCATTTTCCATTTTGATGTTAACTTGAGAAAATTTGTAAACACTGGAGAGTATGAACTTAACTGGGAGATCTATTTATTTGTTTAAGTATTTAGTTCTTTCTTTTACTTTAAATTCTGTACATTATGTTAGAAATAAGAAAGTTAATACAAGTTATAAATAATTATAGGCATATTTCCTTAGTATTGCTTATTGTAAAAGTTACAAAAATCAGATTCTAGAAGAGTGCATTTTTAAAATACTTTCTGGAAGTTAACCTGAATGTGTTTTCTGGCATGGAAAATTAAATACTGTGATCATTNAAGAAAGTTAATACAAGTTATAAATAATTATAGGCATATTTCCTTAGTATTGCTTATTGTAAAAGTTACAAAAATCAGATTCTAGAAGAGTGCATTTTTAAAATACTTTCTGGAAGTTAACCTGAATGTGTTTTCTGGCATGGAAAATTAAATACTGTGATCATTTTTTAATGACTTTTTCCTACTAAGAAGACTTATTACAGAAATTTTAATAATAGAAAAGTGGACTAAAATCTCCATTAATTCGTTACTTTAGCACATTTTTATTTCACCCACTGTTAACATACTTTTTCTTTGAACATACATAGTTTTTCCTAAAATTTCAACCATTGTATGTAAACAAATCTATATATTGCTTTTGTCAAAGTTGAATCACTTTGTAAATATTTTCTGTGTTTCTAGATGTCTATTTTACCTAACTGGATCTATTAATGACTGTATAATAATCCATCACAGCATATTAAAAAGTAGAGACATTAGTTTGTCAACAAAGGTCCGTCTGGTCAAGGCTATGGTTTTTCCAGTGGTCACATACAGATGTGAGAGTTGGACTATAAAGAAAGCTGAGCGCTGAAGAATCAATGCTTTTAAACTGTGGTGTTGGAAAAGACTCTTGAGAGTCCCTTGGATGGCAAGGAGATTCCACCTGAATAATCCACCAAGTTGATATACCTGGTTTTATTAATCATGGAACAAATATTTCTAGGTCAATGTATGCTTCAGTTCAGTTCAGTCGCTCAGTCCTGTCCAACTCTTTGTGACCCCATGAATCATAGCACGCAAGGCCTCCCTATCCATCACCAACTCCCCTGAGTTCACTCAGACTCATGTCCATTGAGTCAGTGACATGATCCAGCCATCTCATCCTCTGTCGTCCTCTTCTCCTCCTACCCCCAATCCCTCCCAGCATCAGAGTCTTTTCCAATGAGTCAATTCTTCCCATGAGGTGGCCAAAGTACTGGAGTTTCAGCTTTAGCATCATTCCTTCCAAAGAACACCCAGGACTGATCTCCTTTAGAACTGACTGGTTGGATCTCCTTGCAGTCCAAGGGACTCTCAAGAGTCTTCTCCAGCGCTTCAATTTTCCCAATATATAACCTCAACATGAGTGTTTGAATCTGGGTAGATGGCACTGCACACATACAAAAATGAATAAACATATAGATGGTTCTTGATAGCTTTTGTCACAATGTTTTCCAAAGAACTGTGTTGAATTTCACTGTTACAAGTGATGTATGAGATAATATTTTAATGGTACTCATGTCATCAGTTAGTCTTTGCTGTTAACTCTTGGATTATGTTTAGCTTTAAGAAGACTTGTAGTAAACGTGAATTGAATTCTTCCTTTTTTTCTCATACCCCATGCTGAGTTTGTGCATTGGTCTTGTTCTCTGATTCTACATTATAGCAAGAGCAGCAAGAATGCTCCTTTATTTCCTTATGATTAAATTATTTTTTCCATTTTGAATTGTCTGAGAAGCCAGACTAATGTCAGCTGGACCGTGGGGGATGTTGAGCAGCAGCAGGAGGAGACCATGAAAGACAAGGTAGCAAGCACAAAGATGCTTCACTTTGCAATGGTAAGTTTCTTCTCCTCCAGGATTTGTCAATTTTGATTTTGAAACTCAGTCAGCAATGCCATGTGCTATTTGCCTCTTGTCTGAGTTACAAAATAAAAGAGTCATTTTCTCTTCCAAGGTGACAAGTTTGAAAAAAATAAAATGAAATCCTCATTCTCTCCATATCTATTATATTTTCTACCTGAATTACATAAACTTTTGAAACATGTGACCCATAGAAACTGTGAAGAAAAGGAACATGTTACAGCATCTTTTGCTGCATCAATAAAACTCAACTCATATATTATTGGTCACAATTGTAACTATTATATAATGGTGGTGGGTAATAAGGAGATAAAATGTAGTGAATGAGGGCAGATTTTCTTATGATTCATTATTAATACCATAATCTGAAATTTAAAAAAAAAATAATGTAGGCTAAATAGGAACATGTTATCAGTGACCACTAATAGAAGGATA
This sequence comes from Raphicerus campestris, assembly GCA_006410735.1. NCBI lineage: Eukaryota > Metazoa > Chordata > Mammalia > Artiodactyla > Bovidae > Raphicerus > Raphicerus campestris. The sequence continues at coordinate 79,368 of SJYW01031157.1, read as the reverse complement.
AAAGTTTTAATACAGATCTTATGACATTTTCTTCTGGGCTTGCTTGCTCATATGCTGTTTATATTCTGATTTTTAAGATTCTGTTCCTCTTTGTTTCTATTATTGTTATTTTCAACACAGTTTTTAATTGTTGTACCACAAATCATACATATAAATTGTCAAAACAGTCACAATTGCATTATTTTTATGATTGCCTATTTATGAATAAATGAGTAAATCTTTATTTTTAATAAGTAAATCTCATTTTTAAAAGCTGAACAGGTTTGCATATTTATAGATTATCTGTATTCTTTTATTAATTTTAATATATGTAAGGTCATTCTTCCATTTCATTAATACAATGAATAAAGTAAATTTCAACTATGGTAACAAATGTTGATTACAACCTTCTGGAGTGCTGGGCCTCAGCCCTTCCTACCAGTGGGTCAATACCAGTTCTGAGACTCTGAAGCCCAGAAGCCAGAGAACTTAGGGCACTGATCCATCCACCAGTGGTTGGGCATCAGCCCTGGGCTCCCCTGGGCCCCAGTCCCACTAACTAGCAGGCAGACATCAGACCCAGAACCACCATAGTTCCACAGCCACCCATGTGAGGAACTAGCCCAAACACCAGCAGGGTTATGGTAGCTTTGTGACTATCTGGCCCCTGGCCTGGCCCACCAGCAATACAACACCAGCTCTGAGAAACTGTGGCCCCCTCAGCCATTCAGCCTGTGATCCAACCCCAACCTCCCCAACTGAGGGCTGACACCACCTTTGGAACACCCCAGACACTGCAGCCATCTGTTTCAGGAGCTGATTCACCAGTGGGCTGTAGACAGAGATGCTAAGACCTGACTTTGTCACCCAAAAGGGCAGACACCAACCCTGGGACCCCCTGGGACCCTGGCCCCACTCACTAGCAAGCCAACACAAACTTTGCAATACCCTGGACATGCAGCTAGCCATGTTAGAAAGCATTCTTGCAAACGGACAAACATCCCTGAAAGCAGGCCAACACTAGATCCTGGACCCTTGAACTCACAACCATCCACCTCACTAAAAACTACTAGAGCTCATCAATGAACTTGGTTAAGTTTCAGGATACAAAACTAACATACAGAAATCTTTTGCATTTCTGGACACTGACAACTATCAGAAAGAAAAATTAAGAAAATAATCTCATTTATAATCACATCAAAAAGCATAACATACCTAGAAATAAATCTAAAGTTGTAAAGACCTGTAGTCAAAAAACTATGAGACCTTGATTAAAGAAATTAAAGATTATTTAGAAAGATGGAAAGATATAACATATTTATGGATTGAAATAATTAATATCATTAAAATGACCATAAAATGACCCAAAGCAATATTCAGATTCGATGCAATTCCTATCAAAATACCAATGATATTGTTTATAGAACTAGAACAAATTTTATAAAATTTTCATGGAACCGCAAAAACACCCTAAAGAGGTAAAATAATCTTGAGGAAGATGAACAAAGCTGGAGGTATCACTCTTCCTTATTTCAAAATATACTACAAAACTACAATAATTAAAACAGTATAGTACTGGAACAAGAAAAATAAATACATAAATCAAAGATCAATAGGACAGAATAGACAGCCCAGAAATGAATGCATGCTTATATTGACAAATAATCTATAACAAACGAGGCAAGAATATATGATGGGTAAAAGATAGCTTCTTCAATAAATGGTGCTGGGAAAACTGGAGAGCTATATTAAAAAGAATCAGACTAGACTATCCTCTCACACCATGCACAAAAATAATTTAAAATGTATTATGAACTTAAATATAAGGTCTGAAATCATAAAACTTCTAAAACAAAATATGTACAGTGCATTCTTTGACACAGCCTTTGTAATATTTTTTGGATATGTCCTTTCAGGCAAGGGAAACAAAAGCAAAAATAAATAAATGGGACTACATCAAACTCAGAAGCTTTTACACAGCATAGGAAACTATCAACAAAATGAAGTGAAGATATTTTCAAATAATATATCTGATAAGGAGTTAATATCCAAAATGTATGAACTCATACAAATCAACAACAAAAAAACTAACAATCCAATTGAGAAGTGGAAAGATTGGAATAGACATATTACCAAAGAAAACATATAGATGACCAGTGGATACATGAAAAGATGCTCAAAACCACTAATCCACTAATCAGTGAAATTAAAATCACACTCACTCAACCACGGTGAGGTATCTCCTCACACCTGTCAGAATGGTTATTATAAAAAAAAAGACAACAAATAACAAGTGCTGGTAAGGATGCAGAGAAAAGAGAACCTTGTGCACTCTTTATAGGAGTATAAACTGATGCAGCTACTATAGAAAGCAGTATGAAAATGCCTCAAAAAATTAGAAATGGATATACCACATGATTCAGCAGTTCCACTACTGGGTATTTATTTGAAGAAAATAAAAACATTAAGTCTAAAAGATTGCAGCATAATTTATGATAGTCAATATGTGGGAGCAATTTGTCAATGAATGGATAAAGATGTGGTATATATATATTCAATCAAATATTAATCAGCCACTAAAGGTATGAAATCTTTCCGTTTGCAACAGGAATGCACCTACAGAGTTTTACGCTAAATGAAATAAGGCAGACAGAGAATGAGAAATACTCTTTGACATCACTTGTATGTAAAATCTGAAAGGAAAAAGACAAACGAACAAATAAAAGAGAAACAGAATTTAGACACAGAAAAAACAGGGGGTTGGCAAAGAGGAGTGCATGGGGAGAGGGAAGAAACAGATAAAGAAGATTAAGAAGTAAAATTTCTAATTGCAATGTAAATGAGTTAAACGCATGAAATCCGCACTGTATAAGGAATCTATGTAGTATCTATGTATGTAGTATCTTTGTAGGTTGACAAATCATAACTAAACTTATCATCATGATCATTTTGAAACGTATAGAAATATCAAATCATTATTTTGTGTAACCATAGTTAACACAGCATTTTAGGTCAGTTATATTTCAAAAACAAACTCTTAGAAAAGAAAATAGGATTTGTAATTACCAAAGGCAATCTAAAAGCTACTTCCAGTTATAAGTAAGTACTCAGGATATAATGTATAACATGATAAATATAATTAGTTCTATGTTATATGTGAAAGTTGTTAAAAGAGTAAATCCAAAGATTTTAGCTGAAGACAAAAATTTGAATAAATAGATAATGGATATTCACTCAGCTTATTGTGATAATCATTTAATAAGGTATGTAAATCAAACCATTATGCTGTACACCTTAAACACAATGCTGTATTTCAATTATATCTCAATAAAACTGGAAGAAAAAGAGTTGATAACATCCCATTTAATGTGATTCCATGAGGTTCATAATCCACTAACAGTATTCAAGAAATGCATAATTCAGAAATATAGAAAAATTACAACAGTTGGCACAGGTAGCAATTAAAAAGCAGAACACTGCCTTTATTTTGGTTGTTATGATTAAAATGTTAGTGCTCATCTAGAATGCACTTATTCTAAAAATCTGAATTTTTTATATTCAATTCATGCCTTAAATATAAGCAAGTGCCAATGATACCATGTCTTGTATGTCTCCAAAGTAGGTGTGTCCCAATTTCCTCTGTTAACTATCTCAGAAACTTTTTGAATTAATTTAAATTGCTATTCCAAAATGTTTTCATATTTCATAATTTAGTAATTATGTGATGACATAAAAATGGACCAGATTTTCATTTTTTGGTTTAGTAAGAAAATATGTGAAAATGTAACTTATGCAAAATCATGTTTTAAAGCAGAGAATTGGTTTTGATATGAAATATTGACAAAATCCTTTCTAATCTTACTAGCTAGCATGCTGCTGCTGCTAAGTCACATTAGTCGTGTCCGATTCTGTGCGACCCCACAGACGGCAGCCCACCAGGCTCCCCCGTTGTGGGATTCTCCAGGCAAGAACACTGGAGTGGGTTGCCATTTCCTTCTCCAATGCATGAAAGTGAAAAGTGAAAGTGAAGTTGCTCAGTTGTGTCCGACTCTTAGTGACCCCGTGGACTGTAGCCCACCAGGCTCCTCCATCCATGGGATTTCCCAGGCAAGAGTACTGGAGTGGGGTGCCATTTCCTTCTTTGTACTAGCTAGCATAGTCTGATTATAAAAAAGAGCAGTAAACTTTTCTGTTTTTAAATATTCTCTTGAAGAAATAGCTAGAAATATATTTCCTTTTATTTTTTCATTCTAGGATAGACTCTAATTATTGGTGAAATGTAACTTTCATGAATGAATGATAAGAAATGCTCACCTCTGGTGTTAGAGGTGAGCCCCAGTTAAATCTACCTTTAATACTGAGGAAAGTTCTTATTTCTCATGCAATAGCTATAAGAAGGAAGGGAAGGAAAGGAGAGGAGAGGAAAGATGAGGAGAGAGGAGAAATAGGGGAAGAGAAGGGAGGAGGTGAAAGAAGGGAGGGGAGGAAAGAGGCAAGGAAGAGGCAGGGAGAAGTGAAGCCAAGAGGAAATAAAACCAAGTGCCAACATATAATTTATACATGGGTGTCACTTTCAAGAAATAATGACAGGATTTAGAAATGGTATATTCTTTACAAGCATGAAACTAGTTTCCAAAATCTAGTAAATTTTACATTAAAAAAAAAATAGCCCACAGACTAATTTTTGCTATGTATGAGATCCAAGAACTTCTACTCTATTTATTCTCCCATTTTGCCTGACTGTCTGGTGTGGTTAGCCCCAGGCAAAACTGACTAATTTGACTTCAGTTCCCTTTGAGACTCCTTGTGAAATTATCTCTTGTATATTCCAGGAACCTTACCAGAAACTTTTAGCTGATCCTTCACTGTGTAGAACACCTCATTAACAGAACCTTTTAAAGGGACAAAACAAACAAACAAACAAAAAACAAAACAAAACAAAAAAACACCTTTGTTTTGTTATATACTTCTTCTTTAGAATCATAGGGTAGGAGAGCCCTTTGGATTAATCAAAAAGAATAAGTGATTTACTCAAGATTGTGTGACCACTAAGAAATCAGGGATTCTGACTTTATGTTCTTTGTGGGTTTTTACCCTCAACATACCATACTCACAAATCTTTTGTCCAAAAGACCATTGTACCAGTGTATTATCATATTGGAAAGTATCAGAAAAAATCATTTATGGCAAGCAGAAATGACTGACAATATAAAATGTGATACTTTTCAGTGATATATTTTTATTTTAACCCAGGGTAACTGATTACACCATAGTGGGTAGTTAGTCAAGTCAAAAACATTAGTTTATTGACATATAAAATTAATAATGCTTTTAAAATACTGTTATTTCTAATTTGGCTTACTAAAAGAAAGAAAGCTGAGCACCGAATCAATGCTTTTGAACTGTGGTGTTGGAGAAGACGCTTGAGAGTCCCTTGGACTGCAAGGAGATCCAACCAGTCCATTCTGAAGGAGATTAGCCCTGGGATTTCTTTGGAGAGAATGATGCTGAAGCTGAAACTCAGCTTACTGAAACTCAAAGTACTGAAACAGTACTTTGGCCACCTCATGCGAAGAGTTGACTCATTGGAAAAGACTGATGCTGGGAGGGATTGGGGGCAGGAGGAGAAGGGGACGACAGAGGATGAGATGGCTGGATGGCATCACTGGCCTGGCGTGCTATGATTCAGGGGTCTCAAAGAGTCAGACACGACTGAGTGACTGAACTGAACTGAACTGAACTGAAGAGGAGATATCAGTTAAAGAGACTCAGATCACTCATTAATTCTGTTTTAAAGTATTGTTACTGAGGAAAAATGGTGAATTTACAGCTAAAATGAAGTAGACGATACTGTAAATTCAATATTTATTGACCCAATGGACATGAGTTTGGGTAATCTCTGGCAGTTGGTGATGGATAGGGAGGCCTGGTGTGCTGCAGTTCATGTGGTCACAGAGTCGGACATGACTGAGCAACTGAACTGAACTGAACTGAATATTTATCTAATCCTTCTCACATTGATATATTAATTGGAAATTCCTTGTAGTTTATTTCATATAATAATTTTTACAAACCTCACTTTTTCTTTGAATTACAGCTGGAAATTAAGTGACATCTGACCCTACCAGGCTGTAACGAAAAGTAGGTTCATGTTGACAGTTATTTTCCATCCCACTGGGTCTTACTTCAGTTCAGTTCAGTTCAGTCACTCAGTCATGTCCGACTCTTTGCGACCCCATGAATCGCAGCATGCCAAGCCTCCCTATCCATCACCAACTCCTGGAGTTCACTCAGACTCATGTCCATCGAGTCAGTGATGCCATACTTAGCTCATCATTTTTCCTGCCTGAAGTTGTCCCCTTGCTATTTCAGGGAACGCACAGAAATCCCTCTCAGTTGCAATCCCCTTAAGTGCCCACCATTCAACTTCTCCTCTTGCTCAAACTTTGTCTGCCATGTCCTCTGTCCATGAAACAGCAACTATCACTGAAAGGATTCCAATGTCCACACCAAAGGTGCTATCTCCTCACGTCAACAAAGCCATCAATGCCCTGGGTGCCAGGAGATGACTGAGCTTCATGCAACAGTAGAGAAAATACATCTCGCTTCCCTTCACTTCGTGTAACACTTTTCATCCAAATGCTAAAGCAGCTGAGTTTATGTTCACATTAGCACAAATCTCATAAAATTACCATCATCAGCCTCACTCTGTAGAGGACTGAATAGTGGTCAACAAAAACTATGCTCAAGTCATAACCCCTGGATCCTATGAAAGTGATCTTACTTAAAAAATAAGTTTTGCAGATATGATTTATTGAAAGATACGGAGATGAGCTCATCCTAGATTTAGGATGGATCGTAAACCCATCGACAGATGTTTTTGTAAGAAAAAGGAAGGAGAAATCTGAGACCCAAGAAAAGATGAAAAAAAGCTGAGATTAGATAACTTCTGTGCAGACAGAAACTGAGATTAGAGTTATGCTGAGCAAACCAAGTAATGAAAGTAATTACTAGAAACTATAAGAGGTAAGAAGAGATTGTTCCCTAGAAGCTTCAGAGGGAGCATTGCCTTGCCAAGACTTGATTTTAAACTTCTAAAACTGTGATAGAATAAATCTGCATTGTTTTAAGGCTCAAAGTTTGTAATCATCTTTTGTGGCAGCCCTAGGAACCTAATACCCACTCCTCTTAACAGGGCACAAACCTAGCCAAAGGAGTAGGACAGGGAGAAGATGACATGCTTCCATTCAGTTATTTATTAAATAAAATTTCTATTGGAAAGCTAATAAGTACTAAAACTAAGACATGAATAAGGTAAACATAGCTATTTCCTTAAAGAAACAATCAATCCACAAGGGAGGGAAACATTAATATAGTGAACACAAAATTAGAACACTATTCTCTTTATGACAAAGGAATATAGTATTATGGGACATTAAAATATCAAGAAAGACTTTGGAAAGAAGTAATATTGGCATTCAGACCTAAAAGCTTATTGTTGTTTAGTCACATCTGACTCTTGTGTCCCCATGACTATAGCCCACCAGGTTCCTCTCTCTGTGTAAATTCCCAGGCAAGAATACTGGAGTGGATTGCCATGCCCTTCTCTGGCAGATCTTCCCAATCCAGGGATTGAACTGGGGTCTCCTGCAAAGGCAGGGGGATTCTTTACCACTGAGCCACCAGGGAAGCCCTAAAAGCTGATTAGAAATAGTCAAATAAAGTATTTGGGGTGGAGATATGTCCAGAAGTTGGGGTGCTAGCATTACAGGGAGGAGAACTGAGAAGCCTTGCAGTGAAAGAAAAGAGAAATTGTGACATTTTGAGGAACTGATATGTACCCACTATTGCTTTATAATAGAGCAAGAAGGGAAACATTAAATATGTAGAAACTGGAAAGATACACAGGGCCCAGACCCTAAAAGGCTTTGCAATCCACCTGAAAAGTACAAAATGAATCTTAGAATAATGAAAATCTGTATTTGATTTCTAGTTTCCTAGAACTGTTGTAACCAACTACCACAAACTAAGTGGCTTAAAACAAAACTTTTATTGTCTTTCATTCAGTTCTGGAAGTCTGAAATCTAGGATGATGATTGTCAGCAAGGCCATGCTTCGTCTGAAGATCCCGGGTAGGCACCGTCTTCCGTGCCTCTGTCCTAGTGTCTGGTAGCCGTTTGGCTTGGAGATTGTTGTTTTAGTCACTAAGTCTTGACCAACTCTTTTGTAATACATCACCACAATGCTCTGTCTTCACATGGCCTTCTCCCTGTGTGTCCTCATACGTCTTTCTTCACTGTGTGTGTCTGTCTCTGAATTCAGATTTCCCTTTTTTGTAAGAATACCAGTCATATTGGATTAGAGCCCACTGTGTGCTTCCCCAGTGGCTCAGCAGGNTATCTTCACGTGGCCTTCTCCCTGTGTGTCCTCATACGTCTTTCTTCGCTGTGTGTGTCTGTCTCTGAATTCAGATTTCCCTTTTTTGTAAGAATACCAGTCATATTGGATTAGAGGCCACCCTGTGTGCTTCCCCAGTGGCTCAGCAGGGAAAGAATCTGCCTGCAATACAGGAGACACAGGAGACTGCAGATTTGATCCCTGGATCGGGAAGATCCCCTGGAGGAGGAAAGGCAACCCATTCCAATATTATTGCCTAGAAAACAGCATGGACAGGGGATCCTGGTGGCCTACAGTCCTTGGAGTTGCAAAGAGTCAGACACGACCGATCGACTTCCACTGTGTTAGTCGTTCAGTTGTGTCTGACTCTTTGTGGCCCATGGACTATAGCCTACCAGGCTCCTCTGTTCACAGAGTTTCTCAGGCAAGAATACTGGAGTGGGTAGCCATTCCCTTCTCCAGAGGATCTTCCCAACTCAGGGACTGAACCCGATCTCCTGCATTATAGGCAGATTCTGTACAATCTGAGCTGCCAGGGAAGCCCAGGGCTGACCATAATGACCTCATTTTTACTTCACTACCTCTGTAAAGACCCTATTTGCAAATAAGGACATATTCTGTGGTACTTGGGTTTGGCATTTCAACATATCTTTTCTTTGGGGGTATAATATGAATAATAATAACTGAAATTTAAGAAAGAAATAAATGATCAGATTACTAAAAGATGACTGTGACTATAAGGAATTCTAATATTAGAAAAGAGTGAGTACAAGGGGATTACTAGAGGCTTCTAAACTTAGTTCCGATGCAATACGATGGGGCCCCCCCAGGTAATGCCTACATTTTCCTTCTTGCTCAAGACCCCAGCCCCAAGAAAAATGCACTGTGTTTTTTGCTTTGTTGCTCAGCCATGTCTGTTTTCAATCCCGTGGACTGTGGCCCACCAGGCTCTTCAGACCTTGGGAATTCTCCAGGAAAGATTACTGGAGTGTGTGCCATGCCTTCCTCTAGGGGATCTTCCCAAACCAGGGATCAAACCCAGGTCTCCCACATTACAGGCAGGTTCTTTACCATCTGAGCCACCAGGGAAACCTAGAAAAATGCACCTCCTTCTCTAATTAGAAAACAAAGCTTCACAACTACCAGTGATTGCTAAGAAATCAGCCTATATTGAGGGTAAGGAAAGAGGAGAGAAGGTTATCGACATTATTAGTATCACTAGAGTCCTTATAATTTTCAAACAGTATGAAAATCCTGTTCCCTTGTAGTTTATCAACAAAAGTTGTTTGGTTCAGTATTCTAAATATATTCTAAGCTTATAGTTATTTTAACCAATATTAACATATTAAACCACGTCTAAAATGTGATTATCACTCAGGAAAAGGAACTTCTCCTACATGATTTTCTTACTTAAAGGATTATGCCATTTCAAGATTATCTTCTTGAAGATGGAAAGCATTTTGGATTCATGTCATGTCACTTGCCATTCATTTCAACATAATAAAATGGTCATTTTCTGTTTGTATTAGTGTGTGTATATGAACTAGAGGATATTACAATATTCAGGGAGTAGACACAAATGCACAACCATGTTAGGGAGGTGTCCAATTTATAGGAAGATAATGAAATGTATGTTTTATGAAGGGCAAGTGAATTTTCTCAAGGCTTATTCTTAAGGGAATCATGTCTGCCTGAAAGAGTACACTCAGAAAGCAAAATCTATACTGTTCTACAGCAGACACTATAAAAATGCAAATTAAGTTTGAAACATGCCTTATTCATGAATTTCTTAAAGTATTGAATTTGAATCTCTTAAAAATACACAGCTAAAAATGGTTTTCATTTTAAAAGCTAAAAAATAAAATATGTATTTAAAGGGATAAATTATACATAAGCATGATTTATAATTTATTGCCCATAAAACTTTTATCAAAGAAACAAGGAGAGTGGTGTGTATGCAAATATAGGGATGCAAAATAAACATAGTTCTATAAGCTGTGCACCAGAGAAGAAAGGGCACTTGACTTGTATTGGTTTTCTCTTTCAAATGTGGCTACAGTCCAAATATCTTTTTTAAATTGTAAAGCTTAAGGTACTGCTAAAACCAGAGATGTGCTTTTTTTGTGCTCGTGCTTTGGTATTAAATCAAAATATTATGCTTGAGTAGGGGTACCTTCTGTTCTGTTTCACATAATCTAGTTAGTGGCAGCAACATGTGCATTTATGAAGTCTTTAAAGGCCACTTATTTTCTGTTGTTTGAACAGTTGTTGAGCCCTTATTTCTTCCTGACTTATTTCCATAAATGTCTCATGCTTGACAGTCCCACATATTTAATAGTCAAGAAGGATATCAGAACCATAAAGCAAGCTTAGATTTTCTAATCCACTGTGTCTGGCCTTTTAACAAGCGCCTTTGTGAGAACTATGCCAACCTCTGTAACTTTCCACTTTCAATCTCTTCTTCAAGTTTATGATAATGAAAAAATATAGTCTGTATCTGGGTTATAGAAAATTATAACCATAGTTTGAAACTTAATGGACTATAGCATCAGTTCAGATTCATTCAGGATTAGTTATTAGCTTCAAGAGATTGGATATATGTAATACACTACCACACATCCATTTTGACAATATTGAGTAAATAGAGAGACCATAAATAAAACCANAATCCTGTTCCCTTGTAGTTTATCAACAAAAGTTGTTTGGTTCAGTATTCTAAATGTATTCTAAGCTTATAGTTATTTTAACCAATATTAACATATTAAACCACGTCTAAAATGTGATTATCACTCAGGAAAAGGAACTTCTCCTACATGATTTTCTTACTTAAAGGATTATGCCATTTCAAGATTATCTTCTTGAAGATGGAAAGCATTTTGGATTCATGTCATGTCACTTGCCATTCATTTCAACATAATAAAATGGTCATTTTCTGTTTGTATTAGTGTGTGTATATGAACTAGAGGATATTACAATATTCAGGGAGTAGACACAAATGCACAACCATGTTAGGGAGGTGTCCAATTTATAGGAAGATAATGAAATGTATGTTTTATGAAGGGCAAGTGAATTTTCTCAAGGCTTATTCTTAAGGGAATCATGTCTGCCTGAAAGAGTACACTCAGAAAGCAAAATCTATACTGTTCTACAGCAGACACTATAAAAATGCAAATTAAGTTTGAAACATGCCTTATTCATGAATTTCTTAAAGTATTGAATTTGAATCTCTTAAAAATACACAGCTAAAAATGGTTTTCATTTTAAAAGCTAAAAAATAAAATATGTATTTAAAGGGATAAATTATACATAAGCATGATTTATAATTTATTGCCCATAAAACTTTTATCAAAGAAACAAGGAGAGTGGTGTGTATGCAAATATAGGGATGCAAAATAAACATAGTTCTATAAGCTGTGCACCAGAGAAGAAAGGGCACTTGACTTGTATTGGTTTTCTCTTTCAAATGTGGCTACAGTCCAAATATCTTTTTTAAATTGTAAAGCTTAAGGTACTGCTAAAACCAGAGATGTGCTTTTTTTGTGCTCGTGCTTTGGTATTAAATCAAAATATTATGCTTGAGTAGGGGTACCTTCTGTTCTGTTTCACATAATCTAGTTAGTGGCAGCAACATGTGCATTTATGAAGTCTTTAAAGGCCACTTATTTTCTGTTGTTTGAACAGTTGTTGAGCCCTTATTTCTTCCTGACTTATTTCCATAAATGTCTCATGCTTGACAGTCCCACATATTTAATAGTCAAGAAGGATATCAGAACCATAAAGCAAGCTTAGATTTTCTAATCCACTGTGTCTGGCCTTTTAACAAGCGCCTTTGTGAGAACTATGCCAACCTCTGTAACTTTCCACTTTCAATCTCTTCTTCAAGTTTATGATAATGAAAAAATATAGTCTGTATCTGGGTTATAGAAAATTATAACCATAGTTTGAAACTTAATGGACTATAGCATCAGTTCAGATTCATTCAGGATTAGTTATTAGCTTCAAGAGATTGGATATATGTAATACACTACCACACATCCATTTTGACAATATTGAGTAAATAGAGAGACCATAAATAAAACCACTAACTATTTTTAAACTTATATTTCCTATCATAACATGAGTAAATTTTCAGGATCTCAAACATCCTATAAAGAGAATACAGTGTGCATCAAAAAATCTTCCTTGAAGTGTACTTATCAAACTCTGTCTTCAAAGGATATATTGTACATGAAAAGTATATATTCCCTTCCAAATAAAAAATGCATCAACTGCTGCTAACTTTGAACATGAAAATAGATGGCACTTAGAAACTGTCAGAAAGAATTACATAAATTACAGAGCAATAACAGCAAAAATGTATCTCCCCTATAATAAGTGCTGAAAAGAAAAAGAAGAAACCAACTAACAGAGACTTCTTTAATTACAGTGCTTATTCCTTAATCTATTTCCTTTTTTAAGGGCTGACCTGATTACTCATAATTTTTCCTAGCATTGCTGTAGCCAAATATCCAGATAAGTTTCCCAATTAGGCTAATTTTATAATTTGACTAAAATGATATTTGCAAGACTCACCTGGTCTTAGATACTACATGCTCACTATTCTTAATAATTCATTTTAGTTCATCATACTGTATGAAGTTTTACCACAAACATCCATATATGGCCTATTTTACAGTGTCATAACCCATAGTTATCAGTTACATATTAGCCAGTCTCATAAACAGTCCCATGATATAAATAATGCTGAGGGAGTGAGGTATTTGATGAGGGAGGACAAGGCAATTTAATAGCTAAGGAGGGTATGGGGTGGGAGTAGGAATGAAAGCTGAGAAAAGCTGAATATAGTATGTAAACATGTACTGGGACAGAATAATTAGAGGCATGGCACCTGAAGATTATGAGATGACAATTCTAAAAAGTTGAATGGCACAGTGAACAGGAAAATATTATGTCTAGCATCAAATTTCCATGAGCATATCTTTGAATTATTTTCAGTATCCATTGATTAATACCAAATCTCATTTGTTCAAGTCCTTGTTCCTATTTGCCCAGATTATTCTGCAATTTTATTTTTTTGCCCACTAGATTACCATCACATTTTGTGTTATTGGTCAACTTACTGTGGTTGTTCAATTTTTGTTCACATATTATTAATGAGAATGATGATCCTGAGTATATATGAATGAACAGAAAACATTCATAAGCAAATGCCTTGGTGTTGGTATCATAAATATACTCTAATTAATTATAAAAGATATTTTAAATAGACCTTCATTACTTAGTTTTAATTACTAAAAAAACTGTCATTTCTCCCAAGAACATCTTGCAGAAAATGCTGCTAATTATCATAGTTTGACTGATCCTGATAAGGATCACCTCTCTGATGAAAACAAAATAAAACAAACAAACAAAATATCTCCACTTTCATTTCCAATTTAAGTAATCATTTCATTCTATTTAACATTGTTATCCCATTGCAATCTCTTTTAAAGTATAATTATAAACAGAGGAATGATGACAGTAATGATAAAGAAAGGATGATATTAATAACTGCCTACATTTGAGTCTCTCTAAATTATTTAAAATTTATTTCTTTACATTATTTTGTTTAATTATTACAAGATCACTATGAAGGAGGCAGGAAAACTAGCATTGTATCTAGCTAATAAGTAAGTAAAGCTTGGAGGGATTCAAATTATCTTATCTAGGGAATCAGTTCAGTCGCTCATTTCGTGTCCGACTCTGTGACCCTATGGACTGCATCACACCAGGCCTCATTGTTCATCCCCAGTTCCTGGGGTTTACCCAGTCTCATGTCCATTGAGTCGGTGATGCCATCCAACCACCTCATCCTCTGTCGTCCCGTTCTCCTCCTGCCTTCAATCTTTTCTAACATCAGGGTCTTTTCCACTGAATCAGCTCTTCACATCAGGTGACCAAAGTATTGGAGTTTCAGCTTCAACATCAGTCCTTCCACTGAACATCCAGTACTGATCTCCTTTAGGATGGACTGGTTGCATCTCCTTGCAGTCCAAGGGGCTCTCAAGAGTCTTCTCCAACACCACAGTTCAAAAGCATCCAATTCTTCTGCGCTCAGCTTGCACTATAATCCAACTCTCACATTCATACACGACTACTGGAAAAATCATAGCCTTGACTAGATGGACCTTTGTTGGCAAAGTAGTCTATCTGCTCTTTAATATGCTGTCTAGGTTGGTCATAACTTTCCTTCCAAGGAGTAAGCATCTTTTAATGTCTTTTAATTTCATGGCTGCAGCCACCATCTGCAGTGATTTTGGAGCCCCCCAAAATAAATTCAGCCACTCTTTCCACTGTTTCCCCATCTATTTGCCATGAAGTGATGGGACCGGATGCCATGATCTTAATTTTCTGAATGCTGAGCTTTAACCCAACTTTTTCACTCTCCTCTTTCACTTTCATCAAGAGGCTCTTTAGTTCTTCTTCACTTTCTGCCATTAGGGTGGTGTCATCTGCCTAACTGAGGTTATTGATATTTCTCCTGGCAATCTTGATTCCAACTTGTGCATCATCCAGCCTAGCATTTCTCTTAATGTACTCTGCATATAAGTTGAATGAGCAGGGTGACAATATACATCTTTGACATACTCCTTTTCCTATTTAGAACCAGTCTGTTGTTCCATGTCTAGTCCCAACGGTTTCTTCCTGAGCTACATACATATTTTTTGCATTGGCAGGTGGATTCTTTACCTTTAGCACCACCTGGGAAGTTCGATCTAGGGAATAATGCACATATAAATCAGGTCCAAGTTTCGGCCCATTATTTGATGCTCTACTACAAGGTCCTCTTTACCTTGCTGGTGTGTCCAAACATCTCATTTAAAGTCAAGAAAGATTCAGTGGGAATGCCTAGTGTTTAGTTTTACTAGCATTTGGAAGCAAGGAAAGGGCACTGAGAGGGGAGATATATCAAAAATGAATTTATCTTTTAGTTATCTTTAGTTATCTTTTAAATTTGCTAAGTCTTTTGGGCTCTGACAAAAGCACACAAAAGTGTTCTTTCATATGGTTGAGAACTATTCTACTATATATCTATTCTACTGTATATATATATCACNTTTATCTTTTAGTTATCTTTAGTTATCTTTTAAATTTGCTAAGTCTTTTGGGCTCTGACAAAAGCACACAAAAGTGTTCTTTCATATGGTTGAGAACTATTCTACTATATATCTATTCTACTGTATATATATATCACATCTTCTTTATCCACTCATGTGTTGATGACATTTAAATTTTTTCCATGACTTGGCTGTTGTGAATAGTGCTGCTATAAACAGCATGAAAAGGCAAAATGATAGGGTACTGAACGAGGAACTCCCCAGGTCAGTAGGTGCCCAATATGCTACTGGAGATCAGTGGAGAAATAACTCCAGAAAGAANGCTGCAGTCACCATCTGCAGTGATTTTGGAGCCCAAAAAAATAAAGTCTGACACTATTTCCACTGTTTCCCCATCTATTTCTCATGAAGTGGTGGGACCAGATGCCATGATACCTCCTCCAAATAAGTTTATATCGTGATGTCCAGTGATCTTATATACTATATTAGACAAGTTACCCAATAATAACATATTAAATGAAAAGAAGTATCTCTGAAGATTCATTCTTATGAAACTTTCAAAAAATATTGCATTTTAGAGACTAGTTATCTCACAAGTAATGACAATAGGAGACATGGCCCTGCCTTGGGTAAATTTTTATATTGGTGGAGAAAACAGATAAATACAAATTTATTCAATTCAGTATCTTTATATGACACAATAAAATGTTATTTATTTATATCATTATTAAATTTCTAGTGATTCAGATAATCAGTACCCAGATGAAGTAAGCAGAGAAGTTTCATGTGATGGTGATTCTTAACTAAATTTGGTTGTAGAGGAAAAATACATTTTCTTCCCCATACTCTTTTTTCCCTACACTGTTTTTTCCACTGTGTAGAGGAAACACACTGCTTCAAAATCCCCAGGCAACAAACTTTGCCTTTTTTTTTTTTTAATGGCTGTGTTTACTAAACATCATTTATGAAGCATATCTTTATCTGTAAACTAGGTTAGTCAAAATCAGTAAGAAGGATTTCTGATTTCTGGTCCAGCATGAAAGAAGTTTGGAAGTTTCAACTTAGTCCTCATAATGAGTCAAATGACAAGCTGAAAAAGCAACAACTTTTCTTAGATTCATAAGAGTGAGGTCACATGGGAAAATATTTCCCCTAAACTGGAGAGACCAGTAAGCGAATATAGAAAATTGCCACTTATAAGAGCAAAAGCTTATTAGAAAAGATTTCTCCAGGAATCACTGACAGGTAGATCAGGCCTGGCTATCAAGACAAAATTCAAGACATTAAAAGGCAAAAACACAACAGGCAAAGACAAAGCAAGCATCAGAACAAAACTGTAATATCAAAGGAATATTGGGATTACAAGACTAGATACTTAAAGCAACTATGATTTATTTTGCAGGGCAGCTGCAACTATTTGCAGGACAGCAATAGAAATGCAGACATAGAGAAAAAACTTGTGGAAACAGTGAAGGAAGATGAGGGTGAGACAGATAGAGAGAGTAGCATTGAAATGTATACCTTATATATGTAAAATAGATAGTTGTATAAATTTGCTGTATGATACAGGGAGCTCAAATTTGGTGCCCCGGGATAACCTAGAAGGGAAAGATTATGTGGGAGCTGGAAGAGAGGTTCAAAAGAGAGGAAACCTATGTATGCTTTTGGCTGATTCATGGTGATATATGGCAGAATCCAACACAATGTTTTAAAACAATTATCTTCCAATTAAAAATAAAATTTTAAAAAGAAAATAAGAGAAGAAATAACAACAACAACAAATTGATGATTAATGTAAGTGAGAAATCAAAATTCTAAGATCTGTAAAGAAATGGTAGGATCAAAATCATTGTAACAAAAATTTTAAAAATGTGTTTTATGGGTTTATTAGTAAACTGGACATAGCTGAAAAAATAATAATCTCTAAGCTTAAATATATTTCAATAAAAAATGAAAAGAGAAAAAAGACAAAAGGAACATAACAAAATATCCAGGAATTATGGGGCAACAACTAGAGGAATAATATATGTATAATGGGAATATCAGGAGGAGAAAGAGAGGAACAGAAAATAATTTGAAACAATAATCATAGATAATTTCCCCAAATTAATGTCAGACACCACACCAGAGATCCAGGAAGTTCAGATAAGAGAAAACCTATATATCAACATATCGTTTTAAAAAATGTATCTTACAATTTTGTCAGTTATACCTCAATACCATTGGATTTTTCTTTTAAGTCCACCTTCACGGTCAATGCCTTCCCTGGTGGCTCAGACAGTAAAAGCATCTGCCTACAATGTGGGAGACCTGGATTGATCCCTGAGTCGGGAAGATCCCCTGGAGAAGGAAATGGCAACCCACTCCAGTACACCTGCCTGGAAAACCCTATAGACAGAAGAGCCTGGTAGGCTACAGTCCTTGGGGTTGCAAGGAGTCAGACATGACTGAGCAAATTCACTTTTTTCTTTCTTTCTTTCTTCGAGGTCAATAGGAAATGATCATTTATCATATAACCAAAAACATATGTATATATACAAACATACACATATGGGTGTATATATATATATATATATATATATATATATGTTCAAACTACTGCACAATTGCACTCATTTCACACATGAGCAAAGTAATGCTCAACATTCTCCAACCTAGGATTCAACAGTAAGTGAGCTGAGAACTTCCAGATGTTCAAGCTGGATTCAGAAAAGGCAGAGAACCAGAGATCAAATTGCCAACATCTGTTGGATCATAGAAAAAGCAAAAGAATTCCAGAAAAACATCTACTTTTGTTTCACTGATTATGCTAAAGCCTTCAACTGTGTGGATCATAGCAAACTGTGAAAAATTCTTAAAGAGATGGGAATACCAGACTGCCTGTCCTGCCTCCTATGAAACCTGTGTGCAGGTCAAGAAGCAACAGTTAGAATCAGACATGGAAGAACAGACTAGTTCTAAGTTGGGAGAGGAGTACTCAAGGCTCTATATTGTCACCCTGCTTATTTAACTTATATGCAAACTACATCATGCAAAATACCAGGCATATAAAGCACAATCTAGAATCAAGACTGCTGGGAGAAATATCAATAACTTCAGATATGAAGATAACACCACCCTTATGGCAGAAAGTGAAGGGGAACTAAACCCTCCTGATGAAGGTGAAAAAGGAGAGTGAAAAAGCTGGCTTTAAAGTAATATATGGATGAAAGAATATCAAGAGAAACTTTTAAAATATTTTATACTAAAGAACAGTGAAGACACAACTTATAATTTGTGGGATACAGTGAAAGCAATGCAGAGAGAGGATGTTCACAGCATTGAATGCATATATCAGAAAAGAAGAAGGATCTAAAATTAGTGATCCAATCATCCACCCTCAAAATTAGAAAAAGAAGAGAAAATTAATCCAAAGAGAACATAAAAAAAATAATTTTAAAAACTTATTTATGCTTTAATGAAACTCAGAAAATCAGTTGAGAAATCAATGAAAGCAAGAGGTGGTTATAGGAAATAATAAATAATAATAAAGAAAGAAAAATTACTATCAATAATATCAGAAATGAAAGAGAAAAACATCACTACATTTCCCATGAACAAGAAAAAATAATAAAGGTATACTATGAACAACTCTATGTCCAAAATTTTCATAACCTAGATGAAATGGACCAATTCCTTGAAAGACATAATCCACAAAATTTACACAGGAATAAATACATAATTTCAATGGATCTATATCTATCTATTGACTTAATTCAACAATTAAGAACCTTTGAAAACAAAAAATTCTAACAAATGTTTAAGGAAAAATATTACATCAATTCTCTACAATCTCAGACAACAGAATCAGAGATTACTTTCTCATTTATTCTAGGAGGCCAGTATTATCCTAATACGAAAACAAAAGAAACATCATAAAAAATAAAAAAAAAAACCCTATATACCTGTATCTCTCATGAAATACAATGAGAAATGAGGCATGATATAGATGCAGAAATCCTCAGCAAAATATTAGAAAAATTGGATTTGACAATGTATAAAAAGAATTATACACCATGATCAACTGAGATCCTTGGTATGCAAGACTGAACATTTTTAAAAATTAAAATAATATATGAGTTTAGTTCAGTTCAGTCACTCAGTCTTTTCCAACTCCTTGTGACCCCATGAACTGCAGCATGCCAGGCCTCCCTTTCTGTCACCAACTCCGAAAGTTTACCCAAACTCATGTCTATTGAATTGGTGATGCCATCTAACTATCTCATCCTCTGTCGTCCCTTTCTCTTCTGCCTTAAATCTTTACCAACATAAGGGTCTTTTTAAATGAGTCAGCTCTTCACATCAGGTGGCCAAAATACTGGAGTTTCAGCTTTAACATCAGTCCTTCCAATGAACACTCAGGACTGATTTTCCCTAGGATACATTGGTTGGACCTCCTTTCAGTCCAAGGGACTCTCAAGAGTCTTCTCCAACACCACAGTTGAAAAGCATCAATTCTGTCGTCTATGGGGCCCCATAGAGTCAGACACGACTGAAGCGACGCAGCAGCACCAGCAGCAGCAGCAGAAGCAGCAGCCTTCGTCACAGTCCAACTCTCACACCCATACAAGACCACTGGAAAAACCATAGCCTTGACTAGATGGACTTTTGTTGGCAAAGTAATATCTCTGCTTTTTAATATGCTGTCTAGGTTATTCATAACTTACTTTTTAAGGAGTAAGCTCTTTTAATTTCATGGCTGCAATCACCATCTGCAGTGATTTGGGAGCCCCCAAAAATAAAGTCAGCCACTCTCCCCATCTGTTTGCCAGGAAGTGATGGGACCAGATGCCACAATCTTAGTTTTCTGAATGTTGAGCTTTAAACCAACTTTTTCACTCTCCTCTTTCACTTTCATCAAGAGGCTCTTTAGTTCTTTTTCACTTTCTGCCCTAAGGGTGGTGTCATCTGCATATCTGAGGTTATTGACATTTCTCCCAGCAATCTTGATTACGGAGTGTGTTTCATCCAGCCCAGTGTTCCTCATGATGCACTCTGCATATAAGTTAAATAAGCAGGATGACAATATAAAGACTTGACGTACTCCTTTTCCTATTTGGAACCATTCCATTGTTCCATGTCCAGTTCTTACTACTGCTTTCTGACCTGCATACAGGCTTCTCAAGAGGCAGGTCAGGTAATCTGGTATTCCCATCTCTTACAGGATTTTCCACAGTTTATTGTGATCCACACAGTCAAAGGCTTTGGCATAGTCAATAAAGCAGAAATAGATGTTTTTCTGGAACTCCCTTGCTTTTTCCATGGTCCAGAGGATGTTGACAATTTGATCTCTGATTCCTCTGCCTTTCCTAAAACCAGCTTGAACATCTGGAAGTTCACAGTTCACGTATCATTGAAGCCTGATTTGGAGAATTTTGAACATTACTAGTGTGTGAGATGAGTGCAATTGTGTGGTAACTTGAGCATTCTTTGGCATAGCCTTTCTTTGAAATAGGAATGAAAACTGACCTTTTCCATTTCTGTAGACAATGCTGAGTTTTCCAAAGTTGCTGGCATATTGAGTGCAGCACTTTACAGCATCATTTTTAGGATTTGAAATAGCTCCACTGGAATCCCATCACCTCCACTAGCTTTGTTCGTAGTGATGCTTCCTAAGGCCTACTTGACTTCACATTCCATGATGTCTGACTCTAGGTGGGTGATCACACCATCGTGATTATCTGGGTCATGAAGATCTTTTTTGTACAGTTCTTCTGTGTATTCTTGTCATGTCTTCTTAATATCTTCTGCTTCTGTTAGGTCCATACAATTTCTGTCCTTTATTGAGCCCATCTTTGCATAAAATGTTCCCTTGGTATCTCTAATTTTCTTGAAAAGATCTCTAGTCTTTCCCATTCTATTGTTTTCCTCTATTTCTTTGCATTGATTGGTGAGGAAGGCTTTCTTATCTCTTGCTATTCTTTGGAACTCTGCACTCAAATGGGTATATCTTTCCTTTTCTCCTTTGCTTTTCACTTCTCTTCTTTTCACAGCTATTTGTAAGGCCTCCTCAGACAGCCATTTTGCTTTTTTGCATTTCTTTTTCTTGGGATAGTCTTGATCCCTGTCTCCTGTACAAAGTCATGAAGTTCTGTCTATAGTTCATCAGGCACTCTGTCTATGAGATCTAGTCCCTTAAATCTATTTCTTACTTCTTAAATCTATTACTTCTTAAATCTTTTGCTTACTTAAATCTTACTTCTTAAATCTTACTTTTTAAATCTATTACTTACTTTCTATACTTCCACTGTAGAATCATAAGGGATTTGATTTAGGTCATACGTGAATGCTCTAGTGGTTTTCCCCACTTTCTTCAATTTAATTCTGAATTTGGCAATAAGGAGTTCATGATCTGAGCCACAGTCAGCTCCTGGTCTTGTTTTTGCTAACTGTATAGAGCTTCTCCATCTTTGCCTGCAAATAATAGTATAGTATAGTGAAGTCACTCAGTCGTGTCTGATTCTTTGCGAACCCATGGACTGTAGCCTACCGTACTTCTCTGTCCATGGGATTCTCCAGGCAAGAATACTGGAGTGGGTTACCATTTTCTTCTCCAGGGTATCTTCCCAACCCAGGGACTGAACCCAGGTCTCCTGCATTGGAGGCAGATGTTTTAACCTCTGAGCCACCTGGGAAGCCCCAATATAATCAATTTGATTTCGGTGTTGACCCTCTGGTGATGTCCATGTGTAGAGTCTTCTCTTGTGTCATTGAAAGAGAGTGTTTGCTATAACCAATGCATTCTCTTGCCAAAACTCTATTAGCCTTTGCCCTGCTTCATTCTGTATTCCAAGGCTAAATTTGCCTGTTACTCTAGGTGTTTCCTGAGTTCCTGCTTTTGCATTCCAGTCCCCTATAATGAAAAGGGTATCTTTTGGGGGGTGTTAGTTCTAAAAGGTCTTGTATGTCTTCATAGAACCATTCAACTTCAGTTTCTTCAGCATTACTGGTTGGGGCATAGACTTCAATTACTATGATATTGAATGGGTTGCCTTGGAAACGAAGAGAGATCATTCTGTCATTTTTGAGATTGCCTCAAAGTACTGCATTTCAGACTCTTTTGTTGACCGTGATGGCTACTCCATTTCTTCTAAGGGATTTCTGCCCACAGTAGTAGATATAATGGTCATCTGAGTTAAATTCACCCATTCCAGTCCAAGTTCACTGATTCCTAAAATGTCAGTGTTCACTCTTGCCATCTCCTGTTTGACCACTTCCAATTTGCCTTGATTCATGGACCTAACATTCCAGATTCCTCTTTACAGCATCAGACCTTGCTTCTACCACCAGTCACATCCACAACTGGGTATTGTCTTTGCTTTGGCTCCACCCCTTCATTTTTCTGGAGTTATTTCTCCAGCGATCTTCTATAGCATATTGGCACCTACTGACCTGGGGAGTTCCTCTTTCAGTGTCTTATCTTTTTGCCTTTTCATACTGTTCATGGGGTTCTCAAGGCAAGAATACTGAAGTGGTTTGCCATTCCTTTCTCCAGCGGATCACATTCTGTCAGGCCTCTCCACCATGATCTGTGGCTTAGTTTCATTGAGTTAGACAAGCTGTGGTCCGTGTGATCAGATTGGCCAACTAGCCAATATAATGTATCACAACAGATTAAAGAAAAAAAGTACATGATTGTATCAGTAGATACAGAAAAAGTATTTGTCAAAATACAATACATATTCACAATAACAAATCTCAGTAACCTAGGAATAGAGGGAAACTTTCCACATGATAAAGAATATCTAGGATAATGTACACCTGACATCACACTTAAATGTTGAGAAACTAACAGCTTTTTCACTAAAATAAAGAACACAGCAGGATGTTCCCTTTTTCTGTCATTTTTCAACATCATACTGGAAGTACTAGTGAGTTCAATAAGATAAAAAAAATGAAAGTAAACAGATTGGGAAGAAGAAATAAAATTATCTTTGTCTGCATATGATATTATCATACATGTAAAAAGTCTAAAACAATTTATTTTTAAAACTATGGAACTAGTAAGCAATCACAGAAATGTTGCAGGATGTAAGGTTGATATAGAAACATCAATTGCTTTCCTATATATCCGCAATGAACAAGTTAATTTGAAATTAAAAACACAATATCGTTTACATTATTACCCTTTGTGCAGTTCTTAGTCACTTAGTTGTGTCCAATTCTTTGCGACCCCATAGACTGTAGCCCGCCAGATTCCTTTGTCCTTGGGGATTCTCCAGGCAAGAATACTGGAGTGAGTTGCCACGCTCTCTTCCAGCAGAATTTCCCAACCCAGAGATTGAACCCAGGTCTCTTACAATNGGACCTAACATTCCAGATTCCTCTTTACAGCATCAGACCTTGCTTCTACCACCAGTCACATCCACAACTGGGTATTGTCTTTGCTTTGGCTCCACCCCTTCATTTTTCTGGAGTTATTTCTCCAGCGATCTTCTATAGCATATTGGCACCTACTGACCTGGGGAGTTCCTCTTTCAGTGTCTTATCTTTTTGCCTTTTCATACTGTTCATGGGGTTCTCAAGGCAAGGATACTGAAGTGGTTTGCCATTCCTTTCTCCAGCGGACCACATTCTGTCAGGCCTCTCCACCATGATCTGTGGCTTAGTTTCATTGAGTTAGACAAGCTGTGGTCCGTGTGATCAGATTGGCCAACTAGCCAATATAATGTATCACAACAGATTAAAGAAAAAAAGTACATGATTGTATCAGTAGATACAGAAAAAGTATTTGTCAAAATACAATACATATTCACAATAACAAATCTCAGTAACCTAGGAATAGAGGGAAACTTTCCACATGATAAAGAATATCTAGGATAATGTACACCTGACATCACACTTAAATGTTGAGAAACTAACAGCTTTTTCACTAAAATAAAGAACACAGCAGGATGTTCCCTTTTTCTGTCATTTTTCAACATCATACTGGAAGTACTAGTGAGTTCAATAAGATAAAAAAAATGAAAGTAAACAGATTGGGAAGAAGAAATAAAATTATCTTTGTCTGCATATGATATTATCATACATGTAAAAAGTCTAAAACAATTTATTTTTAAAACTATGGAACTAGTAAGCAATCACAGAAATGTTGCAGGATGTAAGGTTGATATAGAAACATCAATTGCTTTCCTATATATCCGCAATGAACAAGTTAATTTGAAATTAAAAACACAATATCGTTTACATTATTACCCTTTGTGCAGTTCTTAGTCACTTAGTTGTGTCCAATTCTTTGCGACCCCATAGACTGTAGCCCGCCAGATTCCTTTGTCCTTGGGGATTCTCCAGGCAAGAATACTGGAGTGAGTTGCCACGCTCTCTTCCAGCAGAATTTCCCAACCCAGAGATTGAACCCAGGTCTCTTACAATACACGCAGATTCTTTACCATCTGAGCCACTGGGGAAGTCCAAGAATACTGGAACAGGTAGCCTATCCCTTCTTCAGGGGATCTTCCCAACCCAGGAATAAAACTGGGATCTCCTGCATTGCAGGCACATTCTTTACCAGATAAGCTACCAGGGAAGCCCATGAACATGTTAATTTGAAATAAAAAACAGAATACTGTTTACATTGGTACCCTCAAAAAGGTATTAATCTAACAAGACATGTACATGGTTAATATAAGGAAAGCTACAAAACTCTGATGAAGGAAAAAAGAACAATAATCAGAGAGATATTTTATGTTCATGGATAGAAAGAACAATTTTGTTAAGGTGTAATTTTTTAACTTGATGCATAAATTCAATACAATTCTAGTTAAAACCCCCAGCAAGTTATTTTGCTGATATCAACAAACCAACTGCAAAGCATATGTGTGCTAAGTCACTTCTGACTTTTTGAGACCCCATGGACTGTACCCTGCCAGGTTCCTTGGTCCATAGGCTTCTCCAGGTAAGAATACTGGAGTGGGTTGCCACGTCTTCTTCCAGGAGATCTTCCTGACCCTGGGATCAAACCTCTGTCTCTTGTGTCTCCTGCATTGATGGGGAATTCTTTACTTCAAAACCACTGGGGAAGCCTATAAAAAAGTGAAAGTGAAGTCGCTCAGTCATGTCTGACTCTTAGCAACCCTATGGACTGCAGCCTACCAGGCTCCTCTGTCCATGGGATTTTCCAGGTAAAGTATGGGACTTTACCCTGGGCCTCAAGAGAAGGGAGGACTGGAACTTGGCCCTACCAGAAATCAGACCAGACCAGAACCAGAATTTGAGTTCTCTGCCAAGAGGAGGTGAGCAGTCTCCAATCCTCAGCTCAGGCTGAGGCCCTTTGACCAGATTCCTGAATCCAGAACTGGGAAACTAGAAAAACAGAGAAGGATAGGAAGGGTTAAAGAGAGAAAAGAGAGAGGGAAGGAGAGATAGATCAATAAAGTCTCTTGTTCCCTACCCAGTCGGGCACTCTGGCCACTTGTCCATGTCAGGAGGAGACCAGGGACAAAAGGGTCCCAGTTGTGGCCACTGGGTCTGGTCCATTGGCAGGAGAGCTGGCCCCTAAGTACCCTGAGTAGTCAGGATGTCAGTTGCAGTGAAGAAGAGTTCTACCAGGGTCGCCATTTGTTGCAGGAAGGGGGACCCTTTCCAGTGCCCAAAACTGGGCTCTTGTCTAACACTCAGAAATGAACTGTCTGAAGAGACACATCTGCTGACAAAGCAATATATTTTACTGGGAAAGGGCACCCGGGTGGAGAGCAATAGGGTAAGAGAACCCAGGAGAACAGCTCTGGGGAATCCTATAGGGAGAGGCAAAAAAATATCAGCCAATGCAATGCTGAAGGAGAATAACAAAGTTAAAGAATTGACATTCCCCAAATTTCAGACTTAATATAAAGCTACAATAATGAAAACAGTGTAGTATTGACTGAAGAATAAGCAAATAGATCCATGGAACAGAACAGAGAGCCCAGAAAGAGACCTGCATATAGTCAACTGACATTTGACAAAGGAGAAAAAAAACAAAATGAAACAAAATATTTTCAACAAATAGTATGGGAACAGCTGAACATCCAAATTAAAAATAAAAATAAAATATAGGTACAGACCCTATATCCTTCACAAAAATTAGTTCAAAATGAAACACAGACCTAAAATGTAGAAAACAAAACTATAAAACTCCTACAAGATAAAGGGAGAAAATCTGTATGACTTTGGCATGGTGATAACTTTATAGATACTAACATGAAAGCCAAAAGATATGAATGAAATAAATGATAAGTTGGATTTCTTTAAAGTTAGAAATTTCTTCTCTGTAAGAGCCATTATCAAGAGAATGAAAAGATAAGCCATAGTCTGGGAGAAAATATTTGCAAAAGATACATCTGCTAAAACATTGTTTTCCAAAATGCATAAAGAGCTCTTTAAATTGAACAGTAACAAACAATATGATTGAAAAATGGGACAAGACTTCAGTAGACACAAAAGATATACAGTTGCCAAATAATATGAAAGATATTCCATANCTTTAAATTGGTGATTGATAGCGTACTCCTTTGTCTTTCCCAGTAAATTGATGACATTCAGCAGCAGCCATTCAGTTATATTGTCCTATATTTACTGCCTGCTCTGAGCTTCTCTGCTGTCTTTTAGGATTAGCTGGTTTGATCTCCAGTCCTGAATATTCATTGGAAAGACTAATGCTATAGTTGAAGCTCCAATACCTAGGCCACATAATGCAAAGAACTGACTCATTAGAATAGACCCTGCTGCTGGGAAAGAGTGAAAGCGAGAGGAGAAGGGGATGACAGAAGATGATATGGTTGGATGGCATCACCGACTCGATGAACATGAGTTTGAGCAAAATCCAGAAGTTGATGATGCACCAGGGAAGCCTGGCGTAGTGTGGTCCAAGGGGTTGCAAAGAGTCAGACATGACTAAGTGACTGAGCTGACTGACTGAGTTTCTCAATCATCAGAATTATTGCACCCATCAATGTCTTCCCTTCTACTGGTATGTATCTTAGTTCATCATTGGTAAAAACTTGACAAACCACACAGTTATCAAGGACATATGATAACATATCAAGGAATATGTCTTGATATATATCATCATACATAATGAAGTATGCATCGCCATCTGACTGGCAGGTGATCAAGCTCCAAAATGTTTCACAATCTGTTTCCTTAGACCACCCAAACTTGGGTACCAACCCTTAGGTTTCATTTACTGTGGAGCAGAACCTGGGATAGAGATTTGAATTCAAGAAATTTAATGTGATTGAGAGTAACACCCATGGAGGAGTAAAGCAAGTAGGAATGGACCAAGGAAAAATCCAAGCTACAATGTTGTTTTAACAAAAGACAATCAATTCTATGAGACTCCTAAAGTTGCAATGGTTCATAGTCATATCCAAAAAACACAAGGGAACCACATAGTTTATTCCCAACATGATTCAGTCAAGATATATGCCTCAGGGAAGATAAGCATGTATGAGGCAAATTCCTTTCTCTGAGAGCAATTCCTGAGGGTAGAATCAGCTATGAATAGTAACTCTTGTGTCATTAGGGGAACTGATCCCTGAAGTGAGATCTAGGTGACACACCACAGCATTCAATATAAATACCTTGTTGAAAACTTTTTATAAATATGAGATAATCTCCAAATTTATTATATCTCTAAATGCTGAATTTGTTTAAAGAATATCTATTTTAAACTTCTTTGTAAAGTTACATAAATTCAGACCAAATGAAAATCACTATTAGTTTATAATATAATCCCTCTAAGATATATTAAACTTGTTTATGACTCATAATAATAATTTTTAAAGACATCTTTCTGTTTTATTAGGAGTAAAGAACCAAAGAATGGAGCTCTTATCTATGAAAACACTATGAATTCTTCAAGAAATAGTGTGAAAACTCAGGCTTCTCTGTTAATTAGTATATTTTCACTGATATTTGCAAACATTCAAAACTGAGAAATCCCACTCTTTATTGGATTTAAAATATATCTGTATGGCACATAATAAAGTTTTAAATAGAACAATAGATTGATTTTTTTTTTCCTAAACACCTCCTTTTTCAATGAAAAACATTTTCAAAGATTAACCACTGTAGTTATTAGGCCTTTTGAGAGTACTCTGAGGGCTGAGAAAAGTTAAACAGGAAGGTGGGAAAAAGGAAAATAAAGATTTCTCATTAGAAACCTTAGTTTCTGAATTCTAATTTAAAAATGTGAGTATATGTAAGTTTAGGATCCATTTCCCATGACAGATGATATATGTCTCACACCACTGTAAAATCACTCTCACATGACCCTTTGATCATGAGGTCAGATAATTACCTGCAGTACATCTTCCTGGTTTTCTGCCTTCTCCAGAGTTCGGAGTCTTTCAACGCTGTTGGAGTATTTTGTCTTTGTTAGTGATTGTACTTGTAAGATTCAGTCTAAGTCTCCCATTAAAAAAAAAAAAAAAGTTCTGACTTTTTCCAGTTTGCATATGTTAACTCGAGAAGTTCAAATCCAGTGTCATAAGTCAGATAAGAATAGACACCTTTCCATCCCTCTTTCTTTTTTTTTTTCTAAAGAAGCTCCCATAGATGTAGACATCAATAAATGCAAAATGATAATGGGGGAAAAAGAACACCCAAGAAAGAATGGGAAACCTAAAGAAGACAGAGCCCACTCTGTTTTGCTCTCCCCAATAAATTTCTGTGTAAAATATTCTGACTGTATATAAATACATAGACATAGAATTTCTCAGATAGAAGATAGATGAAGATGTTCCCTGACCTTAATTAAGGGCCACCAGGGAAACCCCTAAGAGTGGTGACAAGACTAACCTAAACTCAGGACACCCCAGGGAGATAGCCAATGCTGTCAAAATTCTGAGACCTCATGAAAAGTGAAAGCATTAGTCGCTCAGTCATTTCCTACACTTTGCCATCCTATGGACTGTAGCCTGCCAGGCTTCTCTGGCCATGGAATTCTGCACACAAGAATACTGGAATGGGTAGCCATTCACTTCTTCAGGGGCTTTTCCCAACCCAGGAATCAAACCCAGGTCTCCTGCATTTCAGGTAAATTCTTCACCATCTGAGCCATGAGGGAAATCCCCATGCTCGGTAGTAATGTCTCAGGGCCCCATGCTTAACAGTAATAAAGAAGCATGTGACCCAATTCCATCAAAGTATCATGTAAACATTAGTGAAACAGACCACTCCACCCCAACCCAGACAGCAGTGAGTCAATCTCTCTACCCACAGAATGGCTGGGGTTGAGATTTAGGTTAGAGTGCTTTTAAAGAGAGCCTTACAACCAATTAACATATAAGCAAGCTCAGGCTATTCTGCGAGGCGATAAAAGACAGAGGAGAGAGACTCCAGTCATTCCAGCCATTCCAAACAAGGCAAGTAAACCAAGCAACTACAAGGAACATTGTCTTAAAGATATGTGAGTTCAGATAAACCCGGTTCATTGGAAAATGACACTCAAAATTTNGCGAGGCGATAAAAGACAGAGGAGAGAGACTCCAGTCATTCCAGCCATTCCAAACAAGGCAAGTAAACCAAGCAACTACAAGGAACATTGTCTTAAAGATATGTGAGTTCAGATAAACCCGGTTCATTGGAAAATGATACTCAAAATTTCTAACCCATAAAATCATAAATTAAATAAATTGTTACTGTTTTAAGCCATTAAGTTTTGGGTTAGCTTGCTATATCACAAGATATAACTGATATGTCTACAATGAAATTGTTTATTATATATTTTATTGAATTTTAGGAATAGTTACTAGTTACCTAGTGCCCTGTCATCAGAAGAGGAAATCACTGAAGAATGCTACTATTTAAAATGTTTAATCTTGCAAGTCTAAAACAACTTTGAGTGGAAAGTTTTTGTAAGATAAGATAAAGTTAGAATAACTAGGTACAGAACATATATATTCACAACAAATTGTGCTCTTGTCCATAAATTCTTGAACCTTGATGACTATTGATTTCAAATCCTCTAAATCACTAAACAAAAAACTTCAAACATACATTCTACATAAGTACATGTACAGTGTACTAATTGTTATTCCCCTTTACCCATTCCAGTATTCTTGGGCTCCCCTTGTGGCTCAGCTGGTGAAAAATCTTCCTGCAATGCAAGAGACCTGGGTTCGATCCCTGGGTTGAAAAGATCCCCCGGAGAAGGGACAGGCTACCCACTGTAGTATTCTGGCCTAGAGAATTCCTTGGACATCGACAGGGTCGCAAAGAGTCAGACTGAATGACTTTCACTTTCACTTTGAGTTTCAAAGTCTTTGTTAAAATGTTGAGAAATATGCACTGCAGGCAGATCCTTTACTGTCTGAGCCACCAGGGAAGACCATATATATTTTTATTTTACTTTAGAAAGTTAAGAAAAAATTATACAATAGAAAAGTCACCTAGTGAGAAATTTTCTTCACTATTTCCACAAAGGACTGCAATGTTAAATGTCCAGAAAAATCAATAAACATGCTTCTCTTTGAACTAAGGAACATCCTCATGAAAAAAGATGTAGGGAAGAATCTACTGGAAGAGAAAATTAAAATAAGTAGTTTTTGAAACACAGGAAAAAAGTATTCCAAATGACTGGTACCTCTTATTTTATGATATATCATACAATATTCTAATACTGCAGGTTCAATTTGACACATCAACATCTTAGACTTTAAATAGTTAGGGACAAAAAGCAGTAATAGCTAACTTGCCTATAGGAGGTAAAATAAAAACCCATAAATTTGACTCATTTCAATGCTAATAAAAATGGCTAGCATAACTATACATTTGTTTATGTTAGAAATGTGAATCTCATCACCACTGGATAACCTGTTATTGGTAGAAATAAGATATATCTAGCACACATTTTTTTAACACTATATCAGAAGCAGTAATTCATTGACTACCCATATCATTTACAAGCTCTAATTTAGGTTGTAAGAACAATTGCTTCCATTGTAATTAATTCTAGCCAAGGAGTTAATCAGGCATTCATCTTTATTGGTTCACTACATGATTAACATGTTCTTGTTTGTTAGGGTGAAAGAAGACAGCATGTCTGATTTGGACAGGTCAGATCTTATGGCTCTTATGTCAAGTGTTAAAACAGACCAATAAAAAGGGTTACTTTTGCTTTATGTGAAAATTATGGAGGAAGTATTTCCAAAAAGTGTATGAAAAGAAGAGGTCACCAAAAAATATACTTCCGATTTCAAGTGAAGGATTGAGAAGAAAGATATTCCCCATAAATTATATGATGAAAGGAAAGAAAAGTGACATTGGTATGTAGATAAGTTTGAATCTTTTATAACTGCCATATCTGAAAACATAGCCTTGTTCATAGAAATAATCAGGTCTAAAGAATGAAGTTGGGGTGGGAGAGGGGTAAAGGCACTATAACAGGTCCTAATAGTTTTTAATGTTTGAAGGATGCCAACAAAGGAATGTTGAAAGGCGAGTGATTCCATTCATCCTGCTAGCTAACTCACATGCGGGCTTCACTAAGGAACCTGCTGAATATATCTAGAAGTTTTCAAGTGAAATCAAAGCAAATTAATTCTCACAGGGTGGTAATTTTTCTTTGCATTTATTTTCCCCAGCATAACACTCTTTCCATCAAACACTTTGGAGGCATGCCTATCGAGGGCTATAATGTATTCTCACATCACAAGACAGTCAGTACATGTAGATAGATACGAGTTCACAGAGATCATTTATTTATTTCACTAATGATCTGTCAACTCCTCTCCCTATTGTAATAAATGGATAAGTGGTTACCTAAGCAACAGACTAAAGATTTTTCAGGAAGGGTGTGACCACCTTGTCCATTTTAAAGATATCTGGAAGCAAATATATTACTCCAGGTTTAATATAATCCTAATAACAGATCAATTAACAAGTGATTACCTGCTTTACATAGCTCTTATTGCCTCATTAATTTTTTGAAAAATGTTCAGGCAATGTAATATCTTTTTCCATTTGTTACTGTTATAAAAGTAGTCAATTAACTTTTAAATCACTCATTAGAATAATTTAATGTTATCATCCAGGAGTTATATTATAGTTGCTAGTATTTTCAATGTTTTAATCAAGGTATCCATATAATCCCAGAAATCTTTCTATTTGTAATTTTTACTGTATCCAACAAATGCCAACAACATACAGGTGAAACATAATTTTCTTAAATATCCTTTTTCAGATTAATTATTAAGACTATATGTTAATATGCAATAGGTCATTAAAAGAATTCTGCTATCATTTAAACTCCAGGTAATTTTTTTAGCATCAGCTATGAATAAAAATCTAACAACTCTTGGGAAAAGATTGATCAGGTCCAGAAAAGCTTTAAAAGAGCCACACAATTAGGGAGCATTTAAGGGTAACTTTAGACAAGACTAATAAATACTGGAATTTCAGACTTATCAATACAGCAGTTGAAAGGTAAGATAGTGCAAAAGGAACTGGAGAAACAGAACCAATAAAAAAAAAAAGAAGAAGAAGACAAAGAAAACAAACTGATGAGTTGCAGTCTAATCTAATCCAAAACTGTATCTGAGTCTCACTATTTTTGTATAATCTTAAATTGTTCTTGGTGCAGGGACTTTTAATCTTTCATCCCAGTTTAGTCATGTATTTTGCCTACCAAGATAGAATTTAAGCTATACCATGCTGTTCCTCACTCCAGTATTTTCATCATCTGATGCAAACAGCTGACTCATTGGAAAAGTCCCTGATTCTGGGAAGGATGGAGGGAAGATGGAGAAGAGCGTGTCAAAGGATGAAATGGCTGGATAGCATCACCAGTGCAATGGACATGAACTTGGGCAAACTTTGGGAGATGGTGAGGGACAAGGAGGTCTGGCGTGCTGCAGTCCATGGGATCACAAAGAGTTGGACAAAACTGGGTGATTGAACAACAAATGCTGTTCCTTGATCTAATTAATATTCCATGCAAAATTCAAATAGCAACATATTGTCTTTATGGAATAAGCTTACATCATGTCAAGCTGTGGGTAATATTTTAGAAAAAAATATAACTTCAATCTGTGAGGAAATTATATCTGCACTCCTATCTTGGAATATTTGCTAATAGTTTGGTAAATGAGCGTGTTAGTGAATCATTACTAACAAATCATGTTGTTTCCTATCTAGCCTTAGGTCAAATTAGTACAATAAGTCCTCTAACCTATGCCAGCCAAGAACATGTATCTATTACATGGTAAGACATTTGTTTTTCACTTTCTTTCCAAATATATTGAACAACTGGACAACAAAAAAAATTGTTTGTTAAACCTGTAGGAATAGAATATACTTTTTATGTAATTGCTTTGTACAAAAATGGCAAAATATGAACATCTCAAATGAAAATTACTTTTAGTAATCTTAGTTACAGATGCCAAGTCTCAGTTGAACTATTCCTTGGTAGAGCCACACATTTTCCAGGGATTTAATGAAAAAACAAGCTTAGAAATTGCTGCAAAGTGGTGTTCTTGGGCTTTATGATGCTTAAAATCAAGACTATGAAAATAATAAAGTGAAATCTTAGGGTAATAAAATTAATGTAATTAGTTGTACTATTTCAAGTAATTTTCAAAATAAAATTCTTTCATACTGGGAACTGGGAGAAATGTTAAGAGCATATTCACAAAAATGTCTTTTTTTAAAAAATTATATTTGTAAGTTACATTTTACAAAGTGAGAGCAACATGGTTAAACTGTCACTTAAAATAACTTTAAAAAGTGGATTGTGTTGATTTTTTTTGTTTATTTTTTTTATTTTACTTTACAGTACTGTATTGGTTTTGCCATACATTGACATGAATCTGCCACGGGTGTACATGAGTTCCCAATCTTGAACCCCCCTTCCACCTCTCTCCCCATATCATCTCTCTGGGTCATCCCAGTGCACCAGCCCTTGCGAGACAGTTGAAGAGACACAGATGTATAGAAAAGACTTTTGGACTCATGGGAGAGGGAGAGGATGGGATGATTTCATTGTGTTGATTTTTGCATGGTATCTGTTAAATGTTTTATTTGAGAATATTCCAAAATGTATTGTTTTATGAATTAATATGTGAAGAATCTCTTCCTTTGGAATAAATAACCAGGTATTAAGCAAAAATTTATTTGACAAATATTTAATGATATTATCACATCTTTCTAGAATTAAGACTATTGACAAAATTTTTTTGTTACTTGCTAAAACGTGAAAAAATATTTTGGAGGGACAAATCACTTTCTGTTTAATCTACTTCTTTTGTTATAAATAAAGTCACCTCTATCTATCTTATACTCAGAAGTTGCATCTGTTTTGACAAAGACATTAGAGAAAAATAAGCATCAAAAAGAGAATTGATAATGGATTTGTCAATACATGGAAGAACGAAAAAGTAACCTAGTTCCATGTTCAAACTCAAAGAAAAGGATGGACCTTTAATAGCAAAATTTCATGGATTTCTTCAATCATGAAATATCCTATTCTCATAAAAGACAGCACAAAGAATTCCATTATATAGTATGCACATCTTTAACTTTTCCATTTTCAAAGTAGGCTTAGAAAGAACAAAGGACTTAGAACTGTTCAATGACATTATGCTAGAGGAAGTACTGTACTCGGGGTTCCATTCTGCCATCTCAAAGAGATTTTTTTTCTTTTTTTTTAGCTGTCAGAGTGCTTTTTAGCCTGTAGATAGTGTATGAGCAGGGAAAATTCTGTTTGTTCTTTTAAAAATAGTCCAAAACATTTCAGTCTTTGTGAAAATTTCTTGAAGCTTAAATAGGAAGTAAATTCAAAGTCAAATTCCCTATTAAGCCATCCATGTTACTTGTTTCTTATTCCACTGAGAACAGTATATCATAGTTCTACTGAGACTAAAATAAGCTCAATATAAAAATGGGAATAAACTATAGAAAAGTCTTTGATTTTACCTGACAGTCAAACAGATCTTGAAGTTATACAAGGACACTTCTAGTTTTTTCTTTTGTTTTTAAGGTTATAAAAATATTACAGTCGCCTATTTTAGTGGCCATGTCTTACTTAAAATCTCCTTATAGGAAAAAAATAAAAATTGCCTACACACGTTTGTATACATTTATATATAGATATGTGTGTATAAATTTGGAGACCTATGAAATATATACACAAAAAATTGCCATTCATTTATGAAATATTTCATTGAAAAATCATTTTTTAATTGTTGGGAAAAATCAGTGGGAAAATAGATTTGCTGGGTCAGTGGAGTTGACTTCAAATAACAGAACTTTTATTTTGACATTCTTAATGTATCAGACTCAATTTTAATATTTAATGTGGTCAGTTCTAAGGTTCTGTGTATGACTGGATTTTTGGAATTCTGAAATAATTCATTATCATATACTATACAAAGAAAATAAAATTAAAAGATTAACTTGATAAAAATTTGATATATCATTTCTGGTCATGCAATATTTCATTCTACATAATAGTGATAATATAAGATTCATATCATCTACTTCTGAGTAGCATTGAATGTTCTTATGAAAAATAGAAGTAAATTAATATATTTTCTGCAGGTCATCTGACACAATTTTTTTAAAAAATAGTAAATGACACTTTTTCAGATCTTAGATGATGGTCATGGTATTTATCTCCAAGGGAGTATTAGCATACAATTCTGAGGTGCAAAGAGCCCAGTGACTATCAAGCTTCAAATATAGGACATTAAATATTATCTGAAATTAGAAAAAGAGTCTTAATTTTATTGCATAAAAATATTTTCTGAGAAAGGTGGTATTAGAATATTTTCATGGTATCATTCATACTTCATCACAATTTTGCTGATTTCTAATACTTTCTCTTTCTCACAAACACACACACACACACACACACACACACACACACACACACACACACACGTGCATACACATTGACAGCAGGGGTCGGTATTTTTTGATATTTTTCCAACAGCAAACTTTGTTGCTTTTTAAAAATCTCTTTAAATTTTAAAATACTTTAAAGGATTTCTTTATTGCTACTGCACGTCATAATTTTTACATCATATAACATTTAAAACATTCATAAAATATTCAAATATGTATGACATATAAGAAATTATGAAAATATAATAGCAAAACGAACACTTGTCAGTTGCCACTCAGCACAAGCATGAGAACTTTCGTTAACTATGTATTCTTTCCCTAGTCGCATGTATGTCCTCTTTTCCTAGTCCAGCCCCCTTATCCTCCCATTTTAGGAAAAAATCCACTGCTCAACTATCCAAGAAAATTTCAAACTGATTTTCTAAGTGGTTGAACAAATTTAAATATCCAAAGAAAATGAATTGAATTCTACTTATATCAGCATTTGTTCTTTTCAGATGTTTACATTTTTTCAATATACTGATTTGCATTTTTCTGATGACTAAGTAGATTAAGTATATTTGTTTTGGCCATATGCTTTTCTTTTTTTAATATAAATTTATTTTTTAATTGGAGGTTAATTACTTTACAATACTGTATTGGTTTTGCCATATATCAACATGAATCCGCCACAGGTATACACGTGTTCCCCATCCTGAACCCCCCTCCCTCCTCCCTCCTCCCTCCCTGTACCATCCCNGTAGATAGATACGAGTTCACAGAGATCATTTATTTATTTCACTAATGATCTGTCAACTCCTCTCGCTATTGTAATAAATGGATAAGTGGTTACCTAAGCAACAGACTAAAGATTTTTCAGGAAGGGTGTGACCACCTTGTCCATTTTAAAGATATCTGGAAGCAAATATATTACTCCAGGTTTAATATAATCCTAATAACAGATCAATTAACAAGTGATTACCTGCTTTACATAGCTCTTATTGCCTCATTAATTTTTTGAAAAATGTTCAGGCAATGTAATATCTTTTTCCATTTGTTACTGTTATAAAAGTAGTCAATTAACTTTTAAATCACTCATTAGAATAATTTAATGTTATCATCCAGGAGTTATATTATAGTTGCTAGTATTTTCAATGTTTTAATCAAGGTATCCATATAATCCCAGAAATCTTTCTATTTGTAATTTTTACTGTATCCAACAAATGCCAACAACATACAGGTGAAACATAATTTTCTTAAATATCCTTTTTCAGATTAATTATTAAGACTATATGTTAATATGCAATAGGTCATTAAAAGAATTCTGCTATCATTTAAACTCCAGGTAATTTTTTTAGCATCAGCTATGAATAAAAATCTAACAACTCTTGGGGAAAGATTGATCAGGTCCAGAAAAGCTTTAAAAGAGCCACACAATTAGGGAGCATTTAAGGGTAACTTTAGACAAGACTAATAAATACTGGAATTTCAGACTTATCAATACAGCAGTTGAAAGGTAAGATAGTGCAAAAGGAACTGGAGAAACAGAACCAATAAAAAAAAAAAGAAGAAGAAGACAAAGAAAACAAACTGATGAGTTGCAGTCTAATCTAATCCAAAACTGTATCTGAGTCTCACTATTTTTGTATAATCTTAAATTGTTCTTGGTGCAGGGACTTTTAATCTTTCATCCCAGTTTAGTCATGTATTTTGCCTACCAAGATAGAATTTAAGCTATACCATGCTGTTCCTCACTCCAGTATTTTCATCATCTGATGCAAACAGCTGACTCATTGGAAAAGTCCCTGATTCTGGGAAGGATTGAGGGAAGATGGAGAAGAGGGTGTCAAAGGATGAAATGGCTGGATAGCATCACCAGTGCAATGGACATGAACTTGGGCAAACTTTGGGAGATGGTGAGGGACAAGGAGGTCTGGCGTGCTGCAGTCCATGGGATCACAAAGAGTTGGACAAAACTGGGTGATTGAACAACAAATGCTGTTCCTTGATCTAATTAATATTCCATGCAAAATTCAAATAGCAACATATTGTCTTTATGGAATAAGCTTACATCATGTCAAGCTGTGGGTAATATTTTAGAAAAAAATATAACTTCAATCTGTGAGGAAATTATATCTGCACTCCTATCTTGGAATATTTGCTAATAGTTTGGTAAATGAGCGTGTTAGTGAATCATTACTAACAAATCATGTTGTTTCCTATCTAGCCTTAGGTCAAATTAGTACAATAAATCCTCTAACCTATGCCAGCCAAGAACATGTATCTATTGCATGGTAAGACATTTGTTTTTCACTTTCTCTCCAAATATATTGAACAACTGGACAACAAAAAAATTGTTTGTTAAACCTGTAGGAATAGAATATACTTTTTATGTAATTGCTTTGTACAAAAATGGCAAAATATGAACATCTCAAATGAAAATTACTTTTAGTAATCTTAGTTACAGATGCCAAGTCTCAGTTGAACTATTCCTTGGTAGAGCCACACATTTTCCAGGGATTTAATGAAAAAACAAGCTTAGAAATTGCTGCAAAGTGGTGTTCTTGGGCTTTATGATGCTTAAAATCAAGACTATGAAAATAATAAAGTGAAATCTTAGGGTAATAAAATTAATGTAATTAGTTGTACTATTTCAAGTAATTTTCAAAACAAAATTCTTTCATACTGGGAACTGGGAGAAATGTTAACAGCATATTCACAAAAATGTCTTTTTTTCAAAAATTATATTTGTAAGTCATATTTTACAAAGTGAGAGCAACATGGTTAAACTGTCACTTAAAATAACTTTAAAAAGTGGATTGTGTTGATTTTTTTTGTTTATTTTTTTATTTTACTTTACAGTACTGTATTGGTTTTGCCATACATTGACATGAATCTGCCACAGGTGTACATGAGTTCCCAATCCTGAACCCCCCTTCCACCTCTCTCCCCATATCATCTCTCTGGGTCATCCCAGTGCACCAGCCCTTGCGAGACAGTTGAAGAGACACAGATGTATAGAACAGACTTTTGGACTCGTGGGAGAGGGAGAGGGTGGGATGATTTCATTGTGTTGATTTTTGCATGGTATCTGTTAAATGTTTTATTTGAGAATATTCCAAAATGTATTGTTTTATGAATTAATATGTGAAGAATCTCTTCCTTTGGAATAAATAACCAGGTATTAAGCAAAAATTTATTTGACAAATATTTAATGATATTATCACATCTTTCTAGAATTAAGACCATTGACAAAATTTTTTTGTTACTTGCTAAAACGTGAAAAAATATTTTGGAGGGACAAATCACTTTCTGTTTAATCTACTTCTTTTGTTATAAATAAAGTCACCTCTATCTATCTTATACTCAGAAGTTGCATCTGTTTTGACAAAGACATTAGAGAAAAATAAGCATCAAAAAGAGAATTGATAATGGATTTGTCAATACATGGAAGAACGAAAAAGTAACCTAGTTCCATGTTCAAACTCAAAGAAAAGGATGGACCTTTAATAGCAAAATTTCATGGATTTCTTCAATCATGAAATATCCTATTCTCATAAAAGACAGCACAAAGAATTCCATTATATAGTATGCACATCTTTAACTTTTCCATTTTCAAAGTAGGCTTAGAAAGAACAAAGGACTTAGAACTGTTCAATGACATTATGCTAGAGGAAGTACTGTACTCGGGGTTCCATTCTGCCATCTCAAAGAGTTTTTTTTTTTTTTAGCTGTCAGAGTGCTTTTTAGCCTGTAGATAGTGTATGAGCAGGGAGAATTCTGTTTGTTCTTTTAAAAATAGTCCAAAACATTTCAGTCTTTGTGAAAATTTCTTGAAGCTTAAATAGGAAATAAATTCAAAGTCAAATTCCCTATTAAGCCATCCATGTTACTTGTTTCTTATTCCACTGAGAACAGTATATCATAGTTCTACTGAGACTAAAATAAGCTCAATATAAAAATGGGAATAAACTATAGAAAAGTCTTTGATTTTACCTGACAGTCAAACAGATCTTGAAGTTATACAAGGACACTTCTAGTTTTTTCTTTTGTTTTTAAGGTTATAAAAATATTACAGTCGCCTATTTTAGTGGCCATGTCTTACTTAAAATCACCTTATAGGAAAAAAATAAAAATTGCCTACACACGTTTGTATACATTTATATATAGATATGTGTGTATAAATTTGGAGACCTATGAAATATATACACAAAAAATTGCCATTCATTTATGAAATATTTCATTGAAAAATCATTTTTTAATTGTTGGGAAAAATCAGTGGGAAAATAGATTTGCTGGGTCAGTGGAGTTGACTTCAAATAACAGAACTTTTATTTTGACATTCTTAATGTATCAGACTCAATTTTAATATTTAATGTGGTCAGTTCTAAGGTTCTGTGTATGACTGGATTTTTGGAATTCTGAANACGTGAAAAAATATTTTGGAGGGACAAATCACTTTCTGTTTAATCTACTTCTTTTGTTATAAATAAAGTCACCTCTATCTATCTTATACTCAGAAGTTGCATCTGTTTTGACAAAGACATTAGAGAAAAATAAGCATCAAAAAGAGAATTGATAATGGATTTGTCAATACATGGAAGAACGAAAAAGTAACCTAGTTCCATGTTCAAACTCAAAGAAAAGGATGGACCTTTAATAGCAAAATTTCATGGATTTCTTCAATCATGAAATATCCTATTCTCATAAAAGACAGCACAAAGAATTCCATTATATAGTATGCACATCTTTAACTTTTCCATTTTCAAAGTAGGCTTAGAAAGAACAAAGGACTTAGAACTGTTCAATGACATTATGCTAGAGGAAGTACTGTACTCGGGGTTCCATTCTGCCATCTCAAAGAGTTTTTTTTTTTTTTAGCTGTCAGAGTGCTTTTTAGCCTGTAGATAGTGTATGAGCAGGGAGAATTCTGTTTGTTCTTTTAAAAATAGTCCAAAACATTTCAGTCTTTGTGAAAATTTCTTGAAGCTTAAATAGGAAGTAAATTCAAAGTCAAATTCCCTATTAAGCCATCCATGTTACTTGTTTCTTATTCCACTGAGAACAGTATATCATAGTTCTACTGAGACTAAAATAAGCTCAATATAAAAATGGGAATAAACTATAGAAAAGTCTTTGATTTTACCTGACAGTCAAACAGATCTTGAAGTTATACAAGGACACTTCTAGTTTTTTCTTTTGTTTTTAAGGTTATAAAAATATTACAGTCGCCTATTTTAGTGGCCATGTCTTACTTAAAATCTCCTTATAGGAAAAAAATAAAAATTGCCTACACACGTTTGTATACATTTATATATAGATATGTGTGTATAAATTTGGAGACCTATGAAATATATACACAAAAAATTGCCATTCATTTATGAAATATTTCATTGAAAAATCATTTTTTAATTGTTGGGAAAAATCAGTGGGAAAATAGATTTGCTGGGTCAGTGGAGTTGACTTCAAATAACAGAACTTTTATTTTGACATTCTTAATGTATCAGACTCAATTTTAATATTTAATGTGGTCAGTTCTAAGGTTCTGTGTATGACTGGATTTTTGGAATTCTGAAATAATTCATTATCATATACTATACAAAGAAAATAAAATTAAAAGATTAACTTGATAAAAATTTGATATGTCATTTCTGGTCATGCAATATTTCATTCTACATAATAGTGATAATATAAGATTCATATCATCTACTTCTGAGTAGCATTGAATGTTCTTATGAAAAATAGAAGTAAATTAATATATTTTCTGCAGGTCATCTGACACAATTTTTTTAAAAAATAGTAAATGACACTTTTTCAGATCTTAGATGATGGTCATGGTATTTATCTCCAAGGGAGTATTAGCATACAATTCTGAGGTGCAAAGAGCCCAGTGACTATCAAGCTTCAAATATAGGACATTAAATATTATCTGAAATTAGAAAAAGAGTCTTAATTTTATTGCATAAAAATATTTTCTGAGAAAGGTGGTATTAGAATATTTTCATGGTATCATTCATACTTCATCACAATTTTGCTGATTTCTAATACTTTCTCTTTCTCACAAACACACACACACACACACACACACACACACACACACACACACACACACGTGCATACACATTGACAGCAGGGGTCGGTATTTTTTGATATTTTTCCAACAGCAAACTTTGTTGCTTTTTAAAAATCTCTTTAAATTTTAAAATACTTTAAAGGATTTCTTTATTGCTACTGCACGTCATAATTTTTACATCATATAACATTTAAAACATTCATAAAATATTCAAATATGTATGACATATAAGAAATTATGAAAATATAATAGCAAAACGAACACTTGTCAGTTGCCACTCAGCACAAGCATGAGAACTTTCGTTAACTATGTATTCTTTCCCTAGTCGCATGTATGTCCTCTTTTCCTAGTCCAGCCCCCTTATCCTCCCATTTTAGGAAAAAATCCACTGCTCAACTATCCAAGAAAATTTCAAACTGATTTTCTAAGTGGTTGAACAAATTTAAATATCCAAAGAAAATGAATTGAATTCTACTTTATATCAGCATTTGTTCTTTTCAGATGTTTACATTTTTTCAATATACTGATTTGCATTTTTCTGATGACTAAGTAGATTAAGTATATTTGTTTTGGCCATATGCTTTTCTTTTTTTAATATAAATTTATTTTTTAATTGGAGGTTAATTACTTTACAATACTGTATTGGTTTTGCCATATATCAACATGAATCCGCCACAGGTATACACGTGTTCNACCCCCCTCCCTCCTCCCTCCTCCCTCCCTGTACCATCCCTCTGGGTCATCCCAGTGCACCAGCCCCAAGTATCCAGTATCATGCATCAAACCTGGACTGGTGATTCATTTCATATATGATATTATACATGTTTCAATGCTATTCTCCCAAATCATCCCACCCTCTCCCTCTCCCTCTTCCCACAGAGTCCAGAAGCCTGTTCTATGCTTTTCGAGTTCAGTAAAATACATGCTGTATTAGTTACCTATAGCTGTGTAACAACTCACCACAAATTTAAGTCATTAAAAAAAAAAATTACCTCAGCATTCCCATGGGTCACAAGTCTAGGCAAGGCTTAGCTAGTTCCTCTGCTTAGAGTTTCACAATGCAAAGTGAGGCCAACCTGCATTTTCACCTGGATACTTAAAATTGGGGAAGAATTTATTTCCAACTTCATCTACACTATTGGTGTTCTTCATCTTGTATG
Source organism: Raphicerus campestris (assembly GCA_006410735.1). Taxonomy (NCBI): domain Eukaryota; kingdom Metazoa; phylum Chordata; class Mammalia; order Artiodactyla; family Bovidae; genus Raphicerus; species Raphicerus campestris. The sequence goes on along the minus strand of SJYW01031157.1, from coordinate 35,821 downwards.
ATTATTGGACCGAGGGCTTAGGTTCCTTGATGACTGTCAAGGGAAGACACCTAGAGTCCCTAGAAGTTATCCTAGTTACTAAAGCATGCCAGCATTTCTCTGCCATAAGGACTTTCTCAGAATGGTAGTTTACTTCATTAAGTATGCAAGAAGTCTCCAGCATGGCTGCTAGCAATCTTATGTAAAATAATCCTGAGACTGACATTTCATCACCTTCCCCATATGCTGTTGGTTAGAAGTAATTCATGGGCCCTGCCCATACTCAAAAGGAGGGGATTACACAATGCTTGAATACAAGGAGGCAGGAATGTTGGCAGGGGCCACCTAGCACAGGTCTGCCATAACTGTTCATGTTTTTAGCCTAGTATTTTATATGATATTTTTATTCTTAGCAGTTCATTTATTTTTGTAGCTATTGTTATTTTGTCAGTTATTTATGTTGCACATATCCACTGCTAGCATGTGACTTATTTTTCTACTTTTTGATGAAGAAACATTCTTAATCTTAATGTAATCAAATTCATCAATTCTTTTCCTATAATTATTGCTCTTTAAAAAGGAAAGATAACCAAAATATTTCTTTAAAAATTAAGTTTTGAAGTTTAGTTTGAATTGATGTTTCTAAATTCTATCATCTGTTCCATGTGTCAGTATATACAGCCATTAGCTTAATGTTATACTATATCAGCTTTATAAGAAGATTTGATAACAGATAAGGAAATTCTTTTTTAAAAATTCTTTTTCAAGAGTGACTAGGCTATTGTTAGCAGTTTCCTCTGTAATATACAATTTAAAACTTGTTGTTTTTCATTCACTAAATCCTGTCCAACTCTTTGCAACCCCATGAACTGTAGCACACCAGGCTTCCCTGTCCTCTACTATCTCCTGGAGTCTGCTCTAACTCATGTCCATCAAGTCGGTGATCCCATCCAACCATCTCATCCTCTGTTGTCCCCTTCTCCTCCTGCTTTCAATCTTTCCAAGCATCAGGGTCTTTTCCTTTGAGTCTATTCTTCACATTAGGTGGCCAAAGGACTAGAGCTTCAGCATCAGTTCTTCCAGTGAGTAAAAGGGTTGATTTCCTTTATTGACTGATTTGAACTCCTTGCTGCCCAAGGAACTCTCAGGAGTGTTCTGCTACATCACAAGTGGAAGGCATCGATTCTTTGATGCTCAGCCTTCTTTAAAGTCCAACTCTTAACAACTCTTAATCTTAGAATTAATATCTTGTTACTATCTACCATCTTTTAACATTTCAGTTGAGTTATGTCAAATATATAAGCCAAACAGGAAGACATAAAAATTTTGTTATGAAGTTTTGTTGTGAACATATAATATCACTTAATGTTTTTTGATGTAATTTTATAATTTTTATTCAGTTTCAAGCATATGCTTTAGTTTTAATTCAAGTTAATATAATTTTGTTACCATTGTAAAATTTTTTAATTTTTTTTTTTATGGATTGTGATATCTGAAGCAAAATCATAAAAGACATTGAGGCTACTGTCTTGTTATCTTGAATTACTTGCTCTGGGGCAAACCAACTTCAATACTATGAAGACACTTAAGCTAGCCTGTGGAGAAGTCAACCTTGAGAGGAACTAAAGCCTCTTGCCCCCAGCCACTAGAAAAGAATGCTGTCTGCTAATAATCCCATGAGTGAGTCATCATGGAAGTGGATCCTCCAGGCCCAGTCGAGCCTTCTATCTCAAGGCAACATCTTGACTACAGCATTTTAAGAGTATTTGATCCAGAAACACCCAATGAAGCTACCTCTGAATTCTTTACCCAGAAAAACTTTAAGCTCATAAATGTTTATTGTTTTAAGCTACTAAGTTTGGGGTAATTCATTATACATCTTTCAAATAGGTTCAATTCTGTTCAGTCACTCAGTCGTGTCTGACTTTTTGCAACCCCATGAACTGTAGCACTCCAGGCCTCCCTGTCCATCACCAACTCCCGGAATTCACTCAAACTCATGTCCATCGAGTCAGTGATGCCATCCAGCCATCTCATCCTCTGTCATCCCCTTCTCCTCCTGCCCCTAGTCCTTCCCAGCATTAGAGTCTTTTCCAATGAGTCAACTCTTTGCATGAGGTGGCCAAAGTACTGGAGTTTCAGCATCATTCCTTCCAAACACCCAGTACTGATCTCCTTTAGAATGGACTGGTTGGATCTCCTTGCAGTCCAAGGGACTCTCAAGAGTCTTCTCCAACACCACAGTTCAAAAGCATCAATCCTTCAGTGCTCAGCTTTCTTCACAGTCCAACTCTCACATCCATACATGACCACTNACTTAAAATTGGGGAAGAATTTATTTCCAACTTCATCTACACTATTGGTGTTCTTCACCTTTTATGATTATTGGACCAAGGACTTAGGTTCCTTGACGACTGTCAAGGGAAGACACCTAGAGTCCCTAGAAGTTATCCTAGTTACTAAAGCATGCCAGCATTTCTCTGCCATAAGGACTTTCTCAGAATGGTAGTTTACTTCATTAAGTATGCAAGAAGTCTCCAGCACGGCTGGTAGCAATCTTATGTAAAATAATCCTGAGACTGACATTTCATCACCTTCCCCATATGCTGTTGGTTAGAAGTAATTCATGGGCCCTGCCCATACTCAAAAGGAGGGGATTACACAATGCTTGAATACAAGGAGGCAGGAATGTTGGCAGGGGCCACCTAGCACAGGTCTGCCATAACTGTTCATGTTTTTAGCCTAGTATTTTATATGATATTTTTATTCTTAGCAGTTCATTTATTTTTGTAGCTATTGTTATTTTGTCAGTTATTTATGTTGCACATATCCACTGCTAGCATGTGACTTATTTTTCTACTTTTTGATGAAGAAACATTCTTAATTTTAATGTAATCAAATTCATCAATTCTTTTCCTATAATTATTGCTCTTTAAAAAGGAAAGATAACCAAAATATTTCTTAAAAAATTAAGTTTTGAAGTTTAGTTTGAATTGATGTTTCTAAATTCTATCATCTGTTCCATGTGTCAGTATATACAGCCATTGGCTTAATGTTATACTATATCAGCTTTATAAGAAGATTTGATAACAGATAAGGAAATTCTTTTTTAAAAATTCTTTTTCAAGAGTGACTAGGCTATTGTTAGCAGTTTCCTCTGTAATATACAATTTAAAACTTGTTGTTTTTCATTCACTAAATCCTGTCCAACTCTTTGCAACCCCATGAACTGTAGCACACCAGGCTTCCCTGTCCTCTACTATCTCCTGGAGTCTGCTCTAACTCATGTCCATCAAGTCGGTGATCCCATCCAACCATCTCATCCTCTGTTGTCCCCTTCTCCTTCTGCTTTCAATCTTTCCAAGCATCAGGGTCTTTTCCTTTGAGTCTATTCTTCACATTAGGTGGCCAAAGGACTAGAGCTTCAGCATCAGTTCTTCCAGTGAGTAAAAGGGTTGATTTCCTTTATTGACTGATTTGAACTCCTTGCTGCCCAAGGAACTCTCAGGAGTGTTCTGCTACATCACAAGTGGAAGGCATCGATTCTTTGATGCTCAGCCTTCTTTAAAGTCCAACTCTTAACAACTCTTAATCTTAGAATTAATATCTTGTTACTATCTACCATCTTTTAACATTTCAGTTGAGTTATGTCAAATATATAAGCCAAACAGGAAGACATAAAAATTTTGTTATGAAGTTTTGTTGTGAACATATAATATCACTTAATGTTTTTTGATGTAATTTTATAATTTTTATTCAGTTTCAAGCATATGCTTTAGTTTTAATTCAAGTTAATATAATTTTGTTACCATTGTAAAATTTTTTAATTTTTTTTTTTATGGATTGTGATATCTGAAGCAAAATCATAAAAGACATTGAGGCTACTGTCTTGTTATCTTGAATTACTTGCTCTGGGGCAAACCAACTTCAATACTATGAAGACACTTAAGCTAGCCTGTGGAGAAGTCAACCTTGAGAGGAACTAAAGCCTCTTGCCCCCAGCCACTAGAAAAGAATGCTGTCTGCTAATAATCCCATGAGTGAGTCATCATGGAAGTGGATCCTCCAGGCCCAGTCGAGCCTTCTATCTCAAGGCAACATCTTGACTACAGCATTTTAAGAGTATTTGATCCAGAAACACCCAATGAAGCTACCTCTGAATTCTTTACCCAGAAAAACTTTAAGCTCATAAATGTTTATTGTTTTAAGCTACTAAGTTTGGGGTAATTCATTATACATCTTTCAAATAGGTTCAATTCTGTTCAGTCACTCAGTCGTGTCTGACTTTTTGCAACCCCATGAACTGTAGCACTCCAGGCCTCCCTGTCCATCACCAACTCCCGGAATTCACTCAAACTCATGTCCATCGAGTCAGTGATGCCATCCAGCCATCTCATCCTCTGTCATCCCCTTCTCCTCCTGCCCCTAGTCCTTCCCAGCATTAGAGTCTTTTCCAATGAGTCAACTCTTTGCATGAGGTGGCCAAAGTACTGGAGTTTCAGCATCATTCCTTCCAAACACCCAGTACTGATCTCCTTTAGAATGGACTGGTTGGATCTCCTTGCAGTCCAAGGGACTCTCAAGAGTCTTCTCCAACACCACAGTTCAAAAGCATCAATCCTTCAGTGCTCAGCTTTCTTCACAGTCCAACTCTCACATCCATACATGACCACTGGAAAAACCATAGCCTTGACTAGACGGACTTTTGTTGGCAAAGTAATGTCTCTGCTTTTGAATATGCCATCTAGGTTGGTCATAGTTTTTCTTCCAAGGAATAAGGGTCTTTTAATTTCATGGCTGCAATCACCATCTGCAGTGATTTCGGAACCCCAAAAAACAAAGTCTAACACCGTTTCCACTGTTTTCCCATCTATTTCCCATGAAGTGATGGGACTGGATGCCGGATCTTAGTTTTCTGAATGTTGAGCTTTAAGTCAACTTTTTCACTCTCCACTTTCACTTTCATCAAGAAGCTTTTTATTTCCTCTTCACTTTCTGCCATAAGGGTGATGTCATCTGCATAGGTGAGATTGATATTTCTCCGGTTAGCAAATATTAAAGGAAAAAAAATAAGAAAAATCATATGAGAAATTAATCCCCTTTATTCAATGAAATTAAATTTATATAATAATAACAAAAGTTTTAGCCATCATATTACACATTGAAATATGTAGGGTTATACACATTTTCATGCATTGCTGATGGTGATATAAATCATAGAATTCTGTGAACAAAGTGCCTTAACACATGTATACTGATTTCTGGTTCAACTTGTTCAACTTCTGATTCAACTTAGTACATGTGTTAAATTTTCTCCTTTTATAATCAAGATGCCAATCAGTGAACAGGGCACAGTGCTCAAACTAATTTCAGCCTACTGCAAAAAAAAAAAAAAAAGAGGAAAAAGAAAACCTTTAGAACAGCAATGAAGATCCCTTCCAGATAGACACTGACAGCTGAAGCTCCTTCCTTGCTTCCCTTAGTCAACCAGATTTTTAGTGTGGCATATTCAGACTCCAGCAAATCTCAACTTTCTCTTCTCCTTTCATCATGGACACACTTGAACAGGGACTCTTACAGTCATGGAACCAATTTATTTTGACTCCATTTCTGAACACAGGCCTCCTCTGCTCTATTATATATAAGCAAACAGAGACCAACTCGGATACATGAATGGAGGCAATCTGAGAAGCAAAACAAACATTTCCCTATGAGATAACCCTGTTTTACTTGAAGAAGCAGGAGAAAACTTTATAAAATCTATAGTAAATCCCAACCTTCTTGGGAACATCCCAGGTTTAATCTGAAATGGGCCCACAAATGTGGAAGGCAGAGAGAGATAGAAGAAAGAGCAAGTCACTTCATACTGGCAAGTGGCAGGTTAAATAAGCAAGGGAATTTAAATGTGATATTTGTTTTGGGTAGTTGCAAGATGAGTTGATCTCTACATCTGCCCACCAAATCTCAGAAATTTATGTACAGGCCTTAACTGGATTCTGTTGTGCATACCATCCAGATGTCCAATGTGCATACACAATGTTGTGTGTCTCAACACTATATTGCTATCTCAGGGCTGTATCCTTGGGGTAACTTCTGGGGATGAAAGGGCAAGAAGAACACACATTCCAAGAGGTATCTCCTGTTCTCCAGGTCCAGGTAGAAGGTCAGTTAGCAGCCATGTGTTCTCAAAGATTTCTCCCAACACTATATTAACTATGACTTCACAGACTTTAGCATCTTTTAGCAATCAAAGAAACTGCCATATCCTGGCCTTTCAAATTACCAAATGATTTTAAATGTTATTGTCCTGTGTTGGGACAAAAGAAACTCTTTGTCAATATCATTTGGAGAAAAAAAATGGCATGTTCTAAAATTTATAATCTATAAAATAATATTTCTTGATCCAGCAGCTATACTTTTGGGAATTTATCATTATAGACTCATCAGCAAGGCACACTAAAATATAAATGCAATATTTATTATATAAATAAAATGTCTAACATTAGCACATCAGTAAATATATGACAGTATTGATTTGCCACCCATATAATTTTCATTTGATTGAAACTACCCATGCTTCCATCCCAGCTTCTGAAATCATAGTCCNCAGCAAGGCACACTAAAATATAAATACAATATTTATTATATAAATAAAGTGTCTAACATTAGCACATCAGTAAATATATGACAGTGTTGAAGTGCCACCCATATAATTTTCATTTGATTGAAACTACCCATGCTTCCATCCCAGCTTCTGAACTCATAGTCCCTTTTCTCTGAGTCTGCCTAATCACAAATCCAATCCTCTACTAGTTGGCTGACCCCTTAGCATTTTCTCCTCCCTTTCTAATATGAGATTCAAGGGGCCTCAACTGTTTTCCCTGAAATTCTCAAGACTTTATACATAGATCCCTCTCTTACTATGGCTCAAGTGGTGTTAGATACTGGGATACATATGAAAACTCACAGCCCTGGAGCCCTNGATGACTAGGAAACATCAAGGTCCTTAGGTGAAGGGCCATTTAAACAAATAGAAGAGAAAATATTTTAATGTGGCACACAGGTCCTTTATGAGTTGAAATAAAAATTGAAACCAGAATTTGTTTTCAAAAATGCAAGTAAAACTAATAACTATCAAAATGGTAGTGAGATGATTAGATTAAAAAAGGAAAAATTAGAAGATTAACATCTACATACCATACAAGAGCCTTTCTGATAGGTTCTATACAAGTTAGAAAACTCTGGATTCCAATTTCATATGTTAGGAACTGATGAAGTTATTTTAAAATAACTAATGGACAGGAACATAGAAAAAATCTAGGTATGCATATTTTAGCAGAGATATTGAATTAAATTTGAACCAAGTAAATTGTACTTTGCACTCTAGAAAACATGTTTAGATTGGTACCAAAACAAAAACAAAACTACCTTACAGAAATTGCTGAAAGCCCCATAAACTATTTCTCAGAAAATTGATTAGGTGATAGATGGAGGGGACCTTCAATGTCAAAGGATTAAACTCTTTATATTGATCTTAGTTTCCTCCTTTTCTCCCTCTCCTTATTTCTGATCCTAAGAGCCGTGGCCTTATTTACGTAAAACTTCAAGCAGTACAAAGGTTTTAAGAAGGCAGACTTTTGACAGTAGTTAATGAAGCCAAACTCCTTCCCTAGAGATAATTCTCAGAGTTTTGATTGTCCAGCCCTGAGCATCTGCATCTTTGCTTTACTTAGGGGTTTGAAAAAGGCCTTACACAGGATCTGTTGACCAGGAGGCTGACAGAATGCTAAATACGCAGAGAGAGCACAATTCATTTTTTCTCTACAAGTTCTACCTGGCTTGCTTAATCCCCAATTCTCTTCCCTGCCACTTTGTGCATGCAGCAGAAGAGGCTGATAATTAATGTTTGCACCCCTCCAGACACAATGCTGCCCTAGATACCCCAAGGCAACTGCACGTGCACTTTGCAAAGCTTAGCGACCTTCCTGAGCTGCCTAAGAAGGAAATGCAGATGAGGGGCTGCTTTCAAACACTACAGGGACCATCTAGCCTCAGGACCTCCACAGATGACATTTGAACAGTAGTGACTGATTACGTTCCAGGGCAGCAGCCATCTGGAATGGACCGCAGGTGTTTCTACAGAGATGAAAGAAAGGTAACAAAATGGTGGAACACACTGAACCCTGATAATGCAGTATCATTAGTAAATTAGTGTCTTTAATGGTAAGTACATAATCTCCCATGTCAAAACCCCTGGATAATAAATCTAACTACTTATGCTTTATCTTTAAATAATTTACATAATTCAATAACTCAGTTTAGGCTAAACTGTGTCACAGAAGAAATAACTTTGGTTCACAAATAAAAGCAGATTTTGCAAATACCTGAATAACAAGCAGCTAGCTACATTTAAAAAAATTGCTTCAGTGAGTTCTGTGATTACTTCAAAAATTCTCAAATAATTTAACATTTTGATATATAGGTATATGTAGAGTTTTAAATTTCCCTTAAAACAGCATTTGTTGTTTATATGGCTTATAAAGGAACGTGACAAATGTTATATATACATATTAGCAGCTGTTCCTGCTAGAAGACAGCTGCTGGAAGGCAAAACAAAAGTTTTTAGTGACTAAAAAATTCAAAGAATTGTTCATTTATAATAAAATATCACAATTGGCTTTGCAGATTTATGTGTTTGGCCAAACTGTAAGAAAATCTCCTTTATTTGGGTTCTAAATGGTGAAGATATTAAGACCCATAGAATAATGGTCTGTGGGATTATTTGGTAATTTTAACTTAAATAGAAAAAAATGGCAATAGGTAAAGAACAAAATTAAATTTATGAAAACATTTACCATCAAATATTTGCCAGTATTAGAATGGACCAGAAAAAATTTGAATTAGTTATTTTCAAAATAATGTTTCATTTTCCAAGTTCAGGAAACTGTTGTTAATATGGATTTGTCTTTAACACAGTCAATAAGTTGTACAGTTGTGTACTTTTGTCAGAAGAGGAAAGAGCTTAGAACTCAAATTCCCTTGATAACGCCCAAAGAACTTGGAAAATGTAGCCTTCAAAATGAAACAGTGTACAAAGAAAAATAAAATAAAATAATGTTTGACACGTTTTAAAGCAAATAATTTAAATGTGCAGCTATAGTCTTGAAAACTAATTTACTGATGCTGTTTTTCCTGCAGACACAAATNAGAACTTGGAAAATGTAGCCTTCAAAATGAAACAGTGTACAAAGAAAAATAAAATAAAATAATGTTTGACACGTTTTAAAGCAAATAATTTAAATGTGCAGCTATAGTCTTGAAAACTAATTTACTGATGCTGTTTTTCCTGCAGACACAAATGTGACTGTAAGTAGCAAGTTAAAATCTGAAAACTGAGAGAGAAAATCTTCTTTCCCAGCAAATAAACATCATAAGTGTTTAAATAAATGATCTCTGACCTGGTTTCCATGATACATCACTTCTACTTCTGGCATTTTGAATAATTTGGTGATCCAGGAAAAATCAATTAACCTTTTGGAACTCAGGTTCCCCATCAGTTTTTAAAAGAAGGGAAATGGAATAGACAGTCTCTTACCATATCCAGTCACTGTGGCAAAGAATTTCCACTTAATATCTGTAACAAATCTGTCATGTAAGTACTATTTCTATCCTCAGTACACAAGTGAAGAAACTAAGGCTTAGAAAGTTTCAATAAATTCTCCAAGAAGACAAAATTCAAGTCACACAGTTGGGATGACCTTTAAGTTCCCTTACACATCTGTCATTAAAATGGAAGAATAATACTTAAATAAAGAGTTAAAATATTGAATTTAAATACTAGAATTAAATTCAGTTTTAAAATTTGAACTTAAATATTAATTGAATTTAAATGAAGCTATTTAATCCCAATGTATGCATAACACTGTTTTCACAGCAAAGCATCGTTTTCAGAATCTTTGCTTTGAAACTCTTGGTTTCCGTAATTTCTAAGACAGACCTATGTTATACCAAATGGCGCCAAATTGGTGCACGTTGGAGCTATGCCAAATCCCCAACCATGAACTGATTTTCATTCTACTGGTTCTCACTCAAAGTAATTTTAAGTATCATCATTTAATTAACATCTAGTTTTAAACTATAGAATGCCCAAATATCACTAAGATATGTATGGGATTCCAAAATTGCATCTCACTTTGATGACCCAAGACCATGAGGAAAATAAACACAATATCACTTATTGGAAGATTAAAGAGGTAGATTTAAAGGCAACACAAACTGGGTTGGATGAGAAAGTGTTAGTCACTCAGTCCTGTCCAACTCTTTGTGACCCCATGAACCATAGTCCACCAGGCTCCTGTGTCCATGGAATTCTCCAGGCAAGAATAACTAGAGTGGGTAGCCATTCCCTTTTTCAAGGGATATTCCCAACCCATTGATCAAACCCGGGTCTCCTACATTGCAGGCAGGTTCTTTACCATCTGGGCCACCAGGCAAAGCCAGGGGCAAAGGCAACAGAGAAAGAAAATCTGTACACACTGGTGGTTGTTTTCTGCCAAAGATTCTCAAGCCCTTTAAAAAAAACTATGGTTCAGAGCAAACTGATCAAACTGCAGATCAATGGACAGGATAAAAATGTTTCCCAGAGTCCCAAGAAAACCAACGACAGACCTGTACTTTCAGGTTCTTGTCCAACATTAGATACAATTCTTTCATAAAGCGTTGTATATTATGTTCTTACTAAATAAAAATTTTATTTATTTAGCTTTGGCTTTACTTCCACTTCTAGGCGCAAGAATACTAGAAAATGCTACTATTATAAATGACACTTTAATATAACAAAAGAAGAAAATCTAGTTTTCTGAACATTTGGCATGCAATATCCTATATATAATTGCTTAACTGTCATGTTTTTTTTTTCATAAAAAGATTAGAATATGTTATGGGAATGGTAATGATACATAATACATATTTAAGTGTTTAATAATTTACATTTTGTTAATTATTTTGACTGATTTTGGGTAAAGATTGTTACAACACACAAGCAGACCATCTGCTGCTGTTAGAATTATTAATAAATACTCCCTGAACTAAGTATTTTAATTAAAAATAAAATGCTGCATTCATTAAGGCCCATCTTAAGTGGCATGCTCCAAAGGAATTAATAGTGTACCCAGCTGCCAATCTCTAAATAGTTTGAAAATATTATAAACTTTTATTCATGAGAAACTACATGGATTTGGATAATTAGGGAACAATCTGTTGAGTCCTCTAAAGCCTTCTGCTGTGTGGGATCCAAGAGTATATGAATCAATGAAAATGACACCCTCTATTCTATATGCTCTTCCACAAATTTACCAAGGAGTCAGGCTAGTGCAAATGCTTTCTTCATAATTATATCTTTTTGATCTTTATCCTGGAAAGGGGAGCAATAGGCACTCCTCATCTGATCAACTTACTTAAGATTGTGTTCTATTAAAGTGGGTCTCTGGAGCCAGATGGCCTAGGCTTAAATCCTATTTCCTATTTTCTAGCTGTGTGACCCTGAGCAATTTACTCAATGTTTCCGTGCCTTCATACTCACATTAGTAAAATGAATATAGTCGTGGTATCATTTTCATACAGCGATTATAAGAATTAATGTTGTGCTTAATACAGTGTTAATTAACAATGATTCTTAGAATTATGACTTCAGTATTGTTGTTAATACTGAAATGCATCTTTGTGACTTTTCCTTGAAGATTACCTTCAAAAGGTGATTCATTTTCTTTCACATTTTTCTAAGGACATTGTATCTTCAGTTTTTGAAATTTGAACAGATTTTTCCCTTGAAATTAAATGTTGA
>SJYW01031157.1:0-23876 GCA_006410735.1 Raphicerus campestris | reverse complement strand
TATGGGATTCCAAAATTGCATCTCACTTTGATGACCCAAGACCATGAGGAAAATAAACACAATATCACTTATTGGAAGATTAAAGAGGTAGATTTAAAGGCAACACAAACTGGGTTGGATGAGAAAGTGTTAGTCACTCAGTCCTCTCCAACTCTTTGTGACCCCATGAACCATAGTCCACCAGGCTCCTGTGTCCATGGAATTCTCCAGGCAAGAATAACCAGAGTGGGTAGCCATTCCCTTTTTCAAGGGATATTCCCAACCCATTGATCAAACCCGGGTCTCCTACACTGCAGGCAGGTTCTTTACCATCTGGGCCACCAGGCAAAGCCAGGGGCAAAGGCAACAGAGAAAGAAAATCTGTACACACTCGTGGTTGTTTTCTGCCAAAGATTCTCAAGCCCTTTAAAAAAAACTATGGTTCAGAGCAAACTGATCAAACTGCAGATCAATGGACAGGATAAAAATGTTTCCCAGAGTCCCAAGAAAACCAACGACAGACCTGTACTTTCAGGTTCTTGTCCAACATTAGATACAATTCTTTCATAAAGCGTTGTATATTATGTTCTTACTAAATAAAAATGTTATTTATTTAGCTTTGGCTTTACTTCCACTTCTAGGCGCAAGAATACTAGAAAATGCTACTATTATAAATGACACTTTAATATAACAAAAGAAGAAAATCTAGTTTTCTGAACATTTGGCATGCAATATCCTATATATAATTGCTTAACTGTCATGTTTTTTTTTTCATAAAAAGATTAGAATATGTTATGGGAATGGTAATGATACATAATACATATTTAAGTGTTTAATAATTTACATTTTGTTAATTATTTTGACTGATTTTGGGTAAAGATTGTTACAACACACAAGCAGACCATCTGCTGCTGTTAGAATTATTAATAAATACTCCCTGAACTAAGTATTTTAATTAAAAATAAAATGCTGCATTCATTAAGGCCCATCTTAAGTGGCATGCTCCAAAGGAATTAATAGTGTACCCAGCTGCCAATCTCTAAATAGTTTGAAAATATTATAAACTTTTATTCATGAGAAACTACATGGATTTGGATAATTAGGGAACAATCTGTTGAGTCCTCTAAAGCCTTCTGCTGTGTGGGATCCAAGAGTATATGAATCAATGAAAATGACACCCTCTATTCTATATGCTCTTCCACAAATTTACCAAGGAGTCAGGCTAGTGCAAATGCTTTCTTCATAATTATATCTTTTTGATCTTTATCCTGGAAAGGGGAGCAATAGGCACTCCTCATCTGATCAACTTACTTAAGATTGTGTTCTATTAAAGTGGGTCTCTGGAGCCAGATGGCCTAGGCTTAAATCCTATTTCCTATTTTCTAGCTGTGTGACCCTGAGCAATTTAGTCAATGTTTCCGTGCCTTCATACTCACATTAGTAAAATGAATATAGTCGTGGTATCACTTTCATACAGCGATTATAAGAATTAATGTTGTGCTTAATACAGTGTTAATTAACAATGATTCTTAGAATTATGACTTCAGTATTGTTGTTAATACTGAAATGCATCTTTGTGACTTTTCCTTGAAGATTACCTTCAAAAGGTGATTCATTTTCTTTCACATTTTTCTAAGGACATTGTATCTTCAGTTTTTGAAATTTGAACAGATTTTTCCCTTGAAATTAAATGTTGACTGGGGCAATGACCGAGGGAAGTCAGGAAACTTGGTAATGCCATTTTTCATCAAAAAGGACACCCGACAAGTAAGAAAATATGTGTACAGTTTCTAAATAGCCAGTAAAGAATGCTATACACATGCATGAGTACCAATCTCCTTCCAAATACAAGTTCAACATGTGAAGTGAGGAAGCAAATGATAAGGAAAAGTGGGAATGAAGGGAAACAGAGAGAAGTTAAGAAAACAATAAATATAAAGGAGATTCAAGAAGATTACTGAAATGTTCAGAATTCTAAATAAAATCTCTAAAAGGAAAAATAAGAAGAGTTTACCTTCTTTTATGTTAGTCCTTTTGCAGTGAAAATTAGGGACTGGAATTTAAGTGATACACTTGGTAGTGCTGTGAACACATATGGACTCTGACCTCTCACACATTTTAGCAAGTCCCTGCTCATGGTTACATGACTTCACTAGAACATGGTGCTTATTTTTCACTCTTCTCGTTCACTCACCTAGGAACAACCAGGTTTCAGGGAGCTACTGAACTTGAGATACTCAAACTTCAAGATATTCAAGGCCATGGTTTCTGCAGCCACAGTCCCCCTGAAGCACAGGAAGAAGAGGAGAGGTTCTCTCTTATCAAGTCCTTAAACTGCACAAGGCACATTCATTCATATTAACTGATTAGATAATCAGAATCACTTTTTTTTAAACTTGCTATTATGTCCCAGTTGCATAGATTAGACAACTGAGCCTCAACAAACAAATGGTGTTTCTTCAGGTCATAGGACCAGAAAGTGCAAGAGTCAAGAGTCAACATGGAATTCAAAGTGAACTACTTTTTGTAAACCCCAATGATTTTCAAACTGTGAAATGTAGATCCTTGGGTTCCATTTTAGAATCTTAAGGAGTAGCACAGAGAAGAGGAGTTTTCTAAGCAGACCACAGTGTCTCTCCAATCNATTCAAAGTGAACTACTTTTGGTAAACCCCAATGATTTTCAAACTGTGAAATGTAGATCCTTGGGTTCCATTTTAGAATCTTAAGGAGTAGCACAGAGAAGAGGAGTTTTCTAAGCAGATCACAGTGTCTCTCCAATCCCTCCCCTTCTCCTGCTTCCATAGACAGCTTTAGTGATGGGTTTTGGACATCATAGTTCACAGTAAGATTTTTTTTTTTAATCATTTTACTTTTAAGAATTTTATTTTTCTAAGTTAATCATGAAATCCTTTCCTTAAAAAGAGTCCCTAAGTCCTTATCTTTAAATTACATTTATCTGTATATGTCCAATTCATTCCCTAATGTCAACTGTATGTAGACAAAATATGTGTTATTTTGTCTGACTCTTTGTAACTCCTTGGACTGTAGCCTGCCAGGCTCCTCTATCCATGGGGTTCTCCAGGCAAGAATACTGTAGTGGGCTGCCATTCCCTTCTCCAGAGGATCTTTCTGATCCAGAAATCAAACCTGGGTCTCCTATATTGCAGGCAGGTTCTTTACCATCTAATTGAATAAATATCAATTAATCATATCTAAAATCCCATACAACAATTCAGATTAAAATCTATCTGTAGTTTCTGTGATGTGTACCATGTACTGACTTGATCTCAGCAGAGGATCAGTGCTAGTGCAAGCCTGCTTTAAGTGTGATTAGAGAACTATTGCTGAGCCTAAGAAGCCTGTGCCAGGAGGTAAATCACCAAGTCTCTCCCTCCACATGGACAAAGTCTTGTTAGGAAAAGAAAGCAAAAGCAAAATCTAGCTGAATTAAAGTGTGCTTCTTTCGTCTACCGTCTAGGACAGCTGTTCATGTTGTTACCATCCAGAAAGAATTTTCCTGGGGGCACTTTTAGAGAAGAAAACGGCAACCCACTCCAGTATTTCTTGTCTGAAAAACCCCATGAACAGAGGAGCCTGGTGGGCTACAGTCTCTGGTGTGGCAAAGAGTCAGACACAACTGAGCAACTAAGCATAGGAGCACTCTGGGTAGCACTGTTCTAAATTTCAGTATGCTCTGGCATTAGAAACTTGCTTCCCCCCACTTCCTATTACGTCCAAAACTTTCTCAACTGTCTGCCACTCTGGCCACTCCTTCTCTATCTCTTCTGCCTGCCCTGTGGTGTGGCTTCTAAATATTGAGTTTCCTGAGACTTTGGGAGTGGGGTGGGGGGAGCGCTGCATCAATTCTTGCTTTCTCTGCCTATCCTGGATGAATTTTCTGTATCTATGACTCCAAAAGTCTTTTACGTATATATTTTCTCTTTTATATCTGACCCTAACTTTTCTTCTGAACCTAGACTCTTTAGTTGTAATTGCCCACTAATCATCTCTATTGTATTTTATTTTACTTTTAGACATCTCAGTTCAGTTCAGTTCAGTCTCTCAGTTGTGTCTGACTTTTTGTGACCCCATGAACTGCAGCATGCGAGGCCTCCCTGTCCATCACCGACTG
This sequence comes from Raphicerus campestris, assembly GCA_006410735.1. Lineage (NCBI taxonomy): Eukaryota > Metazoa > Chordata > Mammalia > Artiodactyla > Bovidae > Raphicerus > Raphicerus campestris. Next base: position 19,763 of record SJYW01031157.1, on the reverse strand, counting down.
CCAGAGTTCACCCAGACCCATGTCCATTGAGTCAGTGATGCCATCCAGCCATCTCATCCTCTATCATCCCCTTCTCCTCCTACTCTCAATCTTTCCCAGCATCTGAGTCTTTTCAAATGAGTCAGCTCTTCACATAAGGTGGCCAAAGTACTGGAGTTTCAGCTTCAACATCAGTCCTTCCAATGAACACCCAGGACTGATCTCCTTTAGGATGGACTGGTTGGATCTCCTTGCAGTCCAAGGGACTCTCAAGAGTCTTCTCCAACACCACAGTTCAAAAGCATCAATTCTTCAGTGCTCAGCTTTCTTTATAGTCCAACTCTCACATCCATACATGACTACTGGAAAAACCACCTCCTTGACTAGATGGACCTTTGTTGACATCTAGAAGCATTTATTTTTAGATATGGATATTTGTACTAAAAAGTACACATATTACCTATGCTGAACAATGCCAAGAAACAATATACTGATGCAACAGTTGTCTTTAAAAATAAACATAAAAAGAGAGCCCAGACTTTCAAACAAAAGCAAAACACTTATTTCCCAATAACACAATGCTGAAAATTGTCAGTAATCCTAAAGCACCTTCCAATTTTCTTATAAAGCTGCCGTTACCTATTTTAAAAACTTACTTTTTAAAAAATCAATACTAAAAATCTGATCACACCATTATAAAACCAAATGCCAAGTCTTTACTCCTTTAAAATTCTGAATATTCCAACATAATCACAGGGGTAAAATTTGCTGTAAATGCAGTACTTGGATGCAGTCTCAAAAATGACACAATGATCTCTGTTCGTTTCCAAGGCAAACCATTCAATATCACAGTAATCCAAGTATATGCCCCAACTGGTAATGCTGAAGAAGCTGAAGTTGAACGGTTCTATGAAGACCTACAAGACCTTTTAGAACTAACACNATCGTGTACACCTGTGGCTGATTCATGTCACTGTATGGCAAAACCAATACTGTACTGTAAAATAGAATAAAGTATTGAATAAAAAAAAATATATATATATGGATGTTTTCCTACTCACTAATTATATAACCATGGGCCAGCTACTTATGCATTCTTTGCCTAATATATCAAATGGAAATAATATTGATCTCACAGAATTCTTATAAAGGTTCAATATGATAATAGATATAAACTGCCTCATATAAATATATAAACTATTATAGTAGATGGGTTTCCCAGGTGACACTAGTGGTAAAGAACCCACACACAAGACACAAGAGATGTGGGTTCAATCTCTGAATGAAGAAGATCATTGGAGGAAGGCATGGCAACCCACTCCTGTTTTATTGCCTGGAGAATCCCATGGACAGAGGAGCCTGCCAGGCTCCATAGAGTCGCAAAGTGTTGGACATTACTGAAGCAACTAAACACTCACATATGCATGTGTGCTAAGTCACTTCAGTCATGTCCAACTCTATGTGACCCTATGGACTGTAGCCTGCACGTTCTTCTGTCTGTGGAATTCTCCACACAAGAATACTGGAGTGGAGTACCATGCCCTTCTCCAAGCACTCACAAATAGTAGATACCTATTAAAATTTTGTTCCTTTTTCTCCTTTGCCTTTTATTTGTTTTCAATATGAACACTATTTCCTGATAATATCAAGTCAATTTGCTGGCAGCCAATATTTAATCCTTCAGTGAAAGATTTTCCTAAAGTCCATATCCTGAGGATTGCATGTTTTGCTTATAACTTTATTTTATGTTTAGAAAAGCAAGACCTGTAGTACTTCCTCATATCTTATGTCTAATCCTTTTCATGAAATANAAGTCAATTTGCTGGCAGCCAATATTTAATCCTTCAGTGAAAGATTTTCCTAAAGTCCATATCCTGAGGATTGCATGTTTTGCTTATAACTTAATTTTATGTTTAGAAAAGCAAGACCTGTAGTACTTCCTCATATCTTATGTCTAATCCTTTTCATGAAATGTTTAAAAAATTTTACCATCATAATTCTTCAGATAATCCTTAATATAAATTTTTAATAATTTGTCAAAAAAATTTTCCTGTTATTAATTGACCATCTTTGGGGTTGCTTATTTTACATTAAATAATATTGGAAACTTATGTGATAAACCTGTCATTAATATTTTCATTTTTAATTGCTTTACCTTTCTCTCTTAAGTAAAAAAATCAATATTGTGTGAATGTAATGTAGTATAAGAAGAAAAAAAAATCTGCTCATTTAGGTTCTTTAATCCTTTTGCACTTACTACTCCCATTTGTGAAAATATTTTTCAGTGATTTATTATCCCTATTTGCATATCCTAATAAAATCTAAAACATAATTATTTCCCTTCTTATTCTATAAAATTTTAAGTTCAAAAGTGAGAATTTTGTCTAATGCTTTTAGGTACATAGGTGTTAAGTATCATTATAAATTTATTTTTCCAATTTCCAGTTACTGTTTTCCTCCTCCAATTTCATCAATGGAATTTTAATGGAAGTAATGTGTATATGAATTTACAAGTACTACTACATCATTTGAGAGTCCCTTGGACTGCAAAGAGATCCAACCAGTCTATTCTAAAGGAGATCAGTCCTGGGTGTTCTTTGGAAGGAATGATGCTAAAGCTGAAACTCCAGTACTTTGGCCACCTCATGTGAAGAGTTGACTCATTGGAAAAGACTCTGATGCTGGGAGGGATTGGGGGCAGGAGGAGAAGGGGATGACAGAGGATGAGATGGCTGGATGGCATCACTGACGNTCCGGTACTTTGGCCACCTCATGCGAAGAGTTGACTCATTGGAAAAGACTCTGATGCTGGGAGGGATTGGGGGCAGGAGGAGAAGGGGACGACAGAGGATGAGATGGCTGGATGGCATCACCAGCTCGATGGACATGAGTTTTAGTGAACTCCAAGAGTTGGTGATGGACAGGGAGGCCTGGCGTGCTGCGTTTCATGGGGTCACGAAGAGTCAGACACGACTGAGTGACTGAACTGACTAATTGACTACATCATTATTTTCTATGAGAGAATGTGTTCAATGTATGNTCAGTGAAAGATTTTCCTAAAGTCCATATCCTGAGGATTGCATGTTTTGCTTATAACTTAATTTTATGTTTAGAAAAGCAAGACCTGTAGTACTTCCTCATATCTTATGTCTAATCCTTTTCATGAAATGTTTAAAAAATTTTACCATCATAATTCTTCAGATAATCCTTAATATAAATTTTTAATAATTTGTCAAAAAAATTTTCCTGTTATTAATTGACCATCTTTGGGGTTGCTTATTTTACATTAAATAATATTGGAAACTTATGTGATAAACCTGTCATTAATATTTTCATTTTTAATTGCTTTACCTTTCTCTCTTAAGTAAAAAAATCAATATTGTGTGAATGTAATGTAGTATAAGAAGAAAAAAAAATCTGCTCATTTAGGTTCTTTAATCCTTTTGCACTTACTACTCCCATTTGTGAAAATATTTTTCAGTGATTTATTATCCCTATTTGCATATCCTAATAAAATCTAAAACATAATTATTTCCCTTCTTATTCTATAAAATTTTAAGTTCAAAAGTGAGAATTTTGTCTAATGCTTTTAGGTACATAGGTGTTAAGTATCATTATAAATATATTTTTCCAATTTCCAGTTACTGTTTTCCTCCTCCAATTTCATCAATGGAATTTTAATGGAAGTAATGTGTATATGAATTTACAAGTACTACTACATCATTTGAGAGTCCCTTGGACTGCAAAGAGATCCAACCAGTCTATTCTAAAGGAGATCGGTCCTGGGTGTTCTTTGGAAGGAATGATGCTAAAGCTGAAACTCCAGTACTTTGGCCACCTCATGTGAAGAGTTGACTCATTGGAAAAGACTCTGATGCTGGGAGGGATTGGGGGCAGGAGGAGAAGGGGACGACAGAGGATGAGATGGCTGGATGGCATCACCAGCTCGATGGACATGAGTTTTAGTGAACTCCAAGAGTTGGTGATGGACAGGGAGGCCTGGCGTGCTGCGTTTCATGGGGTCACGAAGAGTCAGACACGACTGAGTGACTGAACTGACTAATTGACTACATCATTATTTTCTATGAGAGAATGTGTTCAATGTATGACCCACCCATTCTTTCCTAATGTGTTATATTAGATGTAAACATGTTTCTTGTGATAGAGCAGCTCACAAGTTTAATTCTTTGAAAGTACAAGTTGTTTTTTAGAATTCCCATACTAAATTCACATCTAATATTTTCCCTATCATCATGTTTTGTTTTGCTTCATTTTTGTCTCTATCAATTGACATTTGAAAATCCTATGTCAGTATTCTGGTTTCACTGATATTTGAACAATGAATCCCAAATTAAATTTATGGCTTTTTTGATAAGAAAAAATAAAATAATATAAATTAATTTTCTTTACTCCTTCCTTATTTAAAACATCTTGCACTGTTTTCTAATTCTAAGATGATGGCCTAATAAAGCCCATGTTAGTAAAACTATGCACAGTTTTGGTTAATGATAATCCTTTTTATTTACTAAAACTCAAGTTCAATGGCAAGATTTTAGAAATGTTTATATTTTACTATAATTGCAAAGGGATGTTATGGATTGAATTATGTTCTCACCAAAAAAAAAAGAAAAAGATATGTTGAAGTCCTAATTGCCAGTAATTCAGAATGCTATACTATTTAGAAAAAGGGTCTTTGTGGATGAACTCAAGTTAAGATAAGTTCATTACAATGTACCCTAATCCAGTATGACATATCCTCATGGAAAAGGAAGAAAGTAGGAATTTGTACACATAGAAAGGGACATCAATGCAAAAAGACACAGGGAGAACGCTATGGGACAGCTAGAGTTACACTTCCACAAGCCAAGGTATATCTAGGACAAAAGCTGAATGAGGTAAAGAAGGATTCTTCTACAGTTTTGAGAGGGAGCATGGCCCTCCTAACATGTTGATTTCAGACTTTCAGTTTCCAGAACAGTGAGAGAATCAATTTCTATTCTCCTAAACTATGGTCTTTGACTTCCAGGATCTAATGCCTGATAATCTGAGGTGGAGCTGATGTAATAAAAATAGAAATAAAATGCACAATAAATGTAATGGACTTGGATCATCTTAAAACTACCCTCAGCTTTGTTCTTGGAAAAATTGTCTTCCATGAAGCTAGTGCATGAGCCAAAATGGTTGGGGACCACTGTTCTAGGACATCCAGTTCTTGGTCACTCTAGCAAAGTAATACAAATTTAAAGCTAATAGCTACTTTATTGAAAGTGAAGGTAAAAGTTACTCAGTCATGTCTGATTCTTGGCAACCCCATGGACTATACAGTCGATTACTACATAAATACAGCTTTGAAGAATTTATTTTAAAAATCAATTTTTTTACCACCATAGATCTTTATAATCATTGGCTATTTTGGTAATATAATAAAGGAATAGTTTTGGACACTTCTATGTATCTAATACTAAATGCTCTACTGTTATTAACTTGTTTACTCCTGAACAACTATACTTCAGAACAAGTATTACCATTATAATCTCTATTTTGAGGAACAAAGAAGAATCCCTATTATATGAGGGAATTAATTTAAACCCACAAAGTCAACCCACAGAGTCCATGTTCTCAATTGCTACATGAGATAGACTTCTGACTTCATCCTCATCAGTTAATGTCTTATTTTGTCAAAGTCCTAAAACATAGCCATTGTAACTTTATTCAAATACTCCTTGTTTTGCCATTGTCTATAAGAAGGCTGTCAAACTCTAGCATGGCACATGACATTCGTAGGGCCCCATAACCTAGCATTAATCTACATTTAAAATCATAGCTCTAGTCCCATACATATATACAGACATTAAAAGAAAGGAAATTGCATAAGGGATGCTAGAAAACCATGGAGGGAATGTAGAAATGTCAGGACTAAGTTCAGCGCGGAAAACACACTTGACAATGAATGAATCCTTCATATAAGACACACAAGCATACAAATCTACACTTGGGCTCTACTTACCTGTCTAGTTTTATCTATTCCTACTATAACTTTTTCACAGCATGCACTTCTGCAGTTTTAATAATTATGTTCTCTCTTTCATCCTGACATTTATATTTGTTAATCACCCTTCCTGTGCCCCTTTCTCCCTTATATCAGCCTCACTTCCACACCTGCACCCTCCCATCACACCACTTTCATGGATACTTCCTACTTGAACTATGTGACTCAGTTATTTTATCTCTTGTCCTGATAAGCCTCCCCTGGCCAGTTCAAAATGTGTACTCAACCTGAATGCTTTCCTTAAACGTTAGCATTCATTGAACAATTTTGTAATAGTCAGTTGGCTTGTTTGTATCTCTACTCTAAACTCCTTGAAAATAAAATTTTCACATTAGGCTCTGGACTCTCCAGAGTACACAAAATGACTGAAATGAAACAACAGCTCAGTATGTGTTTGATGAGTGAATGAATGAGTGCATGAATAATATCTGAAACCTAGAAAAACCTGGGAGTATACAAAGAACAAACAGAGGATAATGCCAGGCCAATGGAAAGACGCTAAATAGGTCTTTTCTATTTCGCTTAGCTACATGTGATTTTGAAGCTCTGGAATCAATGAAAAATGCTACAAACTGTGCTGTACCTCCCAATCAGGTAACCAAACGCAGGGACAAGAGCATATGGTTGGGAGTAAAGGATTGGATAAATTGCATAACATAGCCCAAAGCAGGTTTGTATTTAATCTCACTAGCTACGAGGAAAAATGAGAAATGCAACTGAGAAAAATGCATCATGGTAGGGTCAGAATCCAGGTGGATAGCAAGAAAGAAAGGAAATGTGGAAAATAAAGCTCAGGTGATGCAGAAGACAATTTCATGGGCAGATGAATTATAATTATAAAATTACCACATCAAAAGATTATATAATCTTTGCTTAGAAAAATATTGAGGCCAGAGAATTAAGAGCCAGAGATTTAACAGAAAAGTAGGTGCAGTTGCAATTTTATAAAACATCAATGACTATAGTAGGTGTATGATTTAGACTCTAAACTTCTATGGAATTCCTACTAAATCAGAAATAACTCCTATGTGACTAGGCAAGGTCATAAGCTCCAGGAGGGCAGGCCTATAACTGTGTGACTACCTGCTTTATCTACAGCCTAGCACCTTGTAGACATAAATCTGACACTTGAATAATAAAATGATGGGTCCTTTACTCCAAAGACATATCAACTTTTCTTCACTCTCCTTTCTCAGTGTTGCCATTCATCCACTTGCCCAAGCAAGAAGCCATGAATCAACATAAACTTTCTCTACCTTACCCACTCTCCCAACATAATTATCAATAAGCAACTCTTGTGGATTCTGCTTCCAAAACTCAATTTAGTGTATCTGTGAATTTTCAATAATTTTTCTTTCTCCTAATTCTGTCTAACCATTCTTCTGCTTCTAATTATTCTGCTAGAATCAGTTCCCCAAATTACCATCAAACTAATACTAATAAGTATAGTGGGTTGTATTATGTTCCCTCAAAAAGGTACATCTTAGTGCTGACCCCCAATACCTATGGATGTAACTTTATTTAGAAATAAAGTTATGAAGCTATACCATGTTTTGGCCACCTGATGCGAAGACCTGACTCATTTGAAAAGACCCTGATGTTGGGAAAGATTGAAGGCAGAAAGAGAAGGGGACGACAGAGGATCAGATAGTTAGATGGCATCATCAACTCAATGGACATGGGTTTGGGTGGACTCTGGGAGTTGGTGATAGACAGAGAGGCCTGGCGCGCTGCGGTTCATGGGGTCGCAAAGAGTCAGATGTGACTGAGTGATTGAATTGAACTGAATATCGGGTTAGGACTGGCCCAAATTCAACAACTGGTGTCCTTATGAAAAGTGAAAAATTTACCCACAGGGTAAAAAAAAGAATACGGAGAATACAACAAGACAATGGAGAGATGATAGAGGCAGAGACTGGATACATCTATAAGCCAAAGCACACCAAGCATTTCCAGAAACCAAGAGGTGACAGGAAGAAACACGGAAGGACCCTCTCCTAGAGCCTTCACAGAGAGCATGGCCCTGCCTGCTGACACCTTGGTTTCAGACCTTTAGCCTCCAGAACTTTAAGAATACATTTTGTTGTCTTAAGTCACCCAGTGTATAGGTACCTGTTACAGCAGTCCTTGGAAACAAACACAATATTTNAAAAAAAAAAGAAAAAGATATGTTGAAGTCCTAATTGCCAGTAATTCAGAATGCTATACTATTTAGAAAAAGGGTCTTTGTGGATGAACTCAAGTTAAGATAAGTTCATTACAATGTACCCTAATCCAGTATGACATATCCTCATGGAAAAGGAAGAAAGTAGGAATTTGTACACATAGAAAGGGACATCAATGCAAAAAGACACAGGGAGAACGCTATGGGACAGCTAGAGTTACACTTCCACAAGCCAAGGTATATCTAGGACAAAAGCTGAATGAGGTAAAGAAGGATTCTTCTACAGTTTTGAGAGGGAGCATGGCCCTCCTAACATGTTGATTTCAGACTTTCAGTTTCCAGAACAGTGAGAGAATCAATTTCTATTCTCCTAAACTATGGTCTTTGACTTCCAGGATCTAATGCCTGATAATCTGAGGTGGAGCTGATGTAATAAAAATAGAAATAAAATGCACAATAAATGTAATGGACTTGGATCATCTTAAAACTACCCTCAGCTTTGTTCTTGGAAAAATTGTCTTCCATGAAGCTAGTGCATGAGCCAAAATGGTTGGGGACCACTGTTCTAGGACATCCAGTTCTTGGTCACTCTAGCAAAGTAATACAAATTTAAAGCTAATAGCTACTTTATTGAAAGTGAAGGTAAAAGTTACTCAGTCATGTCTGATTCTTGGCAACCCCATGGACTATACAGTCGATTACTACATAAATACAGCTTTGAAGAATTTATTTTAAAAATCAATTTTTTTACCACCATAGATCTTTATAATCATTGGCTATTTTGGTAATATAATAAAGGAATAGTTTTGGACACTTCTATGTATCTAATACTAAATGCTCTACTGTTATTAACTCGTTTACTCCTGAACAACTATACTTCAGAACAAGTATTACCATTATAATCTCTATTTTGAGGAACAAAGAAGAATCCCTATTATATGAGGGAATTAATTTAAACCCACAAAGTCAACCCACAGAGTCCATGTTCTCAATTGCTACATGAGATAGACTTCTGACTTCATCCTCATCAGTTAATGTCTTATTTTGTCAAAGTCCTAAAACATAGCCATTGTAACTTTATTCAAATACTCCTTGTTTTGCCATTGTCTATAAGAAGGCTGTCAAACTCTAGCATGGCACATGACATTCGTAGGGCCCCATAACCTAGCATTAATCTACATTTAAAATCATAGCTCTAGTCCCATACATATATACAGACATTAAAAGAAAGGAAATTGCATAAGGGATGCTAGAAAACCATGGAGGGAATGTAGAAATGTCAGGACTAAGTTCAGCGCGGAAAACACACTTGACAATGAATGAATCCTTCATATAAGACACACAAGCATACAAATCTACACTTGGGCTCTACTTACCTGTCTAGTTTTATCTATTCCTACTATAACTTTTTCACAGCATGCACTTCTGCAGTTTTAATAATTATGTTCTCTCTTTCATCCTGACATTTATATTTGTTAATCACCCTTCCTGTGCCCCTTTCTCCCTTATATCAGCCTCACTTCCACACCTGCACCCTCCCATCACACCACTTTCATGGATACTTCCTACTTGAACTATGTGACTCAGTTATTTTATCTCTTGTCCTGATAAGCCTCCCCTGGCCAGTTCAAAATGTGTACTCAACCTGAATGCTTTCCTTAAACGTTAGCATTCATTGAACAATTTTGTAATAGTCAGTTGGCTTGTTTGTATCTCTACTCTAAACTCCTTGAAAATAAAATTTTCACATTAGGCTCTGGACTCTCCAGAGTACACAAAATGACTGAAATGAAACAACAGCTCAGTATGTGTTTGATGAGTGAATGAATGAGTGCATGAATAATATCTGAAACCTAGAAAAACCTGGGAGTATACAAAGAACAAACAGAGGATAATGCCAGGCCAATGGAAAGACCCTAAATAGGTCTTTTCTATTTCGCTTAGCTACATGTGATTTTGAAGCTCTGGAATCAATGAAAAATGCTACAAACTGTGCTGTACCTCCCAATCAGGTAACCAAACGCAGGGACAAGAGCATATGGTTGGGAGTAAAGGATTGGATAAATTGCATAACATAGCCCAAAGCAGGTTTGTATTTAATCTCACTAGCTACGAGGAAAAATGAGAAATGCAACTGAGAAAAATGCATCATGGTAGGGTCAGAATCCAGGTGGATAGCAAGAAAGAAAGGAAATGTGGAAAATAAAGCTCAGGTGATGCAGAAGACAATTTCATGGGCAGATGAATTATAATTATAAAATTACCACATCAAAAGATTATATAATCTTTGCTTAGAAAAATATTGAGGCCAGAGAATTAAGAGCCAGAGATTTAACAGAAAAGTAGGTGCAGTTGCAATTTTATAAAACATCAATGACTATAGTAGGTGTATGATTTAGACTCTAAACTTCTATGGAATTCCTACTAAATCAGAAATAACTCCTATGTGACTAGGCAAGGTCATAAGCTCCAGGAGGGCAGGCCTATAACTGTGTGACTACCTGCTTTATCTACAGCCTAGCACCTTGTAGACATAAATCTGACACTTGAATAATAAAATGATGGGTCCTTTACTCCAAAGACATATCAACTTTTCTTCACTCTCCTTTCTCAGTGTTGCCATTCATCCACTTGCCCAAGCAAGAAGCCATGAATCAACATAAACTTTCTCTACCTTACCCACTCTCCCAACATAATTATCAATAAGCAACTCTTGTGGATTCTGCTTCCAAAACTCAATTTAGTGTATCTGTGAATTTTCAATAATTTTTCTTTCTCCTAATTCTGTCTAACCATTCTTCTGCTTCTAATTATTCTGCTAGAATCAGTTCCCCAAATTACCATCAAACTAATACTAATAAGTATAGTGGGTTGTATTATGTTCCCTCAAAAAGGTACATCTTAGTGCTGACCCCCAATACCTATGGATGTAACTTTATTTAGAAATAAAGTTATGAAGCTATACCATGTTTTGGCCACCTGATGCGAAGACCTGACTCATTTGAAAAGACCCTGATGTTGGGAAAGATTGAAGGCAGAAAGAGAAGGGGACGACAGAGGATCAGATAGTTAGATGGCATCATCAACTCAATGGACATGGGTTTGGGTGGACTCTGGGAGTTGGTGATAGACAGAGAGGCCTGGCGCGCTGCGGTTCATGGGGTCGCAAAGAGTCAGATGTGACTGAGTGATTGAATTGAACTGAATATCGGGTTAGGACTGGCCCAAATTCAACAACTGGTGTCCTTATGAAAAGTGAAAAATTTACCCACAGGGTAAAAAAAAGAATACGGAGAATACAACAAGACAATGGAGAGATGATAGAGGCAGAGACTGGATACATCTATAAGCCAAAGCACACCAAGCATTTCCAGAAACCAAGAGGTGACAGGAAGAAACACGGAAGGACCCTCTCCTAGAGCCTTCACAGAGAGCATGGCCCTGCCTGCTGACACCTTGGTTTCAGACCTTTAGCCTCCAGAACTTTAAGAATACATTTTGTTGTCTTAAGTCACCCAGTGTATAGGTACCTGTTACAGCAGTCCTTGGAAACAAACACAATATTTAAAAAAAAATTCAATCAAGTCACCTTACTGCTTAACACCCTTCTTTATAGTCTTCTGATAGAATACAAATTCTTTCATAAATCCTAAAGAAGCCTACAGTCTGAATCCTTCTAACTCTCTGGATTACTCTGTTGATAATTTCATTTTCCAGGTTTACCATGTTTCAGAGAGGCAGAACTTTCTTACTTTCATCCAGTATGACTCAACTTTCAGGCCTTCACACACACTTGTCCTTGTGCCTAAGCCTCCCCTTTCTTCCCACTCCCCTTCTCCAATTATCATGACTTTGATATTTTCTTACCCCACAGCCTCATTTCATTGGGGAGGCCTCTCAAGATGCTGAAGTTAATTTAGGCTTAACTGCTGTGTTGGTACAGACTATTCTAAGTATTGAATTAACTTTCTTTTTTCCTTCTGTAAGCTATAGATTCCTTAAAATAAGAACAACATCTTTCTTAGGTATTTCCTATATGTAGTATAATGCATTGCATATTACTATGATTACTTTACTATTATTATGAGATCACAATTACCACTGCTATTACTACTAGTAACAATAAAGATCTGACATTGAGAACTTATTTATACCAGGAATTTTGCAAATAGTTAAAAATATATCACATCATTTATTATTATCATCTAATGGTGATTACATAATAAACCATTATTTTTAAGCTATAGCTGTGAAAAGTGAATTGTAGAGCAGTTTACTAATGGAAGGTCATATCACTCTGAAGTGATAGAATGAGAGCTCATCTTAGTTGTTTTTTACTTCAAAAGACCATATTCTTAATGATTTTGCTCAATAAATATTTGTTGACATTCCAACAGAGAGCAATACAAACAAAGACCAGGTGTTGAAATTAGCACAACTGTGTTTAAGGAAAAGTGAGACAGAGATTTAACTTTTAGTGATAAATGAAAAAGCAGGTTTGTTGTACATAAAGTCCAGATTAAGAAAAAAATTTGAAGAAGATAACTGAGATGCTAGAATGAAGTACAAGTGGTTTTTAGGAAGAGTAGAAAGAAGCAAAGGTATATTAATTGGTAAATCAATTATGAAAATATCTCCTCCAAAGGTGCCAATTCATTCAAAACAGCACTGTTAAAAAAAAATGTAAATTAATTCAGTCTCATCAAGAATTTTTTTTTTTAAGTTACAGGAAATTGAGCAAAGGACAGAAATGAAAAATATAGGTCTTGGTGGGGGGAGCAGCTAGAAGGAATTTTATATATTATACTAGAAAGGAAGGAGAACAAGAATCACTTTGCAATCATAGTAGGAGAGCATGGTAAGAAGAGATGAAATACTTTTGGAAGACATAATTCAGGACAATTAATCAAATCTTGAATGGTTTTAAGTAGGTTTGAGGGGCCTACATTTATGGGGACCTACTAAGCATGTCAAATTGAGGGGCCTACATTATTTGATTAAACTGAAATATGGATATGGTGAAATGATGAAATAGAAAAGTTTACTGGAGATCATGTATCTTCTATGTTTTGCTTTAAAAAGGTATGTGGATGTTTTAAATGAAGAGAATTTAGAGTCCTGGTGCTCAAATATCCATGTGCATGAGGATCTCAAAAAATTATTGTCAAAAATGCAAATTCTGGGCCCCAACCTCCAATCTTCTGTGACCACGTGTAGATGGTGGTGCCACCTTTATTTTTAAAGGCAATATAGGTTGCCTTTAGCCTCTCAAGTGATAGAGGAAAATCCTTGCCACTCTGAAAATATTGTGTGTGTGCATGCTCAGTCGTGTCCAACTCTTTGCAACCCCATGGACTGTGGCCCACCAGACTCCTCTGTCCATGGGATTTCCCAGAAAAAGAATCCATACAAATGTTTCTCACTGTTGTTATTTGCTAAGTCACATCTGACTCTTTTGCAACCCCATGGACTGTAGCCCACCAGACTCCTCTGTCCATGGGATTTCCCAAGCAAGAATACTGGAGTGGGTTACCATTTCCTCTTACAGGGGATCTTCCCAACCCAGGGATCGAACCCACATCTCCTGCATTGTCAGGTGAGTTCTTTACCACTCTGCCACTTGGGAAGAGAAAAATTTAAGTAACATTTTAAAAGATGGATATTAATTTCAGTAAGAAAGATTAAAGAAGTTAACTTTAGTTTATGGCACAGAAGACAAGGGAATGATTTAATAACCATCTCCAAGTATATTAAGTGTATATATGAGGGTAGCTGAACAATTTTTCTCCATTTCCATTGTTGCCTACACAAGAGGAAATTAACTTGGAATCGAGTAAAAACTCATTTACAAGGAAAGATTTTTTGACCTAAATAATGATTATAGGCTAGATCTGTCATGAAGGGTGTTTTGGAGAATCTATATTCCTGTTTTGATTTGTCTTGCTTAAAAAAAAAAAAAAAAAAAAACACCTTCCCTCTCATCCTCATTATCTATCAATTCTGGCTATTTTAGGGTGTGTCCCTTCACCAATATTGGAAATAGGGTCATTGACAACAGGATATTGTAAAGTGCTTCCTGGTTCTATGCTCAAACATTTAATAAGGATATATTGCTCTTTGAGGTGGCTATGTGAGAGTCATTAACTGTGACTAATATGCTATCCTCAAGATGTACCAGAGCAGCCTCATTAATCACGTCAAATTGCTGCTAAAGACGTTTTGCGTGAATATGTGTGTGAGCACGTGCATGAGTGTGTGTGTGTGTGTGTGTGTGTTTATGGTCATTTATTAAATTCCTTTGGAGTTCCAGAATAAAGATACTGACTTAATTGAAACCCTAACCCTGTTCTTTTTTTTTTTTTAACCTCTCCCCTAATGCCTAAGGATCAGTCCTGTAACCAGGCGGGTCTTTTCCTTAGCCAGCATTTGTACATGCTAAGTGGTGCAGAGTTGCTCAAGCAAACAGAGGATGGACTTCCACCTGGTTCTCTCTCTCTCTGCTATGATGAGAGAGCAGTTTGGTTTCAGCAGCCCTCCCATGCTGCAATAAGCCATTAAAAAAAAAAAAAAAAAAAGACAGCTAGACTGACTACAGATGTTGTGTGAAATAGCCAGTATGTTTTCCACCTGTCTGTATTTGCCTAAGGGGTCAGGGACAATCAAATTAAAGCAATATGCAAGATGTGACAGATGTTTGTCCTATTGAGATAAATCTGAGCAAGTTACAGAAAGGTAGAATAAATGTAATACATAAAACAAAACATAGAAACCACTTTGGAAGGTGTCCTGAGAATAACAACATTTTTAAATAAAGGCCCATTACCTTACATCCTTCCCTCCTAATTAGACCCATAATTGGACACTTTATAGTACCTAGTGGAAACATAATTAGTCATTCTTTTTATAGCAGTGTAATTTGTTGGGAGTTAGATTGTTGAAGTGGAAGAAGGGTCATTTTTGAAGATTTTTATCTCCTTTTCAGCAACAGGTAATAGCATGGTGCATTGCCCATTTTGTTGGAAGAACTTGGGTGCTGTGTTTCTCCATCAGATTAATGTCCTCCAATCTATCTTATGTTCCTCTCAAAATATAGGATGATGGTCTGTACCTCTGAAGCTAATGCCAGATAATGAAATAGCCTTTCAATAACTTATTGACTAGAACGTTGCTAACATGTCAAGATCAGGGAAAAGGGAGTTAGATGTGACATTGTGATTATATATGTCTTGAAACAAAACACTAATATGGAGCATTTTTCTTTTGTGTCACACTGGCTAGATGTCTCTGGTCAAATAGACAATATATGTTTTTGGCAAAGTTCTCTTTTTGGTCTTTATCTTTCTTTTCCTATCTTAAAATACTTTATGCTCTGAAATTCCAGCAACTGCTCCTGAAAATTATTAGACTTAAAAAATACGAGTGGGCCAGCAAAAGCATAAAACCAATCAACCATTGGATATTAACTATTTTGAAGGTTGTAAAACCTTACTAGACATGATGAAAAAGCATTCATTGCATTTTGTGAAATGAATAATCGGTTCCAATTCAAGTCATTTGTAAGTACTTTCAGGGACATAATGGAGGGTTGTGTGGTTTTAGCTTTAAGGCAAAAGACTATTATGATTACTGGTGTATATTATTCCCTAATTTCATCATCATAAACTGATACATGAGTCTGAACACAGGTAATCCAATTCTGGTCTCAGTTGCTGCCAACCATAAGTTGATTTAGAAGACAACCTATGTAGCTATAATGAAGGCCAATGGAAATTACATAAACCATACTTTCTTTCTTTACTGAGATTTCCGAACTCTCAATCACAAGGCAAGCAAGGAAGCCTAATTGAGATTTAAATGTCTGTTAAAAGGAAATTGTTGCAACTTCCTCTTTGTCCACACAGAAGGACTATTATCTGTGAACCTTGGACAGTTTTGTTGGAGTCATACCATATTGGGTAGTGAAACACTGTTAGTACTGATGGGGTCTTTCTCAAGAGAACATCAATATATTTTTAAATTGACCTAATGTATCTGTGATTTATCAATGTAATTGTGAAGTGCGCAATGGCAACCCACTCCAGTACTCATGCCTGGAAAATCCCATGGATGAAGGAGCCTGGTAGGCTGCAGTCCATGGGGTCGCACAGAGTTGGACACAACTGAAGCGACTTAGCAGCAGCAGCAGTACTATGACTAGGCTTTCTCTTTACCAAGCTCTTTCTGTTGCTGAGACTGTAATACTGGAATTACCTTATCAATGGTGGTATGGAATACAAAGCATTCCATTTTCTCATGCAGTCTTTGCAGGAACAAGTTGTATAGATCTTCAGAACTTTGATGAGAGAAGGAAATGCACCCAGAATATTCTAAGCTTCTCTAGGTATTATAGTGAACATCATGAGCATTTAAGGAAGCCAAAATATGTGCCCCTCCAAAAAAAAGTACAAAGATGGTAAATGAGGATGCCTCAGGCTAAGAGATGTTAAGATAAGTGATTGCTCATTGTTCCTTCAACCAACTTTGTCAATCACATGGCACATAGGAAAATGTGCCTGCCAACACAAATGAAATAGCTGGACTAATTGAACAAACACTAATCAACTAACTCAGGTGGAAATTTCAGTTAGATTGCACTGATGAGTATACACTGACAATAGGTTAATTTCTAGGGCAGTTCAGGCATTAGAAAATTCCTTGGCTAATAAAAGCAACTGATTTGTATGTTTTGTGTGTTCCTCATGTTTGAAAATAGCCTCAAAATCCACTTTGAAAAAATTAAAAAGTATTGTTTTTCCCCCTAAGAAAAAACTATTGCAATTTTTGGTATCATTTAACTCACATTAGATGGACTGCTTCACTCACAGTTTAGACCATAGCATTTTTACAATTGTATTCTATGTATATAAATTTATTTTTTACTGTACAATTAATGATTTATTTGCATTATTGTTGAGGCTTACATATAGTTGACACTTACCTACACTATTAAAAGGAAGAATTTTTAAGACATGGAGTGAACTTAAATGTGTATTACTAAGTGAAAGAAGCCTATCTGCAAAAGCTCCATTACTGTATGATTTCAATTATATGACATTCTGAAAAAGGCAAAAGTAGATAATTTTAAAAAGATCAGTTGCTGCTAGAGGTATGTTTATGTAGTGGTGGTTAGAGGGAAGATAAATAGGTAGATCATAGAGGATTTTAGGGTGGTGAAAATACTTTGCATGATAGTATAAGGAAGGATATGTCATTATGTGGGTGTGTATATGTGTGTGTGTCTGTTAGCTGCTCAGTCGTATCCAATTCCTTGTAACCCCATGGACTGTAGCCCACAAGGCTCCTCTGTCCATGGAATTCTCCAGGCAAGACTGGAGTGGATAGCCATTCCCTTCTCCAGGTGATCTTCCTGACCCAGGAATTGAACCTGGGTTTCCTGCATTGCAGGCAGATTCTTTACATCTGAGCCACCAGGGAAGCCCCATATGTCATTACACATTTGTCTAAACCCATAGAAGGTACAAACCAAGAGTGAATCTTAATGTAAACTATAGACTTTGAGTGATCATAATGTTTCAATGCAGGTTTATTTACTGCAACAAATGTACCATTCTGGTGAGTGATGTTGATAGTGGGAGAAGTCATGTAACCATGGGGTGGGGGTGGGGGGGTAAATGAAAAATCTCTGTATCATCCTCTCAATTTTGTTGTAAATATAAAACTTCTATAAAAAATAAAATTAAAATAACTCCACCCCCACAAAAAAGGAAAAATTCTTATGATTCAACTAAAACATGTTATGTAATTGGTCTTTGGAAAAATCTATGTAAAAGTTTTTATAACCTCAAGTCAATTTATTTACTAAATAATGTAGATAGCTTATGTAAATCATGAAATTATAGAAGTTTATACCTCAAAGAGATCCTAAAATTCATTTGAAAATTGGAATAAAATTGTAGGATAAGGAAATTAAAATGTATCAAACTAAAGTTAGAGATCCATATGATTATATTTCCATTGAATGAAAAGGTAGCAAAATATTTTCCTATATATAACTAGTCCCACATATATCACCATACCGTACCTACCTACAGCCCTCATTGTAGTTGTCTAAAACAAAGACAAGCAAAATACATGAGCAGTTAATAAAATTATTTTGTAGGTTATAAGTGAAGTTGACTGCAAGATGTTTCTCTTAAAAATGGAAAAATATATTAATAAATAATATAAATAAGCTATACCATATTTGTTTTACTTTATAAATGAGAGGTATGTATTGTCAAATCAATTTTTAAAGGATAANCAGTTAATAAAATTATTTTGTAGGTTATAAGTGAAGTTGACTGCAAGATGTTTCTCTTAAAAATGGAAAAATATATTAATAAATAATATAAATAAGCTATACCATATTTGTTTTACTTTATAAATGAGAGGTATGTATTGTCAAATCAAATTTTAAAGGATAAATTGTTCCTAGACATCATGATAACCAGATGGGTAACATTTTAATATCTAAATAAGAATATGCTCACTTTTGCTTTTTTTAAAATTGGTTTCAAAAGACCAAAAAAGAAAAAATTTTTAAAAGGAATACTGTCAGTGTCCTGTTTACAGTGTTCATGAGAGAAGATTCCTTAGTAGATTGATCCTTACATCTAGTGTCCAAGACTGGTATTTAACAAGTGATTGAATAAGTTTGGGGATAGAAAGTACAGCATGGTGACTATAGTTAAATACTACTGTAATAGATATTTGAGCTTTCCTAAGAAAGGAGCTATTACATATTTTTAACCACACACATGCAAAATGGTAATTATGTGAGGTGATAGNCTGGTATTTAACAAGTGATTGAATAAGTTTGGGGATAGAAAGTACAGCATGGTGACTATAGTTAAATACTACTGTAATAGATATTTGAGCTTTCCTAAGAAAGGAGCTATTACATATTTTTAACCACACACATGCAAAATGGTAATTATGTGAGGTGATGGATATGTTAAATGGATTTTGGTATTCATTTCACAATGCATACACATACTAAATAATCACATTGTAGACTTTAAATATATAATTTTTATTTGTTATTATATGTTGCTTTTTTAAAAAGTAGTTGAGAAGTGGACTCCTTGAGGCCAATGGCTCTAAACCTTACCAGACCTAGAAATTGCTTTTCATAACAAACTTTTATCTATAACATAACTTGAAATGAAATTTTTAGATAATATAACTACCCTGTGCACATTCACTTACATATGTGTATGCATATAACAATCTCCCTACAAAATAAAGAGAAAAGATACTAATAAGTATAACTACATCAACAGATTTCATAAAGTTGACTAATGCTTGTACCTACTTACAATGATTATCTAGATTTAAGAGAAGAAAGATCAGGAGTCATTTCATACATAAAAGACAAGAAAATGAAAGATCTGAGTATAGTTGAGACTCTGGTGTAAAGGGCAAAAAAGACAAAAGTATTAAAAATGACTATATAAATTATTAATGGATACACAAGGTGAAATGTAAATTGTGACAGCAAAATCATAAATGTGGGGGAAGCGGAGGTAAAAA
>SJYW01031154.1:0-40602 GCA_006410735.1 Raphicerus campestris | reverse complement strand
GGGGGGGGGAATCACAGTTCCCTCTTGAACCTTGAACGGGTCCATTCACACCCTTGCTGTGAATCAAGAAGTTCCCCGACATACCCGTCCCTGCTCGAGAGGAAATGTGAGGGTCTGGGCACAACTCAAGAGGAGCCCCGTTTTCCCCTACACAGCTCCAGATGAGGGTCCTTTTCCCTACTCCATTGGGAAAGGATTTCTGGCGCTCCCCTTGCATCCCAAGAAGAGGCGCTCTCCTCAGGTGAGTTGGGAGGAACTCCAGAGGTCGTGCCCCCATTCAAAAAGATTCCCAAATGTCTCAGTCCACTCCAGATGAACCGGATTTCCCTGCACTGCCTCAACGGTCAAGCCCGAGTATCGACTCAGACACGTGTGACAGCCCTGTGGCACCTCGAGGGAAAGCCACAGATCCCTGTGTCCACTCAACGGGAAGCATGATACTACTGCTGCAGCTAGGGAGGAAAGCGGACGTGCACATCTCCATGTGAGATGACGCTTGATTCACCTTTGGAAACTCCCGAGGAACCCCAAGATCCATGTCAGCTCTGACAAGGAAAACTCAGGTTCTGGCCTCAGCTCCAGACAGAAGACTGAGGACCTGGCACCTACTGGGGAGGAATCCCCAGAGGTCCCTCACAATTCGCACGGAGACTTGCTTCTCCTGAAGCCACAGAGGCGAGTCCCTGAGGTCACCGTCGCAACTTGAAAGAAACCTGCCGCAACTCGAGAAAAACCAGGAGATTCTCCCCTGCAGGCGAGCAGAGGCCCTTGTCCACTGTGGCATCTCGGGGGAAATCACCCTTTCCTACTTGAACATCAAAAGAGTCCCTACACACCCTTGCTGCAACTCAAAAAGTTCCCCGACATACCCATCCCCACTCGAGAGGAATGCTGAGTCCCGACACAACTCAAGAGGAGCCCTGTTTTCCCATGCTAGCTCCAGATGAGGGTCCCTTTCCCTGCTCCGTTGGAAAAGGATTCCCTGGGCTCCCCTCACATCCAAAGAGGAGGCGCTCTCCTCCGGAGAGTCTGGAGGAATTCCAGGGGTCCTGTCCCCATTCCAAAAGACCCCTAAATGTCTCAGTCCACTCCAGATAAACCTGATTTCCCTGCACTGCCCCGACTGTCACCCCCGAGCATCGACTCATGCCACTAGGGTGCGTGTGATAGCCTTGTGGCACCTCAAGGGAAAGCCACAGATCCCAGTGTCCACTCGACGGGAAGCCTGACACTGTTGCTGCAGCTTGGGAGGAAAGCGGAAGTGCACGTCTCCACACAAGACGAGGCCTGACTCCCCTGTGGAGCCTCCAGAGGAACCCCTAGATCCATGTCAGCACTGGTGAGGAAAACTCAGGTTCCAGCCTCAGATTCAGACAGAGGACTGAGGACCTGGCACCAACTGGGGAGGAATCCCCAGAGGCCCCTCTCAACTCGCACGCTCGCACGAAGACTTTTGTATCCTGAGGCCACAGGGGCGGGTCCCTGAGTTCCCCATCGCTACTTGAGAGGGTCCTGCAAAACTCAAGGAAAACCAGGAGATTCTGCCCTGTGGGCGAGCCGAGGCCCTAGTCTGCTTTGGCGTCTCAGGGGAAATCACCTTTTCCCTCTGGAGCCTCAAAATCGTCCCTTCTCACCCTTGCTGCGACTCAAGAATTTTCATGCCATACCCGTCCCCACTCCAGATGAACACTGAAGGTCCCGCCTCAACTCAAGAGGAGCCTCATTTTCCCCTGCTCAGCTCAAGATGAGGGTCCCTTTCCATGCTCGGTCGGGAAAGGATTCCCGGCCCTCCCCTCACATCCCAAGAGGAAGCGCTCTCCTCAGGATAGTCGGGAGGAACTCCAGGGGTTGTGCCCCCATTCCACAGACCTCCAAATGTCTCAGTACACTCCAGATGAACCTGATTTCCCTGCACTGCCCCGACTGTCACCCCCGAGTATCGACTCACACCACGAGGGCCCATGTCACAGCCCTGTGGCACCTCGAGGGAAAGCCACAGATCCCTGTGTCCACTCGACGGGAAGCCTGACACTGCTGCTGCAGCTCAGGAGGAAAGCTGACATGCACGTCTCCATGTGAGACGAGGCCTGACTCCCCTGTGGAGACTCCAGAGGAAACCCAACCTCCATGTCAGTACTGGCGAGGAAACTTCAGGTTCTGGCCTCAGCTCCAGACAGGACAGAGAACCCAGCAGTGACTGGGGAGGAATCCCCAGAGGCCCTTCACAACTCGCATGGAGACTGGTGTCTCCTGATGCCACAGGGGCACTTCCCTTAGGTCCCCATCGCTGCTCGAAAGGGTCCTGCAAAACTCGAGAAAAGGCAGGAGATTCTCCCTTGCAGGCGAGCAGAGGCCCTTGTCCACTGTGGTGTCTCGGGCAAAATCACCCTTTCTTATTTGAACCTCGAAAAAGTCCCTACACACCCTTGCTGCGACTTGAAAAGTTCCCCGACATAGCCGTCCCCATTCGAGAGGAACGCCAAGAGTCCTGCCACAACTCAAGAGGAGCCCCGTTTTTCCCTGCTGAGCACCAGATGAGGATCCCTTTCTCTGCTCCCAGCAGAAAGAATTCCCTGGGCTCCCCTCACATCTCAAGAGGAGGCATTCTCCTCAGGAGCATTGGGAGGAACTCCAGGGGCCATGCTGCCATTTCAAAAAAACGCCAAGTGTCTCAGTCCTCTCCAGTTGAACCTGATTTCCCTGCACTTCCTCGACTGTCAACCCCGAGTATCGACTCACACCACAGAGGCATGTTTGACAGCCCTCTAGCACCTCGAGGGAAAGCCACAGATCCCTGTGTCCACTGACTTTAAGCCTGACACTGCTGCTGCAGATCATTAGGAAAGCGGACGTGCATGTCTCAATGCAAGACGCGGCCTGACTCCCTTGTGGAGACTCCCGACTAACCCCAAGACCCATGACAGAACTGGCGAGGAAACCTCAGGTTCCGGCCTCAGCTCCAGACAGAGGACTGAGGACCCGGCACCCACTGAGGAGGAATCTCCAGAGGCCCCTAGCAACTCGCACGGAGACTGGTCTCTCCTGAGGCCACAGGGGCGGGTCCCTAAGGTTCCTCCAGAGGAACCTGCTGCAACTCGGGAAAAACGAGGATACTCTCTCCTGCAGGGGAGTGAGGCCGTTGTCCACTGCAGTGTACATGGGAAATCACCACTTCCCTCTTGATCCTCGAAAGGGTCCCTTCACACCCTTGCTGTGACTCAAGAAGTTCGCCAACATACCCGTCCCTACTCGAGAGGAACCCCGAGGGTACTGCCACAATTCAAGAGGAGCCCCGTTTTTTCCTGCTCAGCTCCAGATGAGGGTCCCTTTCCCTGCTCAGTCAGGAAAAGATTTCTGGCGCTCTCCTCACATCCCAAGAGGAGGCACTCTCTTCAGGATAGTTGAGAGGAACTCCAGGGATCGTGCCCCCATTCCACAGACCTCCAGATGTCTCAGTCCACTCCAGATGAACCTGATTTCTCTGCACTTCCCCAACTGTCACCTCCGAGTATCGACTCACACCATGAGGGCCTGTGTGACAGCCCTGTGGCACCTCGAGGGAAAGCCACAGATCCCTGTGTCCACTTGATGGGAAGACTGACACTGCTGCAGCAGCTCGGGAGGAAAGCAGACATGCACGTCTCCACACGAAACGCGACCTGACTCCCCTGTGGAGACTCCAGAGGAAACCCAACCTCCATGTCAGCAATGGCGAGGAAACTTCAGATTCTGGCCTCACCTTCAGACAGATGCAGAGGACCCGGAACTGACTGGGGAGGAATCCCCAGAGGTCCTTTGCAACTCGCAGGGAGACTGGTGTCTCCTGAGGCCACAGGGGCACATCCCTGAGGTCCCCATCACTGCTCGAAAGGGTCCTGCAAAACTCAAGAAAAGGCAGGAGATTCTCCTTTGCAGGCGAGCAGAGGCCCTTGTCTGCTGCGGCATCTCAGGGGAAATCACCCCTTCCCTCTTGAACCTCGAAAGTCTCCTTCACACCCTAGCTGCGACCCACGAAGTTCCCCATCCCACCCATCCCCACTCAAGAGGAACACAGAGGGTCCCGCCACTACTCAAGAGAAGCCCCGTTTTCCCATGCTCAGCTCCAGATGAGGATCCCTTTACCTGCTGTCAGGAAAGGATTCCCAGTACTCCCCTCGCATCCCAAGAGGAGACACTCGTCCCAGGAGAGATGGGAGAAAATCCAAGGATCGTGCCAAAATCCTCAAGACCCCCAAATGACTCAGTCAACTCTAGATGAACCTGATTGCCCAGAACTGCCTCGACTGTCACCCCTAGGATCGACTCTTACCACGCTGGCTGGTGTGACAGCACTGAGGCACCTCGAGGGCAAGCCACATAGTCCTGTGTCCGCTCAATGGGGAGTCTGACACTCCTGCTGCAGCTCGGGAGGAAAGTGGCCTTGCACGTCTCCACACAAAACGAGGCCCGACTTGCTTGTGGAGGCTCCAGGGGAACGCCAAGCCCCATGTCAGCATGGGCGAGGAAATCTCAGATTCCGGCCTCAGCTCCAGATGAGGACTGAGGACCCGGCTCTGACTGGGGAGGAATCCCCAGAGACCCCTCGCAACTCGCAGGAGAGTGGCCTCTCTTCAGGCCACAGGGGTGGGTTCCTGGCATTCCTGACGTAACTTGAGAGGACCCCGACGGAAATCTTGAAAAATCAGGAGTTTCTTTCCTGCAGGAGTGGTGAGGCCCTTATCCTCTGCAGTATCCCGGGGGAAATCACCCCTTCATTCTTGAACCTGTAAAAGGTCCTACACACCCTTGCTGTGATCCACGACGTTCCCCAACCCACACGTCTCCACTCAAGAGGAACACCGAGGGTCCCACTGGGACTCAACAGGAGCCCCATTTTCCCCTGCTCAGCTCCAAATGAGGGTCCCTTTGCCTGGTTTGTCGAGATAGGATTCCCGGCACTCCCCTCACAACCCAAGAGGAGGCACTCACCCAGGAGGGTCGGGAGGGACTCCACGGGTTGTGCCACCATTCCTGAAAACCTCCAATTGTCTCAGTCCACTCCAGATGAACCAGGTTGCCCTGCACTGCCTCAAGTGTAACCCCGAGAATTGATTCACTCCACGCTGGTACATGTGACTGCCCTGTGGCACTTCGAGGAAAAGCCACAGATCCCTTTCTCCACTCGACAGGGAGCCTGACACTGCTGCTGCAGCTCAGGAGGAAAGCAACCGTGCACGTCTCCACGCGAGATGAAGCCTGACTCCCCTGTGGAGGCTCTAGGGGGAACCCAAGACCCAGGTCAAGACGGGCTATGAATGCTCAGGCTCTGGCCTCAGCTCTAGAAAAGGACTGAGGACCCGGTGCCACTGTGGAGGAATCCC
This sequence comes from Raphicerus campestris, assembly GCA_006410735.1. Taxonomy (NCBI): domain Eukaryota; kingdom Metazoa; phylum Chordata; class Mammalia; order Artiodactyla; family Bovidae; genus Raphicerus; species Raphicerus campestris. Next base: position 35,242 of record SJYW01031154.1, on the reverse strand, counting down.
CAGAGGACACTCGAACTCGTACGGAGACTGGCCTCTCCTGAAGCCACAGGGGTGGATCACTGGGGTCCCCATTGTAACTCAAGAGGACCTGCAGCAACTCAAGAAAAACCAGGAGCTTCTCTCCTGCAGGCAGGGTGAGACCCTTGTCTGCTGCGGCCTCACAGGGGAAATCACCCCTTCCCTCTTGAACCTCAAAAGGCTCCTTCACACCCTTGCTGTGACCCACGAAGTTGCCTGACACACCCATCCCCACTCGAGAGGAACACTGAGGGTCCCTCCACAACTCAAGTGGAGCCCCGTTTTCCCCTGCTCAACTCCAGATGAGGGTCCCTTTCCCTGATCCATCGGGAAAGGATTCCCGGCACTCCCCTTGCATCCCAAGAGGAGGGGTTCACCCCAAGGGAGTCGGGAGGAACTCCATGGGTCATTCCACCATTCCAAAAGACCCCCAAATGCCTCAGTCCACTCCACATGAACCTGATTTCCCTGCACTGCCTCGACTGTCACTCTGAGGACTGACTCAGACTCACACCACGCTGGCACGTGTGGCAGCCCTGTGGCACCTCGAGGGCAAGCCACAGATGCTTGTGTCCACTCGACGGGGAGCCTGACACTGCTGCTGCAGCTCGGGAGGAAAGCGGCCATGCACGTCTCCACGCGAGACGAGGCCTGACTCCCTTGTGGAGGCTCCAGGGAAACCCCAAGACCCATGTCAGCATGGGTGAGGAAAGTTCTGGCTCTGGCCTCAGCTCCAGACATGGACTGACTGGGTAGGAATCCCCAGAGGCCCCTGGCAACTCGCACGGAGACTGGCCTCTCCTATGTCCACAGAGTTGGGTTCCTCGTGTTCCTGTTGTAACTTGAGAGGACCCGGCCACAACTTGACAAAATCCAGGAGCTTCTCTGCAGGCGGGGTGAGGCCTTTGTCAGTGCCTCCTCTTGGAGGGAATTACCCTTTCCATCTTGAATCTTGAAAGGCTGCTTCACACCCTTATTACGACCCATGAAGTTCCCCGACCCACACGTCCCAACTTAAGAGGAGCACCAAGGGTCCCGTCATGACTCAAGAGGAGCCCCGTTTTCCCCTGCTCAGCTCCAGATGAGGGTCCCTTTCTCTGCTCCGTCGGGAAAGATTCTAGGCGCTCCCCTCACATTTCCAGAGGAGACGCTCACCCCAGGAGTGTCAGAAGGAACTCCAGGGGTCATGCCACCATTAACCACGACCCCAGTTGCCTCAGTCCACTCCAGATGAACCTTATTACCCTGCACTGCCTCGACTGTCACACCGAGGATTGACTCACGCCATGTTGGCACGTGTGACAGGCCTGTGGCAAATTGATCCAAGCCACAGATCCCTGTGTCCACTCAGCGGGGAGTCTGACACTGCTGCTGCAGCTTGGTAGGAAAGCATCCATGCAAGTCTCCACGTGAGATGAGGCCTGACTCCCCTGTGGAGGCTTCAGGGGAATCCCAAGACACATGTCAGCACGGGCGAGGAAAGCTCAGACTCCTTCCTCAGGTCCAGACGTGGACTGAGGACCCTGAGCCGAATGGAAAGGAATCCCAGGAGGCTCTGAAACTCACACAGAGACTGGCCTCTCCTGAGGCGACAGGGGCGGGTCCCTGGGGTCCCCATCGTAACTCGAGAGGACCCCACCACAACTCAAGAAGAACCAGGAGCTTCTCCCCTTCAGGCGCGGTAAGGCCCTTGTAGGCTGTGGTGTCTGAAGAGAAATAACCCTTCAGTCTTGAACCTCGAAAGGCTTCTTGATGCCCTTGCTGGACCCACGAAGTTCCCCGATCCACCCATCCCCACTCGAGAGGAACACTGAGGGTCCCGCCACGACTCAAGAAGAGCCCCATTTTCCCCTGCTCAGCCCCAGATGAGGGTCCCTTTCCTTGCTCTATCAGAAAGGATTCCCGGCAATTACCTTGCATACCAAGAGGAGGGGCTCACCCCAGGAGAGTCGGGAGGAACTCCAGGTGTTGTGCCACCATTCCCCAAGACCCCCAAATGTCTCAGTCCAATCCAGATGAACCTGATGGCCCTGCACTGCCTCGAATGTCACCCCGAGGATTGACTCACGCCACACTGGCATGTGCGACAGCCCTGTGGCACCTTGATGGCAAGCCACAGATCCCTGTTTCCACTCGACCGGGAGCCTGAACCTGCTGCTACAGCTCCCGTAGAACGCGGCCATACATGTCTCCATGCGAGATGAGGCCTGACTCCCCTGTGGAGGTTTCAGGGGAACCCCAAGACCCATGTCAGCATGGGCGAGGAAAGCTCAGGCTCTGGCCTAAGCTTCAGACGAGGACTGAGGACCCTTTGAGGGTCCTGTGGCAAATTGATCCAAGCCACAGATCCCTGTGTCCACTCAACGGGGAGCCTGACCCTGCTGCTGCAGCTTGGTAGGAAAGCATCCATGCAAGTCTCCATGCGAGATGAGGCCTGACTCCCCTGTGGAGGCTTCAGGGGAGGCCTGAGGACCCTTTGAGGAATCCCCAGAGGCCCCGCACAACTCCCACAGAGACTGACCTCTCTTGAAGCCACAGGGGCAGGGCCCTGTGGTCCCCGTCGTAACTCAAAAGGACCCTGCCACAACAAGAGGAAATCAGGAGCTTCTCCCCTGCAGGCAGGGTGAGGCCCTTGTCCGCTGCGGCTTCTCGGGGGAAATCACTATTCCCTCTTGGACCTCAAAAGGCTCTTTCACACCCTTGCTGCGACCCACAAAGTTCGCCAACCCACCCGTCCCCACTCGGGAGGAACACCAAGTGTCCCGCCGCGACTCAAGAGGAGCCCCGTTTTCCCCTTCTCAGCTCCAGATGAGGGTCTCTTTCTCTGCTCTGTCGGGAAAGGATTCTGGCACTCCCCTCGCATCCCAAGAGAAGGCGCTTGCACCAGAAGAGTCGGGAGGAACACCAGGGGTCGTGCCACCATGCCCTAAGACTACCATATGCCTAGTCCACTCCAGATGAAACTGACTGCCCTGCACTGCCTCGACTGTCACCCTGAGGATCGACTCATGCCATGCTGGCACAAGTGATAGCCCTGGGGTACCTCGAAGTCAAGCCACAAATCCCTGTGTCGCTTGACAGAGAGCCTGATACTGCTGCTGCAGCTCTGAAGGCAAGCGGCCGTGCAAGTCTCCAGGCCAGATGAAGCCTGACTCCGCTGTTGGGGCTTCAGTGGAACCCCAAGACCCATGTCAGCATGGGCGAGGAAAGCTCAGGCTACGGCCTCAACACCAGATGAGGACTGAGGACCCATTGCTCACTGGGGAGGAATCCCCAGAGGCCCCTCGCAACTCTCACGGAGGCTGGCCTCTCCTGTGGCCACAGGTGCGGGCCCCTGGGATCCCCGTCGTAACTTGAGAAGACCCCCCCACAACTCGAGTAAAACCAGGAGCTTCTCACCTGCAGGCAGGGTGAGGCCCTTGTCTGCTGCGGTGTGTCGGGGGAAATCACCTCTTCTCTCTTGGACCTCGAAAGGCTCCTTTACACCGTTGCCTTCACNACAGCTCCCGTAGAACGCGGCCATACATGTCTCCATGCGAGATGAGGCCTGACTCCCCTGTGGAGGTTTCAGGGGAACCCCAAGACCCATGTCAGCATGGGCGAGGAAAGCTCAGGCTCTGGCCTAAGCTTCAGACGAGGACTGAGGACCCTTTGAGGGTCCTGTGGCAAATTGATCCAAGCCACAGATCCCTGTGTCCACTCAACGGGGAGCCTGACCCTGCTGCTGCAGCTTGGTAGGAAAGCATCCATGCAAGTCTCCATGCGAGATGAGGCCTGACTCCCCTGTGGAGGCTTCAGGGGAGGCCTGAGGACCCTTTGAGGAATCCCCAGAGGCCCCGCACAACTCCCACAGAGACTGACCTCTCTTGAAGCCACAGGGGCAGGGCCCTGTGGTCCCCGTCGTAACTCAAAAGGACCCTGCCACAACAAGAGGAAATCAGGAGCTTCTCCCCTGCAGGCAGGGTGAGGCCCTTGTCCGCTGCGGCTTCTCGGGGGAAATCACTATTCCCTCTTGGACCTCAAAAGGCTCTTTCACACCCTTGCTGCGACCCACAAAGTTCGCCAACCCACCCGTCCCCACTCGGGAGGAACACCAAGTGTCCCGCCGCGACTCAAGAGGAGCCCCGTTTTCCCCTTCTCAGCTCCAGATGAGGGTCTCTTTCTCTGCTCTGTCGGGAAAGGATTCTGGCACTCCCCTCGCATCCCAAGAGAAGGCGCTTGCACCAGAAGAGTCGGGAGGAACACCAGGGGTCGTGCCACCATGCCCTAAGACTACCATATGCCTAGTCCACTCCAGATGAAACTGACTGCCCTGCACTGCCTCGACTGTCACCCTGAGGATCGACTCATGCCATGCTGGCACAAGTGATAGCCCTGGGGTACCTCGAAGTCAAGCCACAAATCCCTGTGTCGCTTGACAGAGAGCCTGATACTGCTGCTGCAGCTCTGAAGGCAAGCGGCCGTGCAAGTCTCCAGGCCAGATGAAGCCTGACTCCGCTGTTGGGGCTTCAGTGGAACCCCAAGACCCATGTCAGCATGGGCGAGGAAAGCTCAGGCTACGGCCTCAACACCAGATGAGGACTGAGGACCCATTGCTCACTGGGGAGGAATCCCCAGAGGCCCCTCGCAACTCTCACGGAGGCTGGCCTCTCCTGTGGCCACAGGTGCGGGCCCCTGGGATCCCCGTCGTAACTTGAGAAGACCCCCCCACAACTCGAGTAAAACCAGGAGCTTCTCACCTGCAGGCAGGGTGAGGCCCTTGTCTGCTGCGGTGTGTCGGGGGAAATCACCTCTTCTCTCTTGGACCTCGAAAGGCTCCTTTACACCGTTGCCTTCACCCACGAACTTCCCTGACCCATCCGTCCCCACTTGAGAGGAACACTGAGGGTCCTGCCGCGACTCAAGAGTAGCCCCGTTTTTCCCTGCTCGGCTCCATATGAGGTTCCTTTTCCCTGCTCCGTTAGGAAAGGATTCCCGGTGCTCCCCTCGCATCCCAAGAGGTGGCGCTCTCACCAGGAGAGTCATGAGGAACACCAAGGGTCATGCCAACATGCCCAAGTCCCCCAAATGCCTCAACCACAGCAGATGAACGTGACTGCCCTGCATTGCCTCAACTGTCACCACGAGGATTGACTCATGCCACGCTGGCACGTGTGACAGCCTTAGGGTACCTCGAGGGCAAGCCACAGATCCCTGTGCCCGCTTAACGGGGAGCCTGACACTGGTGCAGCAGCTCGGGAATAGAGTGGCCATGCACGTCTCCAGGCGAGACGAGGCCTGACTCCACTATGGAGGCTCCAGGGGAACCCCAAGAGCTATGTCAGCACGGGTGAGCAAAACTCAGGCTCCTGCCTCAGCTCCAGACGTGGACTGAGGACCCGATGCCGACTGGGGAGGAATCCCCAGAGGCCCCTTGAAACTTGCACGGAGACTGGCCTCTCCTGAGGCCACAGGGACGGATTTCTGGGGTCCCCATCATTACTGAAGAAGACCATGCCACAACTCGAGAAAAACCAGGAGCTTCTCCTCTTCCAGCGGAGTGAGGCCCTTGTCTGCTGCAGAGACTCGGGTGAAATCATCTCTTTCCTCTTGGACCTCGAAAGGCTCCTTCACCCCCTTGCTGTTACCCATGAAGATCCCCGACCCACCTGTCCGCAATCTAGAGGAACACTGAGAATCTTGCTGCGATACAAGAGGAGCCCCATTTTCCCCTACTCAGCTCCAGATGAGGGTCCGTTTCCCTGCTCCGTTAGGAAGGATTCCCGGCACTCCCCTCGCATCCCAAAATGAGGCGCTCTCACTAGGAGTGTCGCGAAGAACACCGGGGGTTGTGCCTCCATTTCCCAAGATTCCCAAATGCCTCATCCACTCCAGGTGAACCTCACTGATCTGCACTGCCTCGACCGTCACCCCGGCAATCAACTCATGCCCCGCTGGTATGTGTGACAGCCCTGGGGTACCTCAAAGTCAAGCCACAAATCCCTGTGTCCGCTCGAGGGGGAGCCTGACACTGCTGCTGCAGCTCGGGAGGAAAGGGTCTGTGCATGTCTCCAAGTGAGACGAGGCCTGACTCCCATGTTGGGGCTCCAGGGGTACCCCAAGACCCATGTCAGCATGGACGAGGAAAGCTCAGGCTTTCCTGAAGCCTGAGCAGGCTGGAAAGCAGGCCTGCTCAGGAAAGCTCAGGCAGACCCATCTGTCCCCACTCGAGAGGAACACCGAGGGTCCCGCCGTGACTCAAGAGGAGCTCCTTTTTCCCCTGCTCAGCTCCAGATGAGGGTCCTTTTCCCTGCTCCGTCAGGAAAGAATTACCAAAGCTCCCCTCACATCCTAAGAGGAGTCGCTCACACTAGGAAAGATGGGAGGAACAGCAGCGGTCGTGCCACCATTCCCCAAGACCCCCAAATGCCTCGTGCACTCCAGATGAACCTGAATGCCCTGTATTGCCTCGACTGTCACCCCAGGATTGACTTACGCCACAATGGCATGTATGAGAGCCCAAGGGTACCTCGAGCGCAAGCCATAGATTCCTGTGTCCACTCTATGGGGAGCCTGACACTGCTGTTGCAGCTCGGGATGAAAACGGCCGTGCACGTCGCCATGTGAGACCTGGTATGACTCCCCAGTGAGGGCTCCAGGGGAACCCCAAGACCCATGTCAGCACTGGCGAGTAAAGCTCAGGCTCCACCCTCAGCTCCAGATGAGGACTGAGAACTTGATGCCAACTGGGGAGGAATCCCCAGAGGCCCCTCACAACTCACACGAAGACTGGCCTCTCCTGAGGCCACAGGAGTGGGTCCTTGGGTTCCCCTTCTTAACTCAAGAGGACGCTGCCTCAAAATGAGAAAAACCAGGAGCTTTTCCTCTGCAGGTGGAGTGAGGCCCTTGTCCGCTTCTGCGTCTTGGGGGAAATCACCCCTTCCCTCTTGGACCTCGAAAGGCTCCATCACACCCTTGCTGCGACCCATGGAGTTCCCCGAGCCACCCATCCCCACTCAAGAGGAACACCGAGGGTCCCAGCGTGACTCAACAGAAGCTCCGTTTTCCCCTGCTCAGCTCCAGATGAGGGTCCTTTTCCTTGCTGCATCGGGAAAGGATTCCCGGTGCTCCCGTACATCCCAATAGGAGGCGCTTGCTCCAGGAGAGTCTAGAGGAACTCCAGGTGTCGTGCCACCATTCCTCAAGAACCCTACATGACTCAGTCCATTTCAGATAAACCTGATTGCCCTGCACTGCCTCGAATGTCACCCCGAGGATCGACTCAGGCCGCACTGCCACGTGTGACAACCTTGTAGTCCCTCGAGGGCAAGCACAGATCCGTGTGTCTGATCGACGGGGAGCCTGACCATGCTGCTGAGGCTCGGGAGGAAAGCGGTCTTGCATGTCTCCATGTGAGATGAGGCCTGACTCCCCTGTGGAATCTCCAGGGGAACCCCAAGACCCATGTCAGCACGGGCGAGGAAAGCTCAGGCTCTGGCCTCAGATCCAGATGAGGGCTGAGGACCTGGCGCCAACTGGGAAGGAATCCCCAGAGGCCCCTCGCAATCGAACGGAGACTGGACTCTCCTGAGGTCATAGGAACGGGTCCTTGGGGTCCTCGTCTTAACTCGAGAAGACCCCACCACAACTCTAGAAAAACCAGGAGTTTCTCCCCTACAGGCAGGGTGAGGCCCTAGTCCGCTGCGGCGTCTCAGGTGAAATCACTCCTTACTTCTTGGGCCTCGAAAGGTTCCTTCACACCCTTGTGGTGACCCAGGAAGTTCCCTGATCCACCCGTTTCAACTTGAGAGGAACACCGAGGGTCAAGCTGCGACTCAAGTGGAGCCCTGTTTCCCCCTCCTCAGCTCCGTATGAGGGCCCCTTTTCCCTGAAACTCCAGGGGTTGTGGAGTTTCCACCATTCCTCAAATCTCCAAACCTCAGTCCATTCCATATGAACCTGATTGCCCTGCACTGCTTCGACTGTCACCCCGAGGATCGACTGACACCACGCTGGCAAGTGTGACAGTCCTGTGGCACCTCCAAGGCAAGCCACAGATCCCTGTGTCCTCCCAACGGGGAGCCTGACACTGCTGTTGCAGCTCGGGAAGAGAGTGGACGTGCATGTCTCCACACGAGACGAGGCCTGACTCCCCTGTGGAGGCTCTAGGGCAACCCCAAGACCCATGTCAGCATGGGCGAGGAAAGCTCAGGCTCCAGCCGAAGTCCAGAGGAGGACTGAGGACTCGGCGCTGACTTGGGAGGAATCTCCAGAGGTGCCTCGCAACTCACACGGAGACTGGCCTCTTGAGGCCACAGGGGCAGGTACCTCGGTTCCATGTTGTAACTTGAGAGGACCCCGCTGCAACTCGAGGAAAACCAGGAGCTTCTGCCCTGCAGGCGGGCTGAGGCCCTTGTCCACTGTGGTGTCTCGGGGGAAATCACCCCTTCCCTCTTGGACCTCAAAAGGCTCCATCACACCCTTGCTGTGACCCACGAAGTTTCCTGACCCACACGTCCCTACTCGAGAGGAACACCAAGGGTCCTGCCGCAATGCAAGAGGAGCCCCGTTTCCCCCTGCTCAGCTCCAGATGAGAGTCCCTTTCGCTTTTACGTGGGAAAAGGATTCCTGGCACTCCCCTCGCATCCCAAGAGGAGGCACTTGCACCAGGAGAGTCCTGAGGAAATCCAGGAGTCGTGCCACCATTCCCCAAGACTCCTACATGCTTCAGTCGACTCCAGATGAAACTGCTTGCCCTGAACTGCCTCGACTGTCACCCCAAGGATCGACTCACACCACACTGGCACGTGTGACAGCCCTGTGGCACCTCGAGGGCAAGCCACAGATCCCTGTGTCCACTCGACAGGGAGTGTGACATGGCTGCTGCATCTCATGAGGGAAAACGGCCGTGCATGTCTCAACGCGAGACGAGGTCTAACACAACTGTGGAGGCTCCAGGGGAACCCAAAGACCCATGTCAGCAGTGGCTAGGAAAGCTCAGGCTCCAGCCTCAGGTCCAGACGAGGCCTGAGGATGTGGCGCCAACTGCGGAGGAATCCCCAGAGGCCCCTCCCAAGTCGCATGGAACTGGCCTCTCCTGAGGCCACATGGGCAGGTCCCTGGGGTCCCCATCATAATTCGAGAGGACTCCGACGCCACTCGAGAAAAAATCAGGAGCTTCTCCCCTGCAGGCGGGGTGAGGCCCTTGTCCCCTGTGACATCTCGGCGGAAATCATCCCTTCCCTCTTTGACCTCGAAAGTCTCTCACTTCCTTGCTGTGACCCATGAAGTCCCCTGACCCATTTGTCCCCACTTGAGAGGAACACCGAGGGTTTCGCTGCGACTCAAGAGGAGTCCCGATTTCCCCTGCTCAGCTCCAGATGAGGGTCCCTTTCCCTGCTCCATATGGAAAGAATTCCTGGTGCTCCCTTCGCCTCCCAAGTGGAGGCATTCGCCCCAGGAGAGTCGGGAGGAACTACAGGGGTTGTGCCACCATTCCCTAAGTCCCCTAAATGCCTCAGTCCACTCCAGATGAATGTGAGTGCCCTGCACTGCCTCAACTGTTACCCTGAGGATCAACTCATGCCACCCTGTCACGTGTGATAGCATGGTGGCACCTCGAGGACAAGCCACAGATCCCTGTGTCTGCTGGATGGTGAGCCTGGCACTGCTGCTTAGGCTCGGGAGGAAAGCAGCCATGCACATCTCCATTCGAGACGAGGCCTGACTCCCCTGTGGAGCCTCCAGGAGTATCCCAAGACCCATGTCAGCTCGGGTGAGGAAAACTCAGGCTTCTGCCTCAGCTTCGGATGAGGTCTGAGTTCCAGGCGCTGACCGGGGAGGAATTCCTAGAGGCCCCTCTCAATACACACGGAGACTGGCCTCTCCTGAGGCCACAGGGGCGGGACACTGGGGTGCACATCATAACTTGAGAGAACCCTGTCGCAGCTCGAGAAAAACCAGGAGCTTCTCCCCTGCAGGTGGGGTGAGGCCCTTATCCACTGCGGTGTCTCAGGGGAATTCACCCCTTCCCTCTTGGACCTCAAAAGGCTCCATCACACCCTTGCTGTGACCCACAAGTTCCCCAACCCACTGGTCCCCACTAGAGAGGAACAGCGAGGGTCCCACTGCGACCCAAGAGGAGCCCCATTTTCCCCAGCTCAGCTCCAGATGAGGGTCCTTTTCCTTGCTCCGTTGGGAAGAATTTCCGGCACTCACCTCACATCCCAAGAGGAGGCGCTCTCACCAGGAGAGTCCGGAGGAACTTCAGGGGTCATACCACCATTCCCCAAGAGACCTACATGCCTCAGTCCACTCTGATGAACCAGGTAGCCCTGCACTGCCTCGACTGTCACCCCGAGGATCGACTCATGCCACGCTGGCAGGTTTGACAGCCCTGTGGCACCTCGAGAGCAAGACAAAGATCCCTGTGTCCGCTCAATGGGGAGCCTGACACTGCTGCTGCAGTTTGGGAGGAAAGCGACCATGCACATCTTCACGTGAGATGAGGCCTGACTCCCCTGTGGTGGCTCCAGGAGAATCCCAATTCACGTCAGCACAGGGGAGGAAAGCTCAGGCTCCGTCCTCAGCTGCAGACGAGGACTGAGGTCCACGCAGACTGGGGAGGAATCCCTAGAGGCCCCTCACAACTTGCACGGAGACTGGCCTCTCTTCAGGCCACAGGGGCGGGACCCTGGGGTCCCCATCATAACTCGAGAGGAAACCACCCCAACTCGAGAAAAACCAGGAGCTTCACCCCTGCAGGCAGGGTGAGGACCTTGTCTGCTGTGGCGTCTTGGGGGAAATCACCCCTTCCCTCTTGGACCTTGAAAGGCTCCTTCACACCCTTGCTGTGACCCACGGAGTTCCCTGACCCACCTGTCCCCACCTGAGAGTAACACCGAGGGTCCCTCCTCGACTCATGAGGAGCCCCATTTTCCCTGCTCAGCTCCAGATGAGGGTCCTTTTCCGGCAACTACAGGGGTCATGCCACCATTCCCTAAGACCCCTAAATACCTCAGTCCGCTGCAGATGAACCTAATTGCCCTGCACTGCCTCAACTGTCACCCCAAGGATCGACTAACGCCATGATGGCATGTGTGACAGCCCTGTGGAACCTCGAGGGCAAGCCACAGATCCCTGTGTCTGCCCGACAGAAAGCCTGACACGGCTGCTGCATCTCGGGAGGAAAGCGCCATGCATGTCTCCACCTGAGACGAGGACTAACTCAACTGTGGAGACTCCAGGAGAACCCAAAGACCCATGTCAGCACGGGCTACAAAAGCTCAGGCTCCGGCCTGAGCTCCAGTCTAGGCCTGAGTACTTGGCGCCGACTGGGGGGAATTCCCAGAGGCCCCTCACAACTTGCATGGAAACTGGCCACTCCTGAGGCCACAGGGATGGGTCCCCGGTGTCCCTGTTGTAAGTCTCAGGGACCCCGACACCACTCGAGAAAAACCAGGAGCTTCTCCTCTGCATGTGGGGTGAGGCCCTTGTTCCCTGTGACGTCTCAAGGGAAATCACCCCTTCCCTCTTGGACCTCGAAAGGCTCCTTCACTTCCTTGCTGTGACCCACGAAGTTCCCCGACCCATTCGTCCTCACTCGAGAGGAACCCCGAGGGTCCCGCCACGACTCAAGAGAGTCCCGTTTTACATAGCTCAGCTCCAGATGAGGGTCCCTTTTCCTGCTCCTTCGGGAAGAATTCCTGGCGCTCCCTTCACATCCCAAAGGAGGCACTCGCACCAGGACAGTCCGGAGGAATGCCAGGGATCATGCCACCATTCCCCAAGACGGCCACATGCCTCAGTCCACTCCAGATGAACCACGTTGCCCTGCACTGCCTCGACTGTCACCCCGAGGATTGACTCAAGCCACACTGCCACCTGTGACAGCCTTGTGGCCCCTCAAGGCCAAGCACAGATCCGTGTGTCCATTCGACGGGGAGCCTGACCCTGCTGCTGCAGCTTGGGAGGAAAGCGGTCGTGCACGTCTCCATGCGAGATGAGGCCTGACTCTCCTGTGGAGGCTCCAGAAGATCCCCAAGACCCATGTCTGCATGGGCGAGGAAGGCTAAGGTATGGCCTAAGCTGCAGATGAGGGGTGAGGACCCGGTTCCGACTGGGGAGGAATCTTCAGAGGCCCCTCCCAACTCGCATGGAGAGTGGCCTCTCCTGAGGACACAGGGGCGGGTATCTGGGGTACCATTGTAATTTGAGAGAACCCCAAGGCAACTCGAGAAAAACCAGGAACTTCTCCCCTACAGGCGAGGTGAGGCCCTTGTCCGCTGCGGCGTCCCAGGGGAAATCACCCCTCCCCTCTTGGACCTCGAAAGGCTCCTTCACACCCTTGCTGCCACCCACGAAGTTCCCCGATCCACTTGTCCCCACTCGAGAGGAACTCCAAGGGTCCCACCGTGGCTCAAGAGGAGCCCCGTTTTCCCCAGGGCAGCTGCAGATGAGGGTCCCTTTCCCTGCTCCGTCTGGAAGAATTCCCAGCGTTCATCTTGCATCCCAAGAGGAGGCAACGCACCAGGAGAGTCGGATGAACTCCAGGGGGTCGTGCCACCATTCCCCAAGAGTCCCAATGCCTCAGTCCACTCCAGATGAACCAGGTTGCCCTGCATTAACTCGACTGCCACCCCGAGGATCAACTGACGCCACACTTGCACGTGTGGCAGCGCTGTGGCACCTCGAGGGAAGCCACAGATCATGTGTCCGCTTGATGGTGAGCTTGACACTGCTGCTTAGGCTCAGGAGGAAAGGGGCCATGCACGTCTCCATGTGAGACGAGGCCTGACTCCCCTGTGGAGGCTCCAGGGGAACCCCAAGATCCATGTCAGCATGGGCGAGGCAAACTCAGTTTCAGGCCTCAGCTCCAGACGAGAACTGAGGTCCCGGCACCAACTGAGGAAAAATCCCCAGAGGACTTTTGCAACTTGCAACGAGACTGGCCTCTTCTGAGGACAGGGGAGGGTCCCTGGGGTCCCTGTCATATTTCAAATGGATCCCGCCACAACTCGAGAAAAACCAGGAGCTTCTCCCCTGCAGGCGGCTTGAGGCCCTTGTCTACTGCGGCATCTTGGGGTAAATCACCCCTTCCCTCTTGGACATTGAAAGGCTCCTTCACACTCTTGCTGCGACCCAGGAAGATCCCCGACCCATCCGTCCCCACTTGAGAGGAACCCCGAAGGTCCTGCCACGACTCAAGAGGAGCCCTGTTTTGCCCTGCTTAGCTCCAGATGAAAGTCCCATTGCCTGCTCGGTTGGGAAAGGATTCCTGGCACTCCCCTGCCTCGCAAGTGAAGGTGCCCACATCCTGCTGCCAGGAGAGTTGGAAGGTACTCCAGGGATCGTGCCACCATTTCCCAAGACTCCCAAATGCTTCAGTCCACTCCAGATGAACCTGATTGCCCTGCACTGCCTCGACTGTCATCCCAAGGATCGACTCAGGCCACGCTGGTACGTGTGACTGCCCTGTGGCACCTCGAGGGCAAGCCACAGATCCCTGTGTCTGATCGACGGGAAGCCTGACACTGCTTCTTAGTCTCAGGAGGAAAGTGGCCGTGCACGTCTCCACGCGAGACGAGCACTGACTTCCCTGTGGAGGCTCCAGGGGAAACACAAGACCCATGTCAGCATGGGTGAGTAAAGTTCAGGCTCTGGCCTCAGCTCCAGGTGAGGACTGAGGACCCGTTGACGACAGGGGAGGAATCCCTAGAGGCCCCTCACAACTCGCTTGGAGACTGGCCTTTCCTGAGGCCACAGGGGCGGGTCCCTGGGGTCCCCGTGGTAACTGGAGAGGACCCCGCCTCAACTCGAAAAAAACCAAAAACTTCTCCTCTGTAGGAAGAGTTAGGCACTTGTCTGCTGCGCCTTCTCGAGGGAAATCACCCCTTCCCTTTTGGACCTTGAAAGTCTCCTTCACACCCTTGTTGCGACCCACAAATTTCCTTACCCAACCGTTCCTACTCGAGTGGAACACCAAGGGTCCCGCTGAGACTCAAGAGGAGCCCCGTTTTCCACCGCTCAGCTCCAGATGAGGGTCCCATTCCGTGCTCCGTTGGGAAAGGATTCCCGGTGGCCCCCTCGCCTCCCAAGAGGAGGTGCTCGCCCCAGGAGAGTCGGGAGGAACGCCAGGGGTTGTGCCCCCATTTCCCAAGACACTCAAATGCCTCAGTCCACTCCAGATGAACCTGATTGCCCTACACTGCCTTGAATGTCACCCCGCGGACCATCTCACGTCATGCTGGCACGTGAGACAGCCCTGTGGCACCTCAAGGGCAAGCCACAGATCCCAGTGTCCACTCAATAGGGAGCCTGACACTGCTGCTTAGATTCGGGAGGAAAGCAGCCATGCATGTCTCCACATGAGACGAAGCCTGACTCCCCTATGGAGGCTCCAGGGGAACCCCAAGACCCATGTCAGCATGAGCGAGGAAAGCTCAGGCCCTAGCCTCAGCTCCATACAAGGACTGGGCGCCACTAGGGGGGGAATCCCCAGAGGCCCCTCGCAACTCACACAGCGACTGGCCTCTCCTGATGCCACAGGGGTGGGTCCCATGGATCCCCATCAGAACCAAAGAGGACCCCGCCGCACCTCGGGAAAAGACAGGAGCTTCTCCCCTGCAGGCGGGGTAAGGCTCTTGTTTGCTCTGGCCTCTTGAGGAAAATCATCCCTTCCCTCTTGGACCTCGAAAGGCTCCTTCACACCCTTGCTGTGACGTCTGATGTTTTCTGACCCACTCATCCCCACTCGAGAGGAACACGGAGGTTCCACGACTCAAGAGGAGCCCCGTTTTCCACTGCCCAGGTCCAGATGAGGGTCCCATTCCATGCTCCGTCAGGAAAGGATTCTCAGCGATCCGCTCACCTCCCAAGAGGAGGCAATCACCCCAGAACAGTCGGGAGGAACTCCAGGGGTCAGGCCACCATTCCCCAAGAGACCCAAATGCCTCAGTCCACTCCACATAAACTGACTGCCCTACGCTGCCTCGACTGTCACCCCGAGGATCGAATAAGTTCACGCTGGCATGAGCGATAACCTTGAGGCACCTCGAGGGCAAGCCACAGATCCCTTTGTCCGCTCTAGGGGGAGCCTGACTCTGCTGATGCACTGCCAGAGGAAAGCAGCAGTGCACGTCTCCACGTGAGATGAGGCCTGACTCCCCTGTGGAGGTTCCAGGGTAACCCCAAGGCCCATGTCAGCATGGCTGAGGAAGCTCCGCCTCTGGCCTCAGCTCCAGACGAGGACTGAGGACCCGTTGCCGACTGGGGAGGAATCCTCAAAGGCCCCTAGCAACTCGCACGGAGATGGGCCTCTCCTGTGGCCACAGGGGCGGCTCCCTAGGGTCCCCATCATAACTCAAGAAGACCTCGCCGCAACTCGAGAAAAACCAGGAGCTTCTCCCCTGCAGGCGGGTTGAGGCCCTTGTCCACTGTGGCGTCTCAGGGGAAATCACTCCTTCCCTCTTGGACCTCAAAAGGCTCCTTCACATTCTTGCTGTGACACAAGAAGTTCCCTGACACACATGTCCACACTCGAGAGGAACCCTGAAGGTCCCGCCACGACTCAAGAGGGGCCCCATTTTCTCCTGCTCAGCTCCAGATGAGCCTCCCTTTCCCTACTCCTTCGGGAAAGGATTCCCGTCTCTCTCCTTGCATCCCAAGAGCAGGCGCTTGCACAAGGAGAGTCGGGAGAAACGACAAGTGTCGTACCACCATTCCCCAAGACCTCCAAATGCCTCATCCACTCCAGAAGAACCTGACTGCCCTGCACTGCCCCGACTCTCACCCCGAAGATCGACTCACGCCACGCTTGTATGTGTGACAGAACTGGGGTACCTCAAGGGCAAGACACAGATCCCTGTGTCTGGTCTACGGGGAGCCTGACACTGCTCCTGCAGCTCGGGAATAAAGCGGCCATGCAGATCTCCATGCTAGATGAGGCCTGACTCCCCTGCGGGGCTCCAGGGGAACACCAAGACACATGTCAGCTTGGGCGAGGAAAGCTCAGGCTCCAGCTTCAGCTCCAGACGTTGACTGAGGGCCCAGCACTGACTGAGGAGGAATCCCCAGAGGCCCCTCACAACTCACACAGAGACTGGCCTCTCCTGATGCCACAGGGGCAAGTCCCTGGGGTCCCTGTCTTAACTCGGGAGCTTCTGGCCGCATCTCAAGAAAAACCATGAGCATCTCCCTTGCAGGTGGGGTGAGGCCTGTGCCCACTGTGGGAGCTGGGGGGAAATCACCCCTTCCCTCCTGGACCTCGAAAGGCTCCTTTATACCTTTGCTGTGAACCATGAAGTTCCCCGACCCACTCATCCCCACTTGAGAGTTAGGCCGAGGGTCCCGTCGTGACTCAAATGTGACAGGAGCCAAAAAAGAGAAACACAGCCATCTTGTCTCTTCCGATTGGACAGACGGCTACGCACCAAAAAGACCCGCGCACGCCAAAAGCAAAAGCAACCCCTGAGCTCTGTCACTCAAGCTCCTCCGGTTGTACCTTGAACCAATAAGATTATTACAAATACTCCGAGCACCCACGCTGTCCTATCCTTAGTTGTCACTTACTCATTATACAAATGTCCTTCCCACCCCCTACTGCTTGTACTGCATATATACTGTTACCCCTATGAATAAACCTTGAGGCTTGATCAGGACATTGTCTTGCCTCCATTTCTTCACGTCTCTTGCCCTTTTTTCATCCCCTGTAGGTTCCCCCTCGCTCCACGTTGTCGTGTCCTGTGGGTCGGGGCACACTTGGCGCCCAACGTGGGGCTTGAGGTGCGGAATCCCGCGGGGGACACCCACTCCACAAGCCCTGGCCAGGCACTCGGACCTTCGTCACGGATGAGACGGTTCTAGCTGCGGCGTTGTGTGACACGGATCACTGACGGCGCTTGTGTTGGGTCAGCACTGGATTTCGCCACTCCAAGTTCTGATCAGAGAGAGGTGAGTGGGCGATCACTATGTGGCAAGAATTGAGCTCCCACGAGCTCTTCCTTAATGGTATTAAGGAATCTCTCAAGATGCGAAGGGTTAAGGCTAGAAAAAAGGATTTGAGCGAGTTTTTTATGTTCCTCTCTGATGTTTGTCCCTGGTTCCCCCAAGAAGGCACCATAAGCGCAAAAACTTGGGCGAGGGTGGGAGACTGTTTAAATGATTATTATAGAGTTTTTGGGCCGGCAAAAGTCCCTGTGTCTGCCTTTTCATACAGGAGTTTGATCAATGACATACTTAGGACACATCCCCAAGACTCAGATATTCAGCAGCTGTTACAGACAGGCTCCACTGTTCTGAAGGATAGCTCCCGTCCTCCTTCAGCCTGTCCTTCTACTTCTATAGATATGCCTGAAGATCCAGAGTCTAAACCTCCTGCTTTAAATCCCTGCGACTGCAAGGGAGGTCTCCTGATGACCTCCCTCCAAAGCTATCTAGCGGTCATGGATTGCGGTGATAAAACTGCTTATCTGCAGACAAGCCACGCTCTGGCGGGAGGAGTTAAGGCAGGCTGGGTATGCATTTCAAAGCCCCAACACATACCCCAGGGTGGGATATGTCCGGCCAAGTGCCAGTATACCGATCAAATGCACTCCTCCTGTTATGATTTCTGGCAAACTTGCACCAATAATAATGAAACATTCCTGACTGCCATTTTGCTTCAGACCCGGACAGGTAGTACAGGGGGCGATTGGAGCGCCCCCAGTACGGGTCCTCGAGGCCTAGCAGGCTGTTCTGGTAACATTGGTCAGCCCGCCTGTTGGCCAGCAAGACCTCCCATTCACCAGTCTGACGGTGGAGGACCACTGGATAGGGTAAGAGAATTTAAGACTCAACAACAAATCGAACGCCTTGTCCCACAGCTTGCCCGCCCCCCTCCGGTTCCACCCACTTGCTTTCCCTAAGCCTCGAGATTTATATCTCGACCCCCTGACTGACAACCTCTTAGAAAGCACTCTCATAGCCCTAAATGCCTCTAACCCTACTCTGGCCGCAAACTGTTGGCTATGCATGCCTGTGGGAACTCCCAGGCCCACTGCCATCCCTGCTGTTAACGAATCTCATGAGAACACTAGCAATTGTACCCTCCATGCCCCATTCAGAGTCCAGCCCATAAGATTCAATTCTTCTATTTGTTGTATTAGCCCTTTCCAAAATAATAGCTTTGGGATAGATGTGGGAGTTGTCACCTTTTCAAACTGCTCCTCCTTTATCAATAAGTCCGAGTCCCTTTGTCCCGGTAATGGTCATGTCTTCCTTTGTGGAAATAATATGGCCTACGCTGCTCTGCCCACAAATTGGACAGGAGTTTGCGTACAGGGCACCCTCTTCCAAGACATCTCCATAATACCCAGAGATGAACCTGTCCCTCTCCCCAGGTTAGATTTTCTGGCTGGGCGAACTAAGAGAGTTGTTCAGTTCATTCCCTTGCTTGTTGGTCTTGGAATCACTGGGGCTCTTGCCACTGGAACAGCAGGTCTGGGAGTGTCCATACAATCTTTTTTTTTTTTTCTTCTTTTTTTTTTCTTTCCATACAATCTTATAATAAGTTATCCCTCCAACTGATAGAAGATGTACAAGCCCCTTCTGGAACCATCAATAACCTTCAAGATCAAATCGATTCCTTGGCAGAGGTGGTTTTACAAAACCGTAGAGGCTTAGACCTTCTCACAGCAGAGCAGGGAGGCATTTGCTTAGCCCTACAGAAACGCTGCTGCTTCTACGCCAACAAGTTGGGGATTGTTCGAGACAAGATTAGAAAACTCCAAGAAGACCTGGTAAAGAGACGACGAGAACTCTTCGAAAACCCCCTGTGGAGCAGCCTTAATGGGATTCTCCCATACCTCCTCCCGATCTTAGACCCCCTCTTTGGTTTCCTTCTTGTTCTGTCCTTCAGGCCCTGGGCATTTAAAAGGTTTACAAATTTTATCAAACAGCAAATAGACTCCTTGCTAGCTTGCCCCATTCAAGTCCATTACCACCGCCTTGCTCTCTCAGATAGTCACCCTGAAGGCGCTTCTGGCTCCCTCCCCAAGGGGACGGTATGAAAAACAGAGGCATACCTACTCCCTCCTACCACACTAGGAGAGGGGTATGGGCACCGAGTGAGTGCAAAGCTGACATTGCAAGGGAAGGTCATAAAATCCATTTTGATCTCCTCTGTGTTTCCCTGAGAGTCAAACCTGACTAGCATGGAGGTTGGTATCAGAATTGCATTTCAAAATTTAAGACCGGCTCTGCCTCCCCTCTCCAAAAGATACCAAGAGCCACTCGAATGTGGGACCCCCACGAGAGGAGTCAGGTCAATTCTCCCTCACTCGGTTAAAGCCCACCTTTCTTTTAAAATAGACTAAAAGGGAGGAGATGATGGGAGCCAAGAGAGAAACACAGCCATCTTGTCTCTTCCGGTTGGACAGACGGCTACGCGCCAAAAAGACACTCCAAAAAGACCCGCGCATGCCAAAAGCAAAAGCAACCCCCGAGCTCTGTCACTCAAGCTCCTCCGGTTGTACCTTGAACCAATAAGATTATTACAAATACTCCGAGCACCCACGCTGTCCTATCCTCAATTGTCACTTACTCATTATACAAATGTCCTTCCCACCCCCTACTGCTTGTACTGCATATATACTGTTACCCCTATGAATAAACCTTGAGGCTTGATCAGGACATTGTCTTGCCTCCATTTCTTCACGTCTCTTGCCCCTTTTTCATCCCCTGTAGGCTCCCCCTCGCTCCACGTTGTCATGTCCTGTGGGTCGGGGCACACAAAGGAACCCTGTTTTCTCCTGCTCAGCTCCAGGTGAGGGTCACTTACCCTACTCCATCGGGAAAGGATTCCCGGCACTCCTCTCACATGCCAAGAAGAGGCGCTCGCACCAGGAGAGTTGAGAGGACAACCAGGCATCATGCCACCATTCCCCAAGACTCCCAAATCCCTAGTCTGCTCCAGATGAAACTGCCCTGCCCTGCCTTGACTGTCACCCGAGGATCGACTCAGGCCATGCTGGCACATGTGACAGCCCTGAGGTACCCCAAGGGCAAGTCACAGATCCCTGTGTCCACTTGATGGGGAGCTGACACTGCTGCTGCAACTCGGGAGAAAAGCAGCCATGCATGGCTCCACACGAGTTGAGGCCTGACTCCCCTGTGGGTGCTCCAGGGGAACCCCAAGACCCATGTCACCACGGGTGAGGAAAGCTCAGGCTCTGGCCACAGATCCAGACGAGGACTGAGGACCCAGCACCTACTAGAGAGAAATCCCCAGATGCCCCACCAAACTTGCTCGGAGACTTGTCTCTCCTGAGGCCACAGGGGCGAGGCCCTGTGGTCCCTGTTGTAACTCGAGGGGATCCCACTTCAACTCGAGAAAAACCAGAAGCTTCTCCCCTGCAGATGGGGTGAGGCCCTTGTCTGCAGCGGTGTCTCAGGGAAAATCACCCCTTCCCTCCTGGACCTCGAAAGGCTTCGTCATATCCTTGCTGTTACCCAAGTTGTTCCCCACTCCACCCATCTCCACTCAAGAGGAATCCCGAGGGTCCCGCCACGTCAAGAGGAGCCCAGTTTTCCCCTGCTCAGCTCCAGGTGAGGGTCCTTTCCCTGCTCTGTTGGGAAAGGGGTCCTGGCGTTCCCCTGGCATCCCAGGAAGAGGCGCTCGAACCAGGAAAGTCGGGAGGAGCCTGAGCAGTCGGGCCACCATTCCCCAAGACCCCCCAAATGAACATGACTGCCCTGAATTGCCTTGACTGTCACTGCAAGGCTCCATTCCCAACACAGTGGCACGAGCGACAGACTGGGGATACCTCGAGGGTAAGCCACAGATCCCTGTGTCCGCTTGACAAGGAGTCGGACACTGCTGCTACAGCTGGGGAGGAAAGTGGCCATGCACGTCTCCAGGCAAGACGAGGCCTGACTCCCCTGTGGGTACTCCAAGGGAATCTGAAGACCTATGTCAACTTGGGCAAGGAAAGCTCAGGCTCCAGCCTCAGCACCAGATGAGGACTGAGGACCCGGCAATGAGTGGGAAGGAATCTGCAGAGGTGCCTCACAACTTGCACCGAGACTGGCTTCTCCTGAAGCCACAGGGGCAGGTCCCTGGGGTCCCCGTCGTAACTCGAGAGGACCCTGCCACAACTTGAGAAAAACCAGAAGCTTCTCCCCTGCAGGTGAAGTGAGGCCCTTGTCCGCTGCGGCATCTCGGGAGAAATCACCCCTTTCCTCTTGGACCTCGAAAGGCTCCTTCATACCCTTGCTGTGACCCAAGAAGTTCCCCGCCCCACATGTCGCCACTTGAGAGTAATCCCAAGGGTCCCACCACGACTCAAGAGGAGCCCCGTTTTCCCCTGCTCAGCTCCAGATGAAGGTCCCTTTCCCTTCTCTATTGGGAAAGGGTTCCCGATGCTCCCCTCACATCCCAAGAGGAGGTGCTCACAACAGGAGAGTCAGGAGGAGCATCAGGCATTGGGCCACCATTCCCCAAGACCCCCAAATGCCTCATCCACTCCAGATGAACCTGACGGCCGTGCATGCCTCGAATGTCACCCCGAGGCTCGACTCTGGACACATTGGAACATGTGACAGCCCCGGGGTTCCTCGAGGGCAAGCCACATCCCTGTGTCCGCTCGTAGGGAGTCGAACACTGCTGCTGCAGCTGGGGAGGAAAGCGGCCGTGCACGGCTCCAGGCAAGATGAGGCCTGTTTCCCTTGTGGGGGATCCAGGGGACCCCAAGATCTATGTCAGCACAGGTGCGGAAAGCTCAGTCTCTGGCCTAAGCACCAGACGAGGACTGAGGACCCAGCGACCACTCAGGAGGAATCCCCAGAGGTGCCTGGCAACTTGCACGGAGACTGGACTTTTCTGAGGCCACAGGGGCGGGTCCCTGGGGTCTCAGTCGTATGTCAAGAGGACCCAGGCGCAACGCGAGGAAAACCAGAAGCTTCTCTTCTGCAGGTGGGGTGAGGCCCTTCTCCACTGCAGCGTCTCGTGGGAAATCACCCCTTCCCTCTTGGACCTTGAAAGGCTCCTTCACACCCTTGATGTGACCCAAGAAGTTTCCCGTCCCACTCGACCACACTTGAATGGAACCCCGATAATACCACCATCACTCAAGTGGAGCCCCGTTCCCCGTGCTCAACTCTAGATGAAGGTCCCTTTCCCTGCTCCATTGGGAAAGGGTTCCCTTTGCTCCCCTCGAATCCCAAGAGGAGTCACTTGCACCAGGAGAGTTGGGAGGAGCATCAGCGTAGGGCCACATTCTCCAAGAGTCCCAAATGCCTTGTCCACTCCAGATGCATCTGACTGCCCTGCACTGCCTCGACTGTCACCGCGAGGCTCGACTCTCGACATCCTGGCACATGTGACAGCATTGGGGTACCTCGATGGCAAGCCACAGATCCCTGTGTCCGCTTGACAGTGAGCCGGACACTGCTGCTGCAGCCGGGGAGGAAAGCGGCCATGCACGTCCTCGGGGGAGACGAGGCCTGACCCACCTGTGGCTGCTCCAGGGGAACCCCAAGGCCTATATGAGCAAGAGCGAGGAAAGGTCAGGCTCTGGCCTCAGCACCAGACGAGGACTGAGGACCTGGCGACGACTGGTGAGGAATCCCCAGAGGTGCATCACAACTCGCAGGGAGACTGGCCTCTCCTAAGGCCACAGGGGTGGGTTTCTGGGTTCCCCGTCATAACTTGAGAGGACCCCGCCGCAACTCCAGAAAAACCAGAAGCTTTTCCCTTGCAGGCAGGGTGAAGCCCTTGTCCACAGTGGCGTCTCGGAGGAAATCACACCTTCCCTCTTGGACCTCGAAAGGCTCCTTCTCATCCTTGCTCTGACCCAAGAAATTCACTGCCCCACCCGTCCCCACTCGAGAGGAACCTCGAGGGTCCCGCCTTGACTCAAGAGGAGCCTTGTGTTCCCCTGCTCAACTACAGATGAGCATCCCTTTTCCTGCTCCGTCTGGAAAGGGTTCCTGGCGCTTCCCTCGCATGTTAAGAGGAGGCGCTAGCATTAGGAGAGTCGGGAGGAGCATCAGGGGTCGGGCCACCATTCCCCAAGACCCCCAAAGGCCTCGTCCACTCCAGATGAACCTGACTGCCCTGCACTGCCTCGACTGTCACCCCGAGGCTCAACTCCTGACACACTGGAAAGGCTGACAGCTCTGGGGTACCTCGAGACCAAACCACAGATCCCTGTGTCTGCTCAACGGGCAGCCGGACACTGCTGCTGCAGCTGGGGAGGAAAGCAGCCATGCATGTCTCCAGGCGAGCCGAAGCCTGACTCCCCTGTGGGGGCTCCAGGGGAACCCCAAGGTCTATGTCAACACAAGCGAGGCAAGTTTAGGCTCTGGCCTCAGCACCAGACGAGGGCTGAGGACCCAGTGACGATTTGGGAGGAATCCCCAGAGGCGCCTCGCCAACTCGCATGGAGACTGGCCTTTCGTGAGGCCGCAGGGGAGGGTCCCTGGGGTCCCCATCTTAACTTGAGAGGATACCACCCCAACTTGAGAAAAACCAGAAGCTCCTCCCCTGCAGGGGGGTGGAGGCACTTGTAGGCTGCAGGGTCTCAGGGGAAATCACCCCTTCCCTCTTGGACCTCAAAAGGCTCATTCACATCCTTGCTGTGACCCAAGAAGTTCCCCTCCCCACCCATCCGCACTGGAGAGGATCCCCGAGGGTCCCGCGGCTACTCAATAGGAGCCCCGTTTTCCCCAGCTCAGCTCCAGATGAGGGTCCCTTTTCCTGCTCCATTGGGAAAGGGTTGCCGGCTCTCCTCTCACATTCCAGGAGGAGGTACTCGCACTAGGAGAGTCAGAAGGATCATCAGGGGTCGGGCCACCATTCCACAAGAACACCAAAAGCCTCGTCCACTCCAGATGAACCTGACTGCCCTGCACTGCCTCCACTGTCAACCCAAGGCTCGACTCCTGACACAATGGCGCATGTGACAGCCCTGTGATATCTTGAGGGAGAGCCACAGATACCTGTGTCCACTCGGCAGGGAGCCGGACACTGCTGCTGCAGCTTGGGAGGAAAGCTGCTGTGCACGTCTCCAGGCGAGATGAGGCCAGATTCCTGTGTAGGGGCTCCAGGGGAACCCCAAGACTTATGTCAGCACCGGCGAGGAAATCTCAGACTCCAGCCTCAGCACCAGATGAGGACTGAAGACCCGGAGACGACTGGGGAGGAATCCCCAGAGACGCCTCGCAACTGGCACGGAAACCGGCCTCTCCTGAGGTCACAGGATCGGGTCCCTGGGGTCCCCGTTGTAACTCGAGAGGACCCCGCCGCAACTTGTGAAAAACCAGAAGCTCTTCCCCTGTAGCGGAGTGAGGCCATTGTCGGCTGCAGCGTGTCATGGGAAATCACCCCTTCACTCTTGGACCTTGAAAGGCTCCTTCACACTCTTGCTGTGACCTAGGAAGTTCCCCGCCCCACCCGTCTTCATTATTCGATAGGAACCCCGAGGGTCCCGCCACGACTCAAAAGGAGCCCCGTTTTCCCCTGCTCAGCTCCAGATGTTGGTCCCTTTCCCTGCTACATCAGGAAAGGGTTCCCGGAGTTCCCCTCGCATCCCAAGTGCAGGCGCTTGCACCGGGAGAGTCGGCAGGAGCATCAAGGGTCGGACCACCATTCCCCAAGACCAAAATACCTCGTCCACTCCAGATGAAGCTGACTGCCCTGCACTGTCTCTACTGTCACCCTGAGGGTCGACTCCTGACACACTGGCACCTGTGATAGCCCAGGTTTATCTCGAGGGAGAGCCACAGATACCTGTGTCTGCTCGACGGGGAGTGGGACACTGCTGCTTCAGCTGGGGAGGAAAGTGGTTGTGCATGTTTCCAGGTGAGACAAGGCCAGACTCCCCTGTGGGGGCTCCAGGGGAAGCCCAAGGCCTATGTCAGTACGGCCAAGGGAAGCTCAGGCTAAGGCCTCAGCACCGGACGAGGACTGAGGAAATGGCTGCGACCAGGGAGGAATCCCCAGAGATGCCTCGCAACTGGCACAGAGACTGGCCTCTCCTGAGGTCACAGGGGCTGGTCCCTGGGGTCCTCGTCATAACTCGAGAGGACCCCGCCGCAACTTAAGAAAAACTAGAAGCTCCTCCCCTGCAGGTGGGGTAAGTTGCTTGTCATTTGTGGTGTCTCAGGGTAAATCACCCCTTCCCTCTTGGAACTTGAAAGGCTCCTTCACACCCTTGATGTGACCCAAGAATTTCTCCGCCCCACCCGGCCCCACTCGAGAGGGATCCTGAGAGTCCCCCTGCGACTCAAGAGGAGTCCCGTTTTCCCCTGCTCAGCTCCAGGTGAGGGTCTCTGTCCCTGCTCCGTCGGGAAAGGTTTTTTGGCGCTCCCCTCGCATCTTAAGAGGAGGTGCTCACACCAGGAGATTTGGGAAGAGCATCAGGGGTCAAGCCACCATTCCCCAAGACTCCCAAATGCCTCTTCCACTCCACATGAACCTGACTGCCTTGCACTGCCTCAACTGTCACCCCGAGGCTCGACTCCCAACACACTGGCATGTGTGATAGCCCTGGGTACCTCGAGGGCAAGCCACAGATCCCTGTGTCCACTCAGCAGTGTGCTGGACACTGCTGCTGAAGCTAGGGAGGAAAGGGGCCGTGCAAGTCTCCAGGCGAGACGAGGCCTGACTCCCCTTTTGGGGCTCCATGGGAACCCCAAGACCTATGACAGCATGGGCGAGGAAAGCTCAGGCTCCGGCCTCAGCACTAGATGAGGACTGAGGACCCGGCAATGACTGGGGAGGAAATCCCAGAGGCGCCTCTCAACTCGCATGGAGACTGGCCTCCCCTGAGGGCACAGGGGCACATCCCGTGGTCCCCGTCATAACTGGAGAGGACCCCACCTCAACTCGAGAAAAAGCAGAAGCTTCTCCCCTGCAGGTGGGTCGAGGCCCTTGTCTGCTGTGGCATCTCAGGGGAAATCACCCCTTCCCTCTTGGACCTTGAAAGGCTCCTGCACACCCTTGATGTGACCCAAGATGGTCCCCACCCCACATGTCCCCACTCAAGAGGAACCCCGAGGGTCCAGCCAGGACTCAAGAGGAGCCCTGTTTTACCCTGCTCAGCTCCAGATGCGGGTCCCTTTCCCAGCTCCATTGGGAAAGGGTTGCCGGCTCTCCCCTCGCTTCCCAAGAGGAGGCGCTCGCACCAGGAGAGTCGGGAGGAGCATCAGGGGTTGGGCCACCATTCCCCAAGACCGGCAAATGCCTCGTCCACTTTACATGAACCTGACTGACCTGTACTGCCTTGACTGTCAGCCCAAGGCTCGACTCCCGACACACTGGCACGTGTGACATCCCTGGGGTACCTTGAGGGCAAGCCACAGATCCCTGTGTCCACTTGACGGGGAGCCTGACACTGCTGCTTCAGCTGGGGAGGAAAGCGGCTGTGCACGTGTCCAGGTGAGCCAAGGACTGATTCCCCTGTGGGAGCTCCAGGGGAATCCCAAGATCTGTATCAGCACGGACGAGGAAAACTCAGGCTCTGGCCTCAGCACCAGACGAGGACTGGGGACCTGGTGACGACTGGGGAGGAATTCCCAAAGGATCATCACAACTCGCACGAGACTGGCCTCTCCTGAGGCCACAGGGGCAGGTCTCTGTGTTCCCCATCGTAATTCGAGAGGACCCCACTGCAACTCGAGAATAACCAGAAGCTTCTCCCCTGCCGGCGGGTGAGGCCCTTGTCCACTGTGGTGTCTCGGGGGAAATCCTCCCTTCCCTCTGGGACCTCGAAAGTCTCCTACACACCCTGACTGTGACCCAAGAAGTTCCCCACCCCACCCATCCCCACTCGAGAGGAACCCCGAGGGTCCTGCCACGATTCAAGAGGAGCCCCGTTTTCCCCTGCTCAGCTCCAGATAAGGGGCCCTTTCCCTGCTCCATTGGGAAAGGGTTCCCGGTGATACCCTTGCATCCCAAGAGGAGGCGCTCGAACCAGGAGAGTCGGGAGGAGCCGAAGTGGTTGGGCCACCGTTCCCAAGACACCCAAATGTCTCGTCCACTCCAGATGAACATGACTGCCTTGCACTGTCTCGACTGTCACCCTGAGGCTCGACTCCCAACACACTGGTACGTGTGAAAGCCCTGGGGTACCTCGAGGGCAAGCCACCGATTCCTGTGTCTGCTCGATGGGGAGCCGGACACTGCTCCTGCAGCTGTGGAGAAAAGCGGCTGTGCACGTCTCCAGGTGAGACGAGGCCTGACTCCCCTGTGGGGGCTCCAGGGTAACACCAAGACCCATGTCAGCATGGGCGAGGCAAGCTCAGGCTCTGGCCTCAGCACCAGACGAGGACTGAGGACCCGGCGATGGCTGGGGAGGTATCCCAGAGTCGCCTCGCAACTCACATGGAGACTGGCCTCTCCTGAGGCCACAGGGGCTTGTCCTTGGGGTCCCCGTCATAACTCGAGAGGACCCCACCAGAACTCCACAAAAACCAGAAGCTTCTTCCCTGCAGGCTGGGTGAGTCCCTTGTCCGTGGCAGCGTCTTGGAGGATATCAACCCTTCCCTACTGGACCTCGAAAGTTTCCTTCACCCCCTTGCTGTGACCCAGGAAGTCCTCGCCACACTAGTCCCCACTCGAGAGGAAACCTGAGGGTCCTGCTGGGACTAAAGAGGAGCACTGTTTTCCCCTGCTCAGCTCCAGGGGAGGGTCCTTTCCCTGCTCTGTCGGTAAAGTGTTCCTGGCTCTCCCCTCGCATCCAAGGAGGAGGTGCTCACACCACTTTCCAGTCAAATTGGAAAAAGGGGTGTCAGGCCTCCTGTTGAATTGACATGGGGAATTTTGGCTTTTTGTAGAAGTGCAACAGTGGAGTCAGACCTCCCTTCGTGTTCTTAGGGGATACTCAGGGTTCTGTTTGAGTCTTTTCAGGGGAATGAGGCTTTATCTTGGATTGAGGGGGAAGTTGGTGTTCTTTCGACTTGCAGTAGGAACCCCAGAATTCCTCTGGGGTTCCAATAGGGAGGACAAGCCTCCACTTGAGGTGTTAGCGGAAAGTTGGGATTCCTCTGAGTTGAAGCAGGAGAATCGGTGCTAATCTCGAGATGAGGTTGGGAAAACGGGGCTCTTTTCGAGTTGTGGCGTGAAATTCATGGTTCCTCTCAAGTGGTGATGGGAATCTTGGGGAATCTCTTGAATTGTGTAAAGGGATTCAAGCCTCTTTTTGCGTTTCAAAAGGGAATAGCAGATTGCTCTTGAGGCACTGCAGTGGAAAAGGGCCTTATCTCGCATTTGCAGTGGTGGTAGTGTTAGGGGATCTTGTTTTACTCGACTTCCAGTGAGAAAATTGGGGTTCCTCTAGATTTCTGAAGGTGAACCTAGGGAACCTCATGTGTTTCCTCAAGGAAGTCAAGTCTCCTTTCGAGTTGCAAGGCAGTGTGTGGCATTGCTCTCGAGTCACTGCAGGTGGAAATGGGCCTTATCCTGCATTGAGGGGAAATCTCTTGTCTGCTGCAGCGGACAAAGGTCTCACCCCGCCTGCAGAAGAGAAGCTCCTTGTTTTCCTTGAGTTGCGGCGGGGACCCCAGGGACCTGCCCCTGTGGCCTCAGGAGAGGCCAGTCTCCATGCAAGTTACCAGGCACCTCTGGGGATTCCTCCCCTATCGGCGCTGGGTCCTCTGTCCTGGTCTGGTGCTGAGGCCGGAGCCTGAGCTTTCTATGCCCATGCTGACATAGGTCTTAGGGTTCCCCTGGAGCCCCAAATAGGGAGTCAGGCCTTGTCTCGCCTGGAGACATGCACGGTCGCTTTCCTCCCTAGCTGCAGCAGCAGTGTCCGGCTCCCCATCGAGCGGTCTCAGGGATCTGTGGCTTGCCCTCGAGGTACCCCAGGGCTGTCACACGTGCCAGTGTGTCGGGAGTCGAGCCTCGGGGTGACAGTCGAGGCAGTGCAGGGCAGTCAGGTCCATCTGGAGTGGATGAGGCACTTGGGTGTCTTGGGGAATGGTGGCCCGACCCCTGAGGCTGCTCCCGACTCTCCTGGTGGGAGCACTTCCTCTTGGGATATGAGGGGAGCGCCGGGAACCCTTTCCCGATGGAGTAGGTAAAGGGACCCTCATCTGGAGCTGAGCAGGGAGAAACGTGGCTCCTCTTGAGTCGCGGCGAGACCCTCGGGGTTCCTCTCAAGTGGGGATGGGTGGGGCGGGGAACTTTTTGGGTCACAGGAAGGGTGTGAAGGAGCCTTTCGAGTTCCAAATGGGAAGGGGTTATTGCCCCGAGATGCTGCATCGGACAAATGCCTCATCCCGCCTGAAGGGGAGAAGCTTCTGGTTTTTCTCAAGTTGTGGCGGGATCCTCTCGAGTTATGACGGGGAATCCAGGGACCCGCCCCTGTGGCCTCAGTTGAGGTCAGTCTCTGTTCGAGTTGCGAGTCGCCCCTGGGGATTCCTCTCCAATTGTCGCTGGGTCCTCAGTCCTGGTCTGGTGCTGAGGCCGGCACCTGAGCTTTCCTTGCCCATGCTGACATAGGTCTTGGGGTTCCCCTGGAGCCCCCACAGGGGAGTCAGGCCTCGTGTCACCTGGAGACATGCACGGCCGCTTTCCTCCCCAGCTGCAGCAGCAGTGTCGGGCTCCCCGTTGAGCAGACATAGGGACCTATGTCTTGCCCTCGAGGTACCCCAGGGCTATCACACCTGCCAGTGTGTCGGGAGTTGAGCCCCAGGGTGACAGTCGAGGCAGTGCAGGGCAGTCAGGTTCATCTGGAGTGGACGGGGCATTTGGGGATCTTGGGGAATGGTGGCCCGACCCCTGAGGCTCCTCCTGACTCTCCTGGTGTGAGCGCTTCCTCTTGGGATGTGAGGGGAGCGCCATAAACCCTTTCCCGATGAAGCATGGATGAGGACCTTCATCTGGAGCTGAGCAGGTGAAAACAGGGGTCTTCTTGATTCACGGTGGGACCCTCGGTGTTCCTCTCGAGTGGGTACTGGTGGGGTGTGGAACTTCTTGTGTCACAGTAATATGAAGGAGCTTTTGAAGGTCCAAGAGGGAAGGGGTGATTTCCCTGAGATGCCACGGTGGACAAGTGCCTCATCCCGCCTGCATGGGAGAAGCTTCTGGTTTTTCTCGAGTTGTGGCAGGGTCATCTCAAGGCATGATGGCGACCCCAGAGACCCGCCCCTGTGGCCATAGGAGAGGCCAGTCTCTGTGTGAGTTGTGAGGTGCCTCTGGGGATTCCTCCCCAGTCGTTGCCAGGTCCTCAGTCCTCGTCTGGTGCTGAGGCCACAGCCTGAGCTTTCCTCGCCCATGCTAACATAGGTTCTGGGGTTCACCTGGAGCCCCGACAGGGGAGTTAGGCCTCGTCTCATCTGGAGATGTACACAGAAGCTCTCCTCCCCAGCTGCAGCAGCAGTGTCCGGCTCCCCGTTGAGCGTACACAGGGATCTGTGGCTTGCCCTCGAGGTGCCACAGGGCAGTCACACGTACCAGCGTGGCCTGAGTCGATCTTTGGGATGACAGTCGAGGCAGTGCAGGGCAGTCAGGTTCATCTAGAGTGGACGAGGCACTTGGGTGTTCTGGGGAATGTTGGCCCCACCCCTGGGGCTCCTCCCAACTCTGCTAGTGGAAGCGTCTCCTTTTGGGATGCAAGGGGAGCGCCAGGAACCCTTTCCCGACTGAGCAGGGAAAGGGGTCCTCATCTGGAACTGAGCAGGGAAAAATGGGGCTCCTCTAGAGTCACGGCGGCAACCTCGGGGTTCCTCTCGTTTGGGGATGGGTAGGGCAGGGAACTTCATGGGTCATAGCAAGGGTGTGAAGGAGCCTTTCGAGGTCCAAGAGGGAAGCAGTGATTTCCCCCAAGACATGCACTGTGAGCGGGGGCAGGCCCAGTGCAGCTGAGACGCTGCGAGCAGATGCCATGGTTATTTTTTGCAGTGTCCCTCCCTCCCATAGTGTGACTGAACAAGTGAGCCTAAAAAAATTGTCCACCCACATAACCCTTGTGTCAGGTCGAAATTCAGACACTGAAGAGACCAGCAAATGGAAGAAGCTAAAACAGAGGGAACCGCCTTGGAAGTGATAAGTGCAAGAGATTAAAATCCTATCGTTATTAGGGACTACATCACAAGGGGCGTATAGATCGAGAAATATAAGCCAGACCAAGGAACTATCCAAAAGTGAACTAACCCCACAGTGTCCACAACAACACCAGAGAAAGTTCTAGATATATCTTTACTATTATTTTGATCATTCTGTCTTTTTTTCTTTTCTTTTTCTTTTCCCTTTTTAACTTAAAAAAAATTTTAAATTCTTCTGTTACTCTAATTTTCATTTTTAAACCTACAATTTCTTTTCCAAAAAAGATCCTATTTTTAAAGCAAATTTAAAAAAATTTTGCATAAACCTATCATAATTTTAATAATATAAAAAGGATACTGCTTCTTGTGATCATATGCATAAACTCATAATTTAAATAATAAGAATAAAAAACAAACAATAATAAGAACATAAGTTAGTTAACATGGCACATAGGTCAGATGTCATGACATATAAGTCAGTTGTCATGACATATATGTCAGTTATCATGACATATAAGTCAGTTGTCATGACATATAAGTCAGTTGTCATGACATATAAGTCAGTTATCATGACATATAAGTCAGTTGTCATGACATATAAGTCAGTTGTCATGACATATAGGTAAGTCAGTTTTCATGACATAAGTCAGTTGTCATGACATATAAGTCAGTTGTCATGACATATAAGTCAGTTGTCATGACATATAAGTCAGTTGTCATGACATATAGGTAAGTCAGTTTTCATGACATATGTCAGTTGTCATGACGTGTAAGTCAGTTGTCATGACGTAAAAGTCAATTATCATGAGATATAAGTCAGTTATCATGAGATATAAGTCAGTTATCATGAGATATATGTCAGTTATGAGATATAGGTCAGTTGGCATGACATATAAGTCAGTTGGCATGACATACAAGTCAGTTATCAGGAGGTATAAGTCAGTTATCATGAGATATAAGTCAGTTATCATGACATATAAGTCAGTTATCATGACATATATGTCAGTTATCAGGACATATAAGTCAGTTATCATGACATGTAAGTCAGTTGTCATGACATATAAGTCAGTTGTCATGAGATATAAGTCAGTTGTCATGACATATACGTCAGTTGTCATGACATATATGTCAGTTATCATGACATATAAGTCAGTTGTCATGACATATAAATCAGTTGTCATGACGTATAATTCAGTTGTCATGACATATACGTCAGTTATCATGACATATAAGTCAGTTGTCATGTCGTATAAGTCAGTTGTCTTGACATATAAGTCAATTATCATGAGATATAAGTCAGTTATCAGGACATATAAGTCAGTTATCATGAGATATACGTCAGTTATCAGGACATATAAATCAGTTATCATGACATATAAGTCAGTTATGAGGACATATAAGTCAGTTATCATGAGATATAGGACAGTTGTCATGACATATAAG
Source organism: Raphicerus campestris (assembly GCA_006410735.1). Lineage (NCBI taxonomy): Eukaryota > Metazoa > Chordata > Mammalia > Artiodactyla > Bovidae > Raphicerus > Raphicerus campestris. The sequence continues at coordinate 2,779 of SJYW01031154.1, read as the reverse complement.
TCAGTTATCATGAGATATAAGTCAGTTATCAGGACATATAAGTTAGTTATCATGACATATAAGTCAGTTATCATGAGATATAAGTCAGTTATCAGGAGATATAAGCCAGTTATCAGGAGGTATAAGTCAGTTATCATGACATATAAGTCAGTTATCATGAGATATAAGTCAGTTATCAGGAGATATAAGTCAGTTATCAGGAGGTATAAGTCAGTTATCATGAGATATAAGTCAGTTATCATGACATATAAGTCAGTTGTCATGACATATAAGTCAGTTATCATGACATATAAGTCAGTTATCATGACATATAAGTCAGTTATCATGACATATAAGTCAGTTATCATGACATATAAGTCAGTTATCATGACATATAAGTCAGTTATCATGACATATAAGTCAGTTATCATGACATATAAGTCAGTTATCATGACATATAAGTCAGTTATCATGACATATAAGTCAGTTATCATGACATATAAGTCAGTTATCATGACATATAAGTCAGTTATCATGACATATAAGTCAGTTATCATGACATATAAGTCAGTTATCATGACATATAAGTCAGTTATCATGACATATAAGTCAGTTATCATGACATATAAGTCAGTTATCATGACATATAAGTCAGTTATCATGACATATAAGTCAGTTATCATGACATATAAGTCAGTTATCATGACATATAAGTCAGTTATCATGACATATAAGTCAGTTATCATGACATATAAGTCAGTTATCATGACATATAAGTCAGTTATCATGACATATAAGTCAGTTATCATGACATATAAGTCAGTTATCATGACATATAAGTCAGTTATCATGACATATAAGTCAGTTATCATGACATATAAGTCAGTTATCATGACATATAAGTCAGTTATCATGACATATAAGTCAGTTATCATGACATATAAGTCAGTTATCATGACATATAAGTCAGTTATCATGACATATAAGTCAGTTATCATGACATATAAGTCAGTTATCATGACATATAAGTCAGTTATCATGACATATAAGTCAGTTATCATGACATATAAGTCAGTTATCATGACATATAAGTCAGTTATCATGACATATAAGTCAGTTATCAGGACATATAAGTCAGTTATCATGACATATAAGTCAGTCATCATGACATATACGTCAGTTATCATGACATATAAGTCAGTTATCATGACATATAAGTCAGTTATCATGGCATATAAGTCAGTTGTCATGACGTATAAGTCAGTTGTCTTGACATATAAGTCAATTATCATGAGATATAAGTCAGTTATCAGGACATATAAGTCAGTTATCAGGACATATAAGTCAGTTATCATAAGATATACGTCAGTTATCAGGAGGTATAAGTCAGTTATCATGAGGTATAAGTCAGTTATCCTGACATATAAGTCAGTTATCACGAGATATAGGTCAGTTGTCATGACATATAAGTCAGTTATCATGACATATAAGTCAGTTGTCATGACATATAAGTCAGTTATCATTACATATAAATCAGTTATCATGACATATACGTCAGTTATCATGAAATATAAGTCAGTTATCAGGAGATATAAGTCAGTTATCAGGAGGTATAAGTCAGTTATCATGGCATATAAGTCAGTTATCATGACATATAAGTCAGTTATCATGACGTATAAGTCAGTTATCATGAGGTATAAGTCAGTTATCATGAGATATACGTCAGTTATCATGACATATACGTCAGTTATCAGGACATATAAGTCAGTTATCATGACATATACATCAGTTATCATGACATATATGTCAGTTATCATGACATGTAAGTCAGTTGTCATGACATGTAAGTCAGTTATCATGAAATATAAGTCAGTTATCATGAGATATAAGTCAGTTATCATGAGATATAAGTCAGTTATCATGACATATAAGTCAGTTATCATGAGATACAAGTTGGTAATCATGAGATATAAGTCAGTTATCATGAGATATAAGTCAGTTGTCGTGACATATAAGTCAGTTGTCGTGACATATAAGTCAGTTATCATGACATATAAGTCAGTTATCATGACTTCTTCTTCTTCTTCTTCTTTCTTCTTCTTCTACACTCTGAGCAGTCCAGACTGTGGAGCACAAATAAGGAAGTGATTACTGGCTAGCTTGCTCTCTCTTCTTTTGATTCTACCTCATCTCATCGGGTCACCTCTAACACCCTCCTCCCTCTTCTCTTCTCCATGTAACTCAGTGAAACTCTCTGGGTTTCCCTCACTGTGGAGAAACATTTCATCTTTAACCTAGATGTTATATAAATGGTGCTATATAGAAGGAGAAGTCTTGAGGCTACTGTAGACCAGAAACAGGAGGCTTAAGTCCAAATCCTGAGAACTCCTGAATCCAGGGAATATTACTTGATAGGAGCTCATCAAATGTCTCTACACCTACACTGAAACCAAGCACCATGCAAGGGCCAACAAGTTCCAGAGCAAGACATATCAAACAATTCTCCAGCAACACAGGAACACAGCCCTGAGCTTCAGTATACAGGCTGCCCCAAATTACTCCAAAACCATTGCCATTTCATAACTCATTACTGCACACTTCATTGCACTCCACAGAGAAGAAATCCAGCTCCACGAATCAAAACAATGACACAAGCTTCCCTAACCAAAAAACCTTGACAAGCCACTGATACAAACCCACCCACAGTGAGGAAACTCCATGATGAAGAGAACTCCATAAACTGCCAGAATACAGAAAGGCCACCCCAAATGCAGCAATATAAACAAGATCAAGAGACAGA
>SJYW01031151.1:232572-275129 GCA_006410735.1 Raphicerus campestris | reverse complement strand
GGGGCTGACAGGCCACCAAGGAGATTCATACACATGAACTGCTTTAATTCTGTGGACTAAACGGTGGTTGTTTTGTTCTTTTTTTCTGATCAATTTGGCAGGTAAAGTCAGTCAAACTTGTTTCTTCATGTAGACACTGCCTTACTATGGAAATGAATGTGGAAACATTCATCTTTGTCAGAAATTATGTCAAATTATTCAAATTTATTGGTGAATTACAGCAAACATCCCAGCTGATGAACATCTCAGTCATATGTTTTGTAGAGAACACTTATGGTTCTAAAAAGATAACATTACAATGAGCCTTCCCATTCTGAAGCAAAGATGTTTGGAGAGGACATGGGGTCTCTGTCATTAAAGATAGTAGTTTTTGAAAATCATAAAATAGTCCAAAGATGTCCAGCACTGTAAGTAGGAAAACGTATTCCTTTAAATAGTGTTGCTATTGTTTTCTCCCCTCCTTGTTATGGCCTTTTCAAGACCCTTAGGAAGCTGTCTCTAAGACTCTTTCTGTCAGCTTCCATCTTTTCCACAGACACACAGAGGCCTTCACATGAGCACGGCTTCTCTGGCTTGAGGTAATAAACGATTAGCTACAGCACAGTGGTGTGATGTTCATGTTACTCTTTGCTGTACTACACCCGGCCAATGTCTCAAAAATTAATGCAAGTATATCAGGATCTGAAATTAACTTTTTATAGCCAAAAGCAACGTCCTGCTAGGAGGAGAAAAACCTATTATAAATGGGCTGGCCTCTGATTGCTTGTAGATGGTGAGTACCAGGAAAATAACATTTCAAATTATACATTGTTGAATATAAAAAAAGCTGCCCCATATCGATTAATCAGTGTTTTGTTTATGAACTGATAGAGTCTAACTAGGTAGTACCTATTCTTTTTAAGTGACAGATCTATTACTAAAGATCAGACATGAACCTAAACTAGCTAATGTGCTTATGATGCTCTATAGAAATAGCTATAAAAAGAAAAATACTTGAATGAAAGGTAAAGCCAATATTTCTCTCTGAACCATGTATTAACTTTGAAAGTTTTTTTGCTAAAAAATTACATAAAACTAGTCACATTTATGTAAGTGTATACATTATTCAATAAACACTATCAAAAATTAGTTCTGAAAGAAAAAAAATCAGCCTGGGATAAAGCCAAGTATCCATTTCTCTTTATAACATTTTAAATAATTTCTCTTTAAAATGCTCATTTAGTATAAGCTAATTTGGGGTGCTATAATGCAAAGATATTTTACAAATTTCCTTAAAAACTGCCCAAGTGTTTATGTTCAGCTGCTTACCAGTAACCAGGTTTCACTATGCTAGTTTGTTCCTTTTTGGTTAGGATGCAAAACAGATGCCATGAAAACACTAAAATCTGCAAAAATACTTTATTCTAAATACTCATGTTAAAGATCAGTATCTTTAGCTAATAAAAACAAGGCATGATTTAACTGCATACTTTCATATATATAACATCTGGTTACAACTCTACAGGAGACAAATAAGAAATTTCACCAGCTCTCTTATAGATTTGATTAATTAGGAGAACAGGCAAAAACGTGTTTTTATATTCTATAGGCTACTGACTGCTTTCCACTTATGCAGGGGACATAAGGAAGAGAGGGAAAAGAGAGTTTTACTATAAAAAATAACATAAAGTCACCAATATTCTTAGAGATTCTAGGTAGTTCTGTAGTTTGAAACATGAGTATCTAAGTCTAGAGTGGATGTTAAAATTCTAAAAACTGAATAGAATATTTATATTTTTAAGTAGATCAAAATATATTGCCAATTGACAAACTTTAGTTAATTATGTTATCACTTTATTATCAGCTAGTAACCACAGCTCTAATCTATAAATATAGTTATGAATGGTAGCATACCCAGGTTTCCTCTACTTATTTGCAAGTGCTGAAACAGAAGATTAAATACACTCTTTAAAACAGTTTGTAAGAACTGCCGACCATTTTGAATTAAGAACATGCTTGAAAATTACAAATAGGATCACTGGGATTTATATACGCAAAAGGTACAAATTATTGCTATCTGTGGTCTTTATTCCTATGCTTTGCTTATCTTTCTCTTGACCTTTATCCAAATGAATCACACTAACTCTCAAACGCTTTCTCTCACTTGATTTCTAAAGCTGTTCATCACACTTGCTGGCTAGAAGCACAGCTGGCAAGGGATCTAAACCTCATCACTGGGCAAACTTGCCCTTCTGGTTTTGCCAAGAATGACATTTCCAATGGAAAAGAAAAAAAAAGTTACTGTATGGGATACTGGATACTGTATTTGTGTGTGAGAACCAATAGCTCCACCGTCTTTGTCAGCAGTACATATAGGCATTAGAAATAAAACCAAAATAACAAAGAATTAAAGAGCCTAGAGTTCTCTAAATTCAATTGTTAATTAAAGTAGGAGCCCAGAAATCAGCTGAGTATTTTTACTCATTTCCTGAAGAAAGAGGCAACGGAGGATAAGCAGTGCCCCCTAGTGTCAATAACCACAGACAATAAAAGCTAAAAGAAAAGTTGCTAATGTTAACTGAACGAAAATTATTAAAAATATATGCATGTAATAAATTATAAATCCATCATTATTCAAATTTTAAAATTTACATGTTTATAAAGTCATACCATATAGTCATTTATTTAATACTGATTTGCTGAGGAATGCGTGCTCACAGGAGCGCGTGCACACTCACATGCGCGCGCACACGCACACACACACGGTACACAGTCTGACATGGCCAAGATGTCTTTAATGTTCCAGGCAGCTCAGAAAAAATATTCCACCCAGCGCAGCAGGCCATGCATGAAGCGGGTGTCAGCAAGCCCAGCAGAATCACTCACTGTGAAGACGTCTAATAGGAACTGCTGAATGCACAATACAGGCAGCATGGCCTGAATGGCTAGAATGGAGTGGCCAGGACAGAGTCCGAAGGTTTCAAATCCATCCGAAATTATAATTAAACCTGTAATGGGTATTCAGACATTTCTCGCTCTCTCTCTCTCTCTCTTTCTCTCTTTTCTTTTTTTTGGTAATAAGAGGCCAGCATAACTAGCCTATACTAGAGAGAGAGATGTGAGAACACTGCAACTTTTACTGTGCAATCTCTGAATATTGGATCCTAAATTTCAAATACAAATAAATAAAATACACAACTGTCTTTAGAAGAAAATGCAACACACAAAATTCAAATATTAAAAAAAATTACATAGATTTTATGGCATTTCAATTTGGGGAAATTTTTCTGATATAATCTATAAGAAAATTTAAAAGTTGTACTAAGACCAATGAAGTATCTATACAGTGACATTTGTGACAAAAAAGTAAAGTAAGCTTATTTTATTAAATACTGTCTAGGTCACTAATTTACTAACTGCAATTTTTGTCATAGAACTCATAAATGTAGACCAAAAAAAGGAAAAAGAAAGTACCAATATAAATAAAAATGATAAACAAGAAAGAACAAAAACCTAAGACCAGGTCCTCTTATTTATGTCTCAAATAAACTACTCATAGGAAACAAATTAATAGAAAACCTATTGCATAATTTCATTTGAATAAAAGCACAACGCAAAAGATAAGTTCCAAGCTATTTAAAAAATGCATTTATATAGAAAACTGTTAGCTACTTTCCACATAAACCAATAACGCATATACTACTAGGTTTGCATTTAAAAAAGCAAGGAACATAATTAGGCTTTTATGAAAAGATTGCCACGTGCATTCAAATTGCTCCATCTTTAAAATGCGGAAGGTGTAAATGCAGCTGTTTATTAGGCATAAACTCAATGTCCAAATGATAAGCGTAGATAGGTACTTAGGGCTTTAACAAGAACTTCTGGTTAAAACAGGAGCTGACACGTCAACTGTTTAAATTTGGTTAAAAATTAGTTCTAAAATGTCCACTACTAACTTTTTCTAAAAGTTTAACTTTGGCAGGACTGTTAAAATTTTTAAATGATTAAAGAAAAACAATAACCTTCTTGGTAACATTAACAAGTATATAAATGCAGATGAACATATTTATGTCTGGTTAATTGTATTAGTATCTATTTTGTTACATCAAAAAGTACGAGTTACTTCTCAGAAAATTTTCCACAAGAAATGAAATTTTATCCTTTATCAGTAAAAATGTACCTGCTTAGATAGGTGATAGTGAAAAATCAAAGCTGCATGTCTAATTTTGAGGGGGAGAATCCTGATTTTTAACTTGGCAGAACACTCGCAGAACACGTTACTACAATTGTCACTAAATATCACGTAATTTCCTTCAACAGGTAAAAACATTATTTTAGGAAGTTGTGTTCTTTTACCTCTTTTACAAGTTTTTGTTTTCAGGGATACTTACAGTTTTATCTTTAATTCAACCCTAGAATATCTGGTGGTTGTTACTGATGGAGCTATAAAGTGATATGATATTTTCAACCCCATCCCAGAGCTCACCTATATTCCTTGCCAAAACACCCAAGAATAAGAGAAGAGAGATGAGTTCTAAAGATTAAGAAATAACACAACACTTAAGAAAAGCTTTCATTTTGGGAGATAAAAATTAAGAATTTTTAGATTTAACCCAGCACATTTCTATATGTGTTGATTTGGGGGATATCTGAATATATGTCCAGGGCCAAATTTTTCTTGTTACAGAAAAAGGAAAAGGTAAGTACATCCATGCCTGTTGCATGAAAAAGATGCTGGATTAGAAGCAGAAAGACAGTAAAGCTAGGTTTATACACAGACCAGTAGAGATAGTGATTAGGAGCTATTATTATCCCCACGAGTTTAAAAAAATAGAAAAAGGTCTGCAATTCATACTCTCTATTATCAGCATTAACATGCCCACTGATTGCATTTGATTCCTTTACAGAATATCTCAGATAAAAGTTTAGAAATACGTGTACACAGACACCAACACAAAGATAAATTTTAAAATATGAGCTTTTAGCTTTAGTTTCTTAAAGCCTACATAAAAATGTTCAAATACAAATTTTCTTTTGTATCTGAGTTCTAAATAACTACAAACAAGAAGCTTTCTGTAAAGTGTTTAGAGGCAGAAAAAGAGTATAACATCATTTCAAAGGAAGGTATTTTCTTAACATGAATATTTATTCTGGTATCTAATAAGTATGTACCTCTTCATGCATATGGTATCTGTAAAGATTACTCAATAAGAGTTTCCACATATTTAAACAGTCATACACATATCAAATTTTTAATCCATAACTCATTATAATCATTATAATCAATACTATTTTCAAGATGATAAAGCAAAACTACTACATTTTCAGGAATGATTAGATATTATTAGAAGTTAGAAAAAATAAAAAGGGCAAAAAACGAATACTAGTCTTTTGACATAATTTCTTTAGCCACAGGTATTTTAAATATCATTTAGACACACTCATTTTTTGCCAACTGTGGTTCGTACTTGCTTATGAACCAATGTATATTGTTCATTTATATTATCAAGGCCCATGAGTCAGGGAGTGTAAGAGGAAAGGTAGTAAATGATTATTTTATTCAGAAATTATATAATATTTTATTTATGTTTTGTCCTTAGAAAGGTAACATTTTTGCCTAAAATCAAATGTTTTATTTAGCTTATATTTTACATTTTATTATCTTTAAAAATCTGCAACTTTTATATACATTGAGAGTTAAAAATCATAGCTACAATAAAAACTTAAGTCTGAAGCAACCAGAGATAAAATAATACCATAAAGAATGACAGGAAATATACAAGCACATCTTTAATGATGAAATATCAAATTTTGCTCATTAAATGAACAAGAATACATTTTGAAATTTCATGAAGAGATATATATTTAATATATAATTAATGATTAATTATTTTTACTACAAAGTGACTGTGGTGTTATTAGAAATTCTTAGATTTACAATATGCTACACTAGAAACGTGGTAACTTCTAGCAATTACCAATAAATATATGAAGCTTTATCAAAGAGAAATAGTTAAGAAGAGGGCTGAAATCACTGTATCCTTCCTTCTATGATTCAAAAATTTTTATTCCTATAGTTGAAAATCCATTAGCTTGAAAGCTTTTTATAAATTCCTTGTTTCCTCCTTACACGTAGCTGGACAACTCTGTACCAGCTATTTCACCATCTTTATGCTTACCAGGACCTTACTGCAAAACCCTCTAGTTTTCCCAGACATCTTTTAGAGTCTGAGTACAGCGAACATACTTTGGACTTAGAATGCCATATCCTCCTATGCAAGGAGGAGTCTGGAGAACTTTTCTACTCTTAGATCCTGGATTATTCCTTGAGAAGCAGTAATACAACAACAGTAGACATTATACTACATTCTGGTAATTACACCAGAAGTCAATATCCTTTTTCCCCCTCCCCAAAAGTGAATTATATTTCTTCAGCTGTGTCCATACATGAAGCTGATTATGTAGTATAAATGTAGGGGGAAGAAATACAGCAACTGTGACTGAATTACAGAGCAGAAAGGCTGGCCAGCTCAAGGGTATATTTATGCTTATTCGCAGTTGCTCATGTCACTTGCACTCAGGGTTGTCATTCAGTCTATAAGGGGTTTTCAGTGGATCTTCTGCAGCACCACACACTTGTTGGTTGTATGCAGTCAATGGTTCTTCAACATAGCTACGCAAAAGCACTTCCCAGCATCTGAATTAGCTTGTTTGATCATGAGTTGCTGTGAAATATAGACCCTTCAGACTTCTGAGGTAAAAGAGCTCTCTTCTACTCATGAGATTATTTTACATCTAACAAGAGCTTAAGATACATACTCACTCATTCAGATATGCAAATTCAACCACCAGAGACAAGTAAATTATGCAAGATGATGCACATTTCATTTTAGCTAGAAAAAATGTGCACACACTATACAATTCCACTTCAGAGAGCTTTACTTGCACCAAGTTGAGACGTACTGAACAAAAGTTGCAATGTAATATCCATGTCTCCACAGATTGGATTCAGCACTCAAGAGCTGTGTTTAAGTACTTAAAGAGGTTTTTACATTTTAATACTTTTATAGGCCTTTTTCACAGGTATTTGCACAAAATTTTCCCAAACTACCAAATTTATAGTCAACCTTGAAAAAATAATTATGTCACTATTTTATGAGTACTTTTTTCAACCTATATAATTTGCTTACAAATATGATTAACGTTTTAGACCTTTTAGTTAAGTTCCTATCATTCACAAATCTAATTTTTTCAACATAAGGTCTTATTTTCCAATATATGTTATTTACATCAATAATAATTCTGATTACCAACACTTCTACTTGCTGAGTAAATTTCATATCTCATGTATATCCCTGATTAATGCTATAGCTTTTACAGAACACCCTTAAGGGAGCAAATGACATCATCTAACAACTTGACATGCTTATTGCTCTTATATAATAGACATTTAATTCATTCCAGGTTTAATTTTAAAGCATGAATTCTAGCACTAGTGAAACAAACGAAACATGATTCCTAATATTTTACTATCAAAGTTTACAAAACAGAATTGTTAAAAGAAGGCTTCTGTGGCTTGTGATATACTGAGTGATGCCACAGCAATACAACTGAGTGAAATAACTGATGTGATGTTTTTCTGTTCAATTTAATTTCTATACTTTTTAACAATTTTCAGAAATAGTGACCTGTTTAATGAAAATAAAAGAGCATAGATGAAAATGTCCTGATTTGTAGTGAATGTTACTAAATATGCTTTCTGAAACCATTAAGGGATTGTAGCAGAGTTAAATCACCAACAGCACAATAACCAAACTCAGCCATGCCATATTTCTAAATCTTTGCCAAAAGTAAACCTTCTTATAAATTCACATAGGCTTGGATGAAATAGCAAGCTGGTCAGGAGGAGGATACTGCCCTGCGTCCAGGTTTGTCTCACCAATCCCTCACTAAAGATGTAGTAAATAGGTTGCGGGTAATGAACATTTTCTTGATAATTAGCTGTGTAGACAAATATGTTCTCTGGCAGACAATATAAATGTTGATTTAAGGACCAGCCAATAAAGAGTGTTAAACTGTAAAACACTCACTGCTCAGTTTCTTACAGATTTGGTTGAAGACTGCATCCTAAAACTCAGGTTTCCATTGTCAACAAATAATGTGCAACTACATTATGATATAAGGAAATATATTTCACTCATACTTGATATGTAGCTGCTTAATAATTTCCACATTTGACAAGTTTGTACTATTCAGATTAACATAACTAATAATGATCAGTAGTAACATACAAGTCATTCTGGACCACTGTTTGATAGTGGAACTAATAAAGCTGCTTATTTTCTTAAACACATAAAGCAATGCATTTCCATTGAAACTAAGGAACCTGTAAAGCCAGTAAAGATAAGTGGTAGCCTATCACAAACACCAGTAAATTTTTTAGTTTATGTCTAGGTTTAAGGGATTATATTTAAAGAAGATGGTTTTAGCTGGAAGAGAGATACACTGTTTTAAAAACAAAAATAGCACAAGATAAGTGGCATATACTCTGGCAATTTTCTTTAACACAGCTTTTTCAAATATAATCTAGTCTACAGTGCAGTCAAACTGAAGAAACATCCAAATTAGGCAAGGGGAAAAAAAGAGATACTTATCCTAGCAAAAAGAGCCTACCCTCAAAAGAACATCTGAATAAAATTGAGACATCTGCAGTCAAGTTTTACCTTCTCCCTAGAATGTTTTGAGATGAACTCAGTGTAACACTGTCTTCCAAGAAAAGACAAAGTGATCAATGCAAGAACACATCAGACTGCCTTGGACAGGCCAATCAATGCAAGAAAGAACCTTGCCCAGGGCCTTATGCAAATAGAAGCACGTCCTGCAACCTGGGGAGGGAACATGCGCAATAGATCAATTGGATCTGAAAAACCTTACAGCTATATCAGCTTCAGACAGTAAATATATACTGATGAATACCACACACTTCCCACGAATTCTTAAAATGTGTTATTTTTATGAGCTAGGGAGAATTCTTAAAATGGGTTATTTTTAACAGTTAAAAACTCTTTCTGGGATCTAGAGTGAAGCAAAGGGGAAAAAAGCATCACAGGAGAAACACCCAGCATTACTTTTAAGGTTGTGCAAATAAAGATTTCTTAAAACTTTCTGGCATAGCTGAATTCTACTGACATTTCAGAAGGTCAGTTTTTTGTATGTTTGGTACGAAAGGGAAATAAAAATCCAGAAAAAAGGAATACTCCTCTTGAACAGGGAATAATTGAAAATGTCACGGGAGAAATAATTCAAGATATAAAATTAGAGTCATCATTCTCAGACTAAAACTCACCCAGGCACCAGAGAATATTCTCCATGGTGGCTAACCTATTGATATTTGGAGCAGTTTTTCTTTTACAGTTAGTATCTGTATGTCCAAAATCACTCTAAAATCTGATTAGAATGTATAATAAGCTTAAGGGCTACTACACAAAGCTCTGTCCCTCTCAAATGGTCTTGAAGGCAAGTCAGATGCTGTATGAGGCTGTATCAGAAACAGTCTATTACCAGGTTTTCAAAGGACTACTTGAGTACAAAATTATTTCAAAACTTAAAAGAAGTTAAAAATTATATTTCAATCAGGAAAAATAATGGCAGGAAGTATAATATAGACACTGCCAAGCAAATAAGAAAAATTCTGTAAATATCTACTAATATATTTACTTTAATTGTCTTCCACTTTGGAATTCTGGATTAAAATTTTTAGCTGCAGAGGTATTTTCTATCAAGTATGTAGTGAATGCTTCTAATATTAAAAATAACATCATTTTTCTTTTAGCTATTGATATACAAACTTTCCCTGGAAAAAATACTACATAAAATAAGAAAATCAGACTTCTATTATAAAGTCCACTATTTAAAGCAGTTTATTTGACTGTTAAAAGGACAAAGATATCTTAAGACCCTGCTTTATATAGCCAGTGGAGAGAAATATGAGACTATAGAGGATAAACATAGCTTATTTTTTTTTCACATTTCTATTGCTTTCTATACTGCTAAGTCTTAGTTTCGGTTTATTTAATAAGATTTCTTTTCCTAAAGTTTAACAAAATCTGTCATTTGGTTGTTTGATCATCTTTATTGATACCTAAACTTTTATAAAAACTTTAACTATTTACATGGAGAAAGCATAATATAAAATCAAAGCCATATAAAAATCTCGTAACTTTTCAAGAACTAGGTATCAGGTGAAACACTTATAATAAATTGTAAAGGCATGAAGTATTAGGTTAATTATAGGTACTCAAACATTTCCTTTTCCAATTTTAACTTCAAATATAAGAATTTTGAGTGGTCTGATATTCACAGTGAGATATAAACTCCAATTTCTAGTAAATAAAATACAGAGGACCAAGCAACCATAGTCTCATTTTGTTACAATATTTAAACTCACATTTTCTCTAATATATAGGAAAAATGTAGAAAAACAACTTTAGAGTATTATCACCTAATATTTGATATGTCTTAACAGTGTGATAGGCACTGAATAATGAAATTCTATTCTTCCTGATATAAATCTGTACAATATGTGTGATTTTTGCTTTTAAAAGTATATCGTCNTTTTCTCTAATATATACGAAAAATGTAGAAAAACAACTTTAGAGTATTATCACCTAATATTTGATATGTCTTAACAGTGTGATAGGCACTGAATAATGAAATTCTATTCTTCCTGATATAAATCTGTACAATATGTGTGATTTTTGCTTTTAAAAGTATATCGTCAATTTTGTCAGGTAAGATATTTATCTTATCAAAGAAGTTTGTGCTTTGAAATATAAACAATGTCTTTAAATGGAAAGTTCCCTCGTTAATTAAAAAATTCTAGTTTATTAGAGAAATGTGTCATAGATGTTTCCCAAAACCCATCAGAGGGAATGTTGCATGGTAAATTCAGTGATTCTGAGACGGGATTTCAATTGCAAACTGAATGAATTTTGATTCTGACTCCTCTTTGTTGTACAGCTTTGGACAAGTTCTTCGACCTTTCTGATTCCTTCATCTGCAAACAGGCCTAATAATACCTACCTAATAAAGTTAAATGTAAGCTGTACAAAGACTAGCTAAAATAATGCTTAATGAACAAATCTGTTTATATCCTAAACAAATGTTCTCTTCTGAATGGCAGTATGCATGCTGGTCATGAGTGTGGGCTTTGGAGTTCCACAGTCTAGGTTTAAATTGTGTCTCCATCACTTACTGGCTGTGTGATCTTAGTTATAATTAATATTTTGCTGTTTCCTCATACGTAACTGAGGATTATAATACAACTTCCATCATAAGGATTACATGATTAATATTGATAAAGCACTTAAGACAATGTATGGTACTTGGTAGGTGCTACATTATATAGCTAACATTTCCAGGTGTAACTTATTGATGTGGACAGTGTGAAGGCGCAAGCACTGATAGCAGAGACTGTTCCAGTAAGACTTGAAAGGTCAATTCCATTTAGTTGGTATTAGAAGACAGCTGTCTATTTCCAGCATGGAAGAAGCAACAAAGAAGAGCCAACCAGAGGCTTGGCCAGGGAAACTCATCTGCTTTTCAGACTTACAGTGTTTTCAATTTTTCTGCTTAAACTGAATTTCCAGAACACCACATCAAAACATATTCAAAACTTAAAAAATGATTTGAGGATTGCCTGTTATTTAAAATTTTCCACACCCTCTTCTTTCCCCTTCATTAGTTTGGGTAATTAAGAATTGATTTAAACAGAAAGTCTGCTTGGAAGGCACAAAAAAGAATAAGCAGTAAAGAGGCTAGAGAATAAAAACTAAGTGATCATGTAATTCAACAGAGAAATAAGAACTGAATCCTGAAATACGTGAAAAACCAGGAGATTATTTACGGATAAGGGTCACCATAGTTAGAATCACGTGTGCTCAGTTGCTTTGCTGGGTCCAGCTCTTTGTGACCCTATGGACTGTAGCCCTCCAGGCTCCTCTGTCCATGGGACTCTCCAGGCAAGATTCCTGGAGTGGGTTGCCATTTCCTCCTGCAGGGGATCTTCCTGACCCAGGGATCAAACCTGCGTCTCATGTCTCCTGCACTGGCAGGTGGATTCTTTAATCACTAGTGCCACCTGGGAAGCCCAGCAGTATCATATAACATTTACACTGCACAGGAATTTGATGGAGGAGCTTACTGTGGCAGAGTGTGAGGTGCACTTAAAAAAAAAATCATTGGAGTATAGTTGCTGTACAATGTTGCGTCAGTTTCTGCTGTAAAGTGGAGAGGCCACAGTTTTAAAGGAAAAAAATATATATTTATATGTTTCTCATCTGTAAAATGGGGATGATAACAGTACTTATAAAGTTATAATGACTGAGTGAGATAAAGTATATTTACATGAAGTACATGCTTAGGACAGCGCCTGGTACACAGTATCATTTAAGCATCAGTCTTGCTGCTGATGAACATAATGCCTCTGCCTTCTGATGTGCAAAACATTCATAAATACTAGTTTCATCTAAAACGCTCAATTTCAGTGACACTCCTATGAATTGTTAAGAATTGTTCTTGACCCAACCATGTCTATGGCTAGCTGATAGATCAAATGGATTCTACGATAACAGCAATGACAAGTTTCTATTAGAGTAAGAGAAGTCTCTACCATAGCAATCAGAAATGAAAGTATCTGTTCTGCTTGAGAGTTTAGTGTAAGATCTTAGAGAAAACACAAGTGTTATCAAATATTAAGGTTTATAATATGCTAATTGTGGGTTTCCCAGGTGGCACAGTGGTAGAATCCACTCGCCAAAGCAGGAGACCAGGAGATTCAGGAGGTGCAAGTTTGATCCCTGGGCTGGGAAGATCCACTGGAGTAGGAAATGGCAACTCACTCCAGTATTCTTGCCTGGAAAATCCCATGGAGAGAAGAGTCTCATGGGCTTCAGTCCAGGGGATCTCAAAGAGTCAGAAGTAATTAAGGACACACACACACAAATGTATCTAATATGTTACTACATATTTAATACTAGGACATAAATATGAATATATTTAACATTTTGATTGGTGTCCTAAAATGTGCAACAGAAAATAAAATTGAAAACTTAAGGCTGAGTCTGTAATAGTGTAGATCTGTAATAGAGGCAGAAACTATATTATTTTATTAATGGTACTGGAACTAGGAATCTTTTTCTGATGTAAATTCTGCAGTAATACAACAGAGACAACATAAGGTAGGGGTTTCATATCATTTTATTACAACATATAGGACATCGCTTTACAGAGAAAGTCAGCTACTGGATACTCTNTTATTTTATTAATTGTACTGGAACTAGGAATCTTTTTCTGATGTAAATTCAGCAGTAATACAACAGAGACAATATAAGGTAGGGGTTTCATATCATTTTATTACAACATATAGGACATCGCTTTACAGAGAAAGTCAGCTACTGGATACTCTTAGAAATTCAATATAATTACAAAGAATCCCTTGATGCCTTATAACTGGAAAGAAGTCAACATGGGAAAGTTCTATTGGAAGAGAAAGCTGAGTGTACTCAGTCTTTCTGTCTAATGCCTCTCTTCTACAAAGATAAATTCAAGCTTTACTTCTAATTCATATGTCTAATTACTGTAGTAAAGAAATTTGAAGATACGATCCTAGAAATTAGATATCAAGATTTATGGATATTTAGACATAAGCTAAGCCTATTAGAAGTTAGGACACATTTTAATCATTTGACTCAATTATTAAATTGTCACTATAATATTAATAACAATTTTATTGTATTCTAATGCAATAAACTTAAGAGATTAATTCAAGTAACGTATGGAAAACTAGGAAGAGATCTGAATACACTAATAAATATATAAACGTGCAAACTAATTCCTAGAGGATATGAGATTTAACTTGTTCAATTTAATCACAGAAAATGAAGTTTGGGGTTAGGGTTATTAAGTTTGGCTACTTCTCTTGATTTGAGATTTTAGTATCTTCTTACTCGATTTTCTACATTCACTGATCAATTTTCATTAATGGTCTAAGTGTCCAAAACTTCAGGGTCACAAACTGTACCTCCTAGACACTGAAGCACACTTGCTCTAAATGTCCCTGCTGGTCAGCTCTGGTCTCCCATCCACCTTGCTTTGCTCCATTGTGTGGCTCTCTATACAAATGCCCAGATGCCACTTTCTTCTGACCCAACACAGCACCATCTGAAATCTGCTTCTGACAACTTATCTATATATAAATCTAGGATCAAAAACAATTTACTGAGCATTATTACAAGTTCAGCTGGGCTAGGCAGCATACTAAGAACCAGAGACGACAGAGGATTTGTTATTTATCCTCTGTCATTAATTAAGAAAAGGATTCTGAGGTGACTTAAAGCAAAAGATAAGTGTAAATTAAGACACTGTGTAAGAGATTAGGGCTGAGAGTAATAAACTGGGAAATTAACCGTAGCACTGGGTTTACAGGAGACAAAGGTAAAAAAGCATTACAGACTTTTTAATTTTCTGGCAAAAAGAGGTTATCACTTTATGAACAGAAACAATTCTTATTTAAGACAAATTTACTGCATGGATCTTTATATTGGGGAAGTTAACACAACCATCTTGGCTAAAATTTTACCTCACAGTTATCTTACGATACTATTCTTTTTGTTTAACTGTGTTTCCTAGTTAGAATTTAGGGCTTCCCAGGTGGTAGAGTGGTAAAGAATTTGCCTGTCCATACAGGAGACACAGGTTCGATTCTTGGGTTGGGAAGATCCCCTTGAGGAGGAAATGGCAACCCACTCCAGTATCCTTGCTTGAAAAATCACACAGAGGAGCCTGGTGGCTACAGTCCACAGAGCTGCAAAGAATCAGACATGCCTGAGCATATATGCATGCACGCATGTACATAGAATATAACCTTCTTGAAGCTAGGGATCATGGGTGCTGATCTGTTTCCCCAGGACTTGAACAGAGTGGGATTTCGACTGAATAAATGAATGAGTATCTGTGATAGTTTTCTGAACCATTTCTTATTTTGAGGGCATAATATCAAATCTGAACTCCAATAAATAACTTTTATAAAGTCAAACTTCAGAGGTGCAGGGCTTTATTGGGATCTGAATTCATTCAATGAAAAGGTGTGGAAAACATACAACAGAAAATATGAAGTGAGAAAAAATTATATATATTCATATAATTTTTAATATATATGTTAAAAGTCCCAACTCTGAAAGTGAAGATCACAGGAGCTTAGAGGGGTAGTATCACTTTGTTTCCTGGGACCCAAAGAAAGCTTTAGACCCACAGTGTGATCATTTTACAGTCTAAGAGCAGGAAAAATGTACCTCTTCCCACGGCCAAGTCTTTTATTGCCAGAGAAACCTGATAACCAGTCTACCAAGGGTAAGTCCAAGGTGTCCACCTGAACTTAGAATGAAATATTCTACTCGATCTCATTCTGACTTGTTATATAAATTGAACTGCTGCCTTGATTCATCATTTCATTGTCCTGATTCTTCTGCCTACTAGACCCCACTCCAGTACTCTTGCCTGGAAAATCCCATGGACAGCAGAGCCTGGTGGGCTGCAGTTCATGGGGTCGCTAAGAGTTGGACACAACTGAGTGGCTTCACTTTCACTTTTCACTTTCATGCCTTGGAGAAGGAAATGGCAACCCACTCCAGTGTTCTTGCCTGGAGAACCCCAGGGACAGGGGAGTCTGGTGGGCTGCCGTCTATGGGGTCGCACAGAGTTGGACACGACTGAAGTGACTTAGCAGCAGCAGCAGCAGCAGCAGCAGCAGCAGCAGCAGACCCTCTTTCTTTCTCAAGAGAAGACTCCATTTCTAAATCCCCAGCCAATAGTTGAAGCCTTAAACTTTGGTTGCTTTATTCATCCTGTCCCCTGTGTTGAATCATCATTTTTTTTCTTCCTTCCCTATAAGGCAAAGAGGTGGAGTTTGGTTGTGGAGAAGAGGTAGTCTTAGAACCAGCGACGACATTCTGTTTGCTCAGTTCTCTCCCAATGCCTTGATTTTCTGCTCCCTGCAACCAGATTATGCCTCTTGATTCAAACCTGTGCTCACCCTGCTCTACAGATCCCTACCTAGTGATGGTTCAACTGCTGCTCCCTCTAAATTCAAGTTCTCCAGCTGAACTGGCTCTTCTTGAACCCATCTTGAACGCGTAAAGAGCCTTTGTCCACAGCTGGCTTCCATCCTGTTCTCTCAAGCTTTACTCTAACATTAATCTAGTATGCTTCAAGTCTGAGTCTACTTGACTTGCCTGTGTTAATCTGAATAAATTATTCAACAAAAATTGAGGTCTAACTTCTAAGACAGATGTTAAATGGTTTTGATTTGAAAATTTTTTCTTCTAAGAGCTCATTTCAATTTGTGGTGTCAAATCAGAGGTGTCACTGTGGTTGGGAATCTCATATAGGAGAGTGCTTACATTGAGTGATCATCATAAGGCTATAACAAGGGTAAAAACAGCTCCATTATTAAGTGAAATGTGTCTTTCTATAATCCTTCTTATAAAAGACTTACAAGAGTCAATCATGCTCTCATCTCTGCAGTAAAATACAAAGTCTCTCATTAAGATCTTTTATAAAACCAATGGAAAAAGAAATGTTTCTTATAGAAGGACTTAGTCTAACAAATTAATATGTCAGTTTTTCTGGGTTCTCCTCAACATGTTATTGTACTGATTTTAGCAGACAGTGATTTCCTGGCAGCCTCTGTTGAATGAAGCGATACAATGCCCAATCTCTGAGTGGCACAGATGCAAGGCATTAAGACCTGGACGCAGTCTCTCTACATGGACAGTGAAAAACCTCCTCCAAAGGTAATTCTGATGGGGTAACAAGGATCCTTTACTCTACAAAAGGATTCTATAAAGATTAGTGAAAATTTTCTCCGTTTCTGCCTTCTGAACAACCTGATCTCGCTGTGACTGAGAGATATTAAGGAGCACATTCAGTCCTTAGTAGAAATGATCTATTAAGGATGGAAGTAATCACAAGTAACATCATATTTAATGATGAAAAAAAAAAGATTTCCCTTTAAGATCAGGAACAAAAGGATGCCCACTCTAGTTATTTCTATATAACACTATACTGGACAGGCCAATTAGGCAAAAAACAAACAAACAAACATCTAAATTTGAAAGGAAAAGGTAAAGCTATTTTCATTCACAGGTTATATGATCTTGAACATACAAAACCCTAAGGAATTCACTCACTCACACACACACTATTAGAATTAACAAATGAATTCAGTAAGGTTGTAGGACACAAGCTGAAGACACGAAATGAATTGTATTTCTATTTCCTGGCGATAAGCAATCTGAAAATAAAATAAAAAAAACCAATTGCACTTACAATAGTGAAAGTGTCAGTCACTCAGCCATGTCTCTGGCTCTTTGGGATGGCATAGACTGTACTCTGCCAGGCTCCTCTGCCCATGTAATTCTCCAGAATACTGGAGTGAGATCAAATGCAGGTCTCCTGCACTGACAGGAGGATTCTTTACTATCTGAGTCACCAGGGAAGTCCCAAAAGGATTATGCTGGAGTCCTACCTCACACAGTGAACAAGAAACTAACTCAAGTGACAAAAACAGAAACTAGATGAACTGGACTTCATCAAAATAAAACACTTCTGTGAGGCAAATATCATCATTAAGCAACTGAAAATAAAACCCACAGAATGAGAGAAAGCATTTCAAATCACGCACTTGTTATCCACTGGAATCATGTGTCCACAATATATAAAGAACTCTTATGACTCAACAGTAAAATGACAACATAATTTAAAAATGGACAAAATGTTTTAACTGATCATTTCTCCAAAACAAACATACAGATGGCCAATACCACATCGAAAGATGCTCAAAGTCATCAGTCATCGAGAAAAGCAAATAAAAGCTGCAAGACACCATTTCGGCCCAACTAGTACTGCAAAATTAAAAAAGACAGACAATGTATGAGTGTTAGTGGGGATGGAGAAACTGGAACCCTCCTCTTTGCTGGTGGGATTGTAAGTGTGAGAGTGATGGCTAGTGAGTATGGAATTTCCTTGGAGTGACAAAATGTTCTAAAAATTACATAGTGAAGGTATAAACTGCTGAACTGCATACTTTAAAAATGAATCTTTTGTTATGTGAATTATATCTCAGTAAACCTCAGGAAATCTCAATTATGTCTCAACACAGATATGAGAGTGTATCTCAAAATTTTTAAAAGTTAAATATGGAAATAAGCAAAAGTAAGCTGATTACTAAATGAAAAGTAATCTTAGACTCACGACTGAGGATAAAGTAGAGTTTCCCAGACTTATTTCAGACACTGCCTTATACTATTATGAGAAGACAGAAAGAATTTGCCTGCCAATACAGCAGACGCAGGTTTGATCCCTGGGTCAGGAAGATCTCCTGGGGAAGGAAATGGCAACCCACTCCAGGACTCTTGCCTGGAAAAATCCCATGGACAGAGGAATCTGGTGGGTAACTAAAGTCCATGGGGCCGCAGAAGAGTCAGAAATGATTTAGCAACTAAGCAATAACAACAAAGACAATAACTTAGCTTAATAACTTTCCTTTTTGATTAAGAAGACTATACTTTGAAGAATGAGTTACAGAGAGGCAGCCTTTTTGGTCAACCTGTGGTCTGGGTACACCAGCAGAGAGGAAACTGTATTAGAAACTCCAGGAACAAAAGGGGTAATGTTGTCTAATGTGAAAGAACTGATTAGGCAGAATTCCCAAATTAACCAATATTCAAATGGAGGGTAGGAAGAATGAATACATTTAATTAGTAAGAGAGTTATTGTTAAGGCTGAAACTCTATAAAATAGTCAATTAACTGTGCAGGTATTCAAGACTTCACATGTTGTTATATATTCTTCCCAAACGTGTGATGGGGGGAATAAAAGCTATGTTAGGCTCTTTATTCTCAAGCTGTTTCCAGATGATTTGGGCAAGATTTAGAGATCACAGATAATTTAAAAACAAAACTAANTGTAGTAAAGAAATTTGAAGATACGATCCTAGAAATTAGATATCAAGATTTATGGATATTTAGACATAAGCTAAGCCTATTAGAAGTTAGGACACATTTTAATCATTTGACTCAATTATTAAATTGTCACTATAATATTAATAACAATTTTATTGTATTCTAATGCAATAAACTTAAGAGATTAATTCAAGTAACGTATGGAAAACTAGGAAGAGATCTGAATACACTAATAAATATATAAACGTGCAAACTAATTCCTAGAGGATATGAGATTTAACTTGTTCAATTTAATCACAGAAAATGAAGTTTGGGGTTAGGGTTATTAAGTTTGGCTACTTCTCTTGATTTGAGATTTTAGTATCTTCTTACTCGATTTTCTACATTCACTGATCAATTTTCATTAATGGTCTAAGTGTCCAAAACTTCAGGGTCACAAACTGTACCTCCTAGACACTGAAGCACACTTGCTCTAAATGTCCCTGCTGGTCAGCTCTGGTCTCCCATCCACCTTGCTTTGCTCCATTGTGTGGCTCTCTATACAAATGCCCAGATGCCACTTTCTTCTGACCCAACACAGCACCATCTGAAATCTGCTTCTGACAACTTATCTATATATAAATCTAGGATCAAAAACAATTTACTGAGCATTATTACAAGTTCAGCTGGGCTAGGCAGCATACTAAGAACCAGAGACGACAGAGGATTTGTTATTTATCCTCTGTCATTAATTAAGAAAAGGATTCTGAGGTGACTTAAAGCAAAAGATAAGTGTAAATTAAGACACTGTGTAAGAGATTAGGGCTGAGAGTAATAAACTGGGAAATTAACCGTAGCACTGGGTTTACAGGAGACAAAGGTAAAAAAGCATTACAGACTTTTTAATTTTCTGGCAAAAAGAGGTTATCACTTTATGAACAGAAACAATTCTTATTTAAGACAAATTTACTGCATGGATCTTTATATTGGGGAAGTTAACACAACCATCTTGGCTAAAATTTTACCTCACAGTTATCTTACGATACTATTCTTTTTGTTTAACTGTGTTTCCTAGTTAGAATTTAGGGCTTCCCAGGTGGTAGAGTGGTAAAGAATTTGCCTGTCCATACAGGAGACACAGGTTCGATTCTTGGGTTGGGAAGATCCCCTTGAGGAGGAAATGGCAACCCACTCCAGTATCCTTGCTTGAAAAATCACACAGAGGAGCCTGGTGGCTACAGTCCACAGAGCTGCAAAGAATCAGACATGCCTGAGCATATATGCATGCACGCATGTACATAGAATATAACCTTCTTGAAGCTAGGGATCATGGGTGCTGATCTGTTTCCCCAGGACTTGAACAGAGTGGGATTTCGACTGAATAAATGAATGAGTATCTGTGATAGTTTTCTGAACCATTTCTTATTTTGAGGGCATAATATCAAATCTGAACTCCAATAAATAACTTTTATAAAGTCAAACTTCAGAGGTGCAGGGCTTTATTGGGATCTAAATTCATTCAATGAAAAGGTGTGGAAAACATACAACAGAAAATATGAAGTGAGAAAAAATTATATATATTCATATAATTTTTAATATATATGTTAAAAGTCCCAACTCTGAAAGTGAAGATCACAGGAGCTTAGAGGGGTAGTATCACTTTGTTTCCTGGGACCCAAAGAAAGCTTTAGACCCACAGTGTGATCATTTTACAGTCTAAGAGCAGGAAAAATGTACCTCTTCCCACGGCCAAGTCTTTTATTGCCAGAGAAACCTGATAACCAGTCTACCAAGGGTAAGTCCAAGGTGTCCACCTGAACTTAGAATGAAATATTCTACTCGATCTCATTCTGACTTGTTATATAAATTGAACTGCTGCCTTGATTCATCATTTCATTGTCCTGATTCTTCTGCCTACTAGACCCCACTCCAGTACTCTTGCCTGGAAAATCCCATGGACAGCAGAGCCTGGTGGGCTGCAGTCCATGGGGTCGCTAAGAGTTGGACACAACTGAGTGGCTTCACTTTCACTTTTCACTTTCATGCCTTGGAGAAGGAAATGGCAACCCACTCCAGTGTTCTTGCCTGGAGAACCCCAGGGACGGGGGAGTCTGGTGGGCTGCCGTCTATGGGGTCGCACAGAGTTGGACACGACTGAAGCGACTTAGCAGCAGCAGCAGCAGCAGACCCTCTTTCTTTCTCAAGAGAAGACTCCATTTCTAAATCCCCAGCCAATAGTTGAAGCCTTAAACTTTGGTTGCTTTATTCATCCTGTCCCCTGTGTTGAATCATCATTTTTTTTCTTCCTTCCCTATAAGGCAAAGAGGTGGAGTTTGGTTGTGGAGAAGAGGTAGTCTTAGAACCAACGACGACATTCTGTTTGCTCAGTTCTCTCCCAATGCCTTGATTTTCTGCTCCCTGCAACCAGATTATGCCTCTTGATTCAAACCTGTGCTCACCCTGCTCTACAGATCCCTACCTAGTGATGGTTCAACTGCTGCTCCCTCTAAATTCAAGTTCTCCAGCTGAACTGGCTCTTCTTGAACCCATCTTGAACGCGTAAAGAGCCTTTGTCCACAGCTGGCTTCCATCCTGTTCTCTCAAGCTTTACTCTAACATTAATCTAGTATGCTTCAAGTCTGAGTCTACTTGACTTGCCTGTGTTAATCTGAATAAATTATTCAACAAAAATTGAGGTCTAACTTCTAAGACAGATGTTAAATGGTTTTGATTTGAAAATTTTTTCTTCTAAGAGCTCATTTCAATTTGTGGTGTCAAATCAGAGGTGTCACTGTGGTTGGGAATCTCATATAGGAGAGTGCTTACATTGAGTGATCATCATAAGGCTATAACAAGGGTAAAAACAGCTCCATTATTAAGTGAAATGTGTCTTTCTATAATCCTTCTTATAAAAGACTTACAAGAGTCAATCATGCTCTCATCTCTGCAGTAAAATACAAAGTCTCTCATTAAGATCTTTTATAAAACCAATGGAAAAAGAAATGTTTCTTATAGAAGGACTTAGTCTAACAAATTAATATGTCAGTTTTTCTGGGTTCTCCTCAACATGTTATTGTACTGATTTTAGCAGACAGTGATTTCCTGGCAGCCTCTGTTGAATGAAGCAATACAATGCCCAATCTCTGAGTGGCACAGATGCAAGGCAGTAAGACCTGGACGCAGTCCCTCTAGATGGACAATGAAAAACCTCCTCCAAAGGTAATTCTGATGGGGTAACAAGGATCCTTTACTCTACAAAAGGATTCTATAAA
Source organism: Raphicerus campestris (assembly GCA_006410735.1). NCBI lineage: Eukaryota > Metazoa > Chordata > Mammalia > Artiodactyla > Bovidae > Raphicerus > Raphicerus campestris. The sequence continues at coordinate 252,880 of SJYW01031151.1, read as the reverse complement.
GATTAGTGAAAATTTTCTCCGTTTCTGCCTTCTGAACAACATGATCTCACTGTGACTGAGATTAAGGAGCACATTCAGTCCTTAGTAGAAATGATCTATTGAGGATGGAAGTAATCACAAGTAACATCATATTTAATGATGAAAAAAAAAAAAAGATTTCCCTTTAAGATCAGGAACAAAAGGATGCCCACTCTAGTTATTTCTATATAACACTATACTGGACAGGCCAATTAGGCAAAAAACAAACAAACAAACATCTAAATTTGAAAGGAAAAGGTAAAGCTATTTTCATTCACAGGTTATATGATCTTGAACATACAAAACCCTAAGGAATTCACTCACTCACACACACACTATTAGAATTAACAAATGAATTCAGTAAGGCTGTAGGACACAAGATGAAGACACGAAATGAATTGTATTTCTATTTCCTGGCGATAAGCAATCTGAAAATAAAATTAAAAAAAAACAATTGCACTTACAATAGTGAAAGTGTCAGTCACTCAGCCATGTCTCTGGCTCTTTGGGATGGCATAGACTGTACTCTGCCAGGCTCCTCTGCCCATGTAATTCTCCAGAATACTGGAGTGAGATCAAATGCAGGTCTCCTGCACTGACAGGAGGATTCTTTACTATCTGAGTCACCAGGGAAGTCCCAAAAGGATTATGCTGGAGTCCTACCTCACACAGTGAACAAGAAACTAACTCAAGTGACAAAAACAGAAACTAGATGAACTGGACTTCATCAAAATAAAACACTTCTGTAAGGCAAATATCATCATTAAGCAACTGAAAATAAAACCCACAGAATGAGAGAAAGCATTTCAAATCACGCACTTGTTATCCACTGGAATCATGTGTCCACAATATATAAAGAACTCTTATGACTCAACAGTAAAATGACAACATAATTTAAAAATGGACAAAATGTTTTAACTGATCATTTCTCCAAAACAAACATACAGATGGCCAATACCACATCGAAAGATGCTCAAAGTCATCAGTCATCGAGAAAAGCAAATAAAAGCTGCAAGACACCATTTCGGCCCAACTAGTACTGCAAAAGTAAAAAAGACAGACAATGTATGAGTGTTAGTGGGGATGGAGAAACTGGAACCCTCCTCTTTGCTGGTGGGATTCTAAGTGTGAGAGTGATGGCTAATGAGTATGGAATTTCCTTGGGGTGACAAATGTTCTAAAAATTACATAGTGAAGGTATAAAGTGCTGAACTGCATACTTTAAAAATGAATTTTTTGTTATGTGAATTATATCTCAGTAAACCTCAGGAAATCTCAATTATGTCTCAACACAGATATGAGAGTGTATCTCANGATATGCAGGTGACACCACCCTTATGGTAGAAAGTGAAGAGGAACTAAAAAGTCTCTTGATGAAAGTGAAAGAGGAGAGTGAAAAACTTGGCTTAAAGCTCAACATTCATAAAACAAAGATCATGGCATCTGGTCTCATCATTTCATGGGAAATAGATGAGGACACAGTGGAAACAGTGTCAGACTTTATTTTTTATGGACTCCAAAATCACTGCAGATGATGACTGCAGCCATGAAATTAAAAGACGCTTACTTCTTAGAAGGAAAGTTATGACCAACCTAGATGCCATATTCAAAAGCAGAGACATTACTTTGCCAACAAAGGTCCACCCAGTCAAGGCTATGGTTTTCCAGTGGTCATGTATGGATATGAGAGTTGGACTGTGAAGAAAGCTGAGCACTGAAGAATTGATGCTTTTGAACTGTGGTATTGGAGAAGACTCTTGAGAGTCCCTTTGACTGCAAGGAGATAGATCCAACCAGTCCATCCTAAAGGAGATCAGTCCTGGGTGTTCACTGGAAGGACTGATGCAGAGGCTGAAACTCCAATACTTTGGCTACCTGATGCAAAGAGTTGCCTCACTGGAAGAGACCCTGATGCTGGGAGGGATTGGGGGCAGGAGGAGAAGGGAACAACAGAGGATGAGATGGCTGGATAGCATCACCAACTCGATGGACATAAGTTTGAGTAAACTCCAGGAGTTGGTGATGGATAGGGAGGCCTAGTGTGCTGCGATTCATGGTGTTGCAAAAATTCAGACACGACTAAGCAACTGAACTGAACTGAGGGTCCTTTAGACTCATGTTTAATAAACAATGATTTAATTCCTAATAACCAGGAATTTCAGAGAAGGCAATGGCAGCCCACTCCAGTGTTCTTGCCTGGAGAATCCCAGGGATGGTGGAGCCTGGTGTGCTGCCGTCTATGCAGTCATACAGAGTCGGACATTACTGAAGTGACTTAGCAGCAGCAGCAGCAGCAACCAGGAATTTTGTAATTTAACTCTCAAACTCTGCTTATATAAAGTGGGTACTTACAGAGAAGAACACACATAAAGGATCTGACCCAACTTATAATTTGCAGGTATTGGAACTAGGATTCAAGCCCAGGTCACCTTCATTCGTTTTGTGTTCTTCCACTACCTTGAACTTGAAGACCCGGGATAGAGGCAGAGAGAGATGAAACAATGGTAGAAATAAGAAATTAGACTAGCAACTGAAAGTTGCTATTGGGAAAAATATAGCTGGAAAAGAGATAATCAGATTACAAAGAAGGTGTTAAAGTGACAGAGAAGATAGGTGAGGCAAGACAACAGGGAGCCAATATGATTCTGGGGGGCTTCCCTGGTGGCTCAGATGGTAAAGTGTCCAGCTGCAATGTGGGAGACCTGAGTTTGACCCCTGGGTCAGGAAGATCCCCTGGAAAAGGGAATGGCAACCCACTCCAGTTTACTTGCCTGGAGAATCCACGGACAGAGGTCATGCAGAGTTGGACACAACTGAGCGACTTCACTTTCTTTCTTACTACGATTCTGGAATGGTTTGGTAGAAAGCGGGTTTAAATAATATCAGGTATATAGGATGGCATGGAGAGAAAAGAGAGCGGTAGAAAAAATGGGTATGAGTGCAGCGATACTGCTGTGAAATGATGAATTAACAACAGTGGGCACATACAGGAGAAGACATGATCAATATTCCAGAGAGAAAAGAATAAACCCGACAAAATGTATTGGTTGGTAAGTTATGGGACAAAAGGAGAAGAGTTAGTACAAAAATTGACAAATTGAGCCATTCTTTCCAACAGTTAGACCCCCTAATACGTCTTTTGAGTAGAAAGGATCTTCGCTGGTGGCTCAGACGGTAAAGCGTCTGCCTACAACGCCTACCATGTGGAAGACCCGGGTTCAATCCCTGGGTTGGGAACATCTCCTGGGGAAGGAAATGGCACCCCACTCCAGTATTCTTGCTTGGAAAATCCCATGGACAGAGGAACCTGGTGGGCTACAGTCCATGGGGTCACAAAGAGTCGGACACGACTGAGCGACTTCACGTTCATTTTGAGTAGAAGGTAAAACAAATCAAATCTCAATACAGAGGTAACTACTGTGAAGCTTAACAAATCACATCTGTATATGAAACTCTCTCCTTTGATATCTCATTTATTCTATTAGCCATAATTATTAAATATCCAGTATATACAAATATTTTCCCCAATATCTATAATATGAGCATAATCACTGTTCATTACTTGTTATTTATTGCGCTTCATCTCCCTTCACATCCACTTCAACATGCTTCTGGAGGTGTACACTGGGAAAGTTATTATTCCCTCTTTGTTTTCATTCAGCTTTCCAGATCCAATGTCTTTAAGTCATGGAGAATTTGTTTCCTTACCATCTGATGTGTGCTTCTCCCTTACTAGTCATCTATGATCATACAGCCTTTCACTGGATCTTACTTAGGCACTTGCAACTAACTCCTAAAATTACTGTCATCAACAATCAATCGAAAGACAGTATCTGTACTAAGAATTAAACAAAACTGAATATAGGAGGCAGAAATAATACACCCTCTGGTTTCTCTCTAAGGAGCCTACAAAAATAGAAAAACTAAATTGTTTTCACATGAAACTAGAGAAATTAGACAGAGATTCCATACACAAGTTGTAATCATCCCATGCATTAACATGCCACTTGCATCATGCAGGCAGTCAATGCAGAAATTCAAGTTATATTACAAACGGTGATTTATTTTTACTGAATTATTTACATTTTAAAGTTGAAAGGTTTTTAAGAAGTGTTTTGGCCTGAATTGTTCTGACACTCTAATGGCTCAATTTTTCTTTGTTTATAAGCCAGTATTCTACCTCTCCTCAATTTCTGACTCCAAGCAGCCCATATTTTAGGTATTTCCATTAATCACATTAAGCAGATATGCTACCTGTATCCAATTTACTTTGTTCTTTGTAGATAGAACACAAATGATGCTTCTTTAAAGTCATAGTTAATGCATGTCACTAAAGGCAAAAACTAATTCTTTTAGTCTTGTTCCTTTTTCTTTTCAGTGTAAATCCAAATTATGTTCTAGGCAATTTTTAAAACATAACTCTTAAGAGTATACTGAGGTTGAGTGTCCATACACAACTCAGTCCAAAAAATAGTCCTCCATCAGCTGCTGAAGGTCAGCTTAGGCTGCCTAGAGGCTAGAGAGCCCAGCATGGAACAATGGCAGGAAAATAGAGTTCCCTTCATTCCTTAATTCACATGCAAGTGAGGTGCCAATCAAGTGCTGACAAGCATGGAGAAACCAAAATCAAAAGTGGGTAGAGACACTTTCAAAAGGGGCAGTTTCCACACATTTCTAAAAGATGTTTTTAAGTGGTTGTGAACATACCACTAATGATGTGGAAAAGGATATAAAAGCAATAAGAAAAATACAAATTTTATATCAACTGAGAGGATGCAATAAGCTAATGAAACACATTTGCTAAAACTGGTTAATGTGTTCTATAAAAATATCAATGATTTCACTTTGGCTAAGGAAAGAAATCTGAATGCAAGCTGACGTGCAGAGCACTGCAAACAGGGAAGGTGAGTTAGGATTTGAAGCTGGGCACTGACAAGGAAGCTGCCTCATTCCCAAAGAAAAACAATTTAAGCTGGCCTGATTTTGTCAAACTAACTATTATCTACAAAGACAAGAGCAAAACACTCTGAAATGACTGAGTATGGAAGCAATGCAATCACTTCACAAAGTGGCTGGTGAAAGGGATGACAAAGCTTAAAAACTGGCACTGTTTTCTCATGACACTTTATTTCTAACAAATGAGTTTAAACTCTTAAAAACGACTGTAAGGCAAATGTAAGCTGCATCATTTGTAGACGTTTTTCTAAAAGAATTTGGTAAGTTGTTGATTATGACTACTATTTCTATCTATGACATATAAAGTAAAATTTATTAGAAATTGAAGGCTTTGACAGTGATGATTTAATAAGCATAACTTTATGTTATTGCTGTTTATTAGTGCTATTTTAAATACACAGAAAAAATAACATAAGATAGACACGTTATTTTTAAAATTCATTATCAATTCATAAAATAAACAGTTCTTTCCTTTTACTTTAAAGACTGAATGCTAGGATTGCTACCAGAGCTGTCTTATCAATATCTATTTTTACCAGGATTGCAGAAAGTTTAGAGAATTAGAAACTTGAGATGTTACCATATGATGGGAATAAAGGAAGTGAAAGGCATATTTTTAGAATCATTTTTTTCATTGGTTTTGAAAATGAATCTCTTAACTATCTCCTGGATTCTTCAGGCGAATTCTGCACTTCAAGATAGGGTATAATGATAAATTATGTTCTCAGTTTTAAAAAACAACAATTAGCCAAATATGGAAGGTCTACAACTATTTTGTACTTTATATTTAAAAGTAATTTTTCAGATAACTCTAATTACACAGAATTTAATTTAACAAATGATAAGATATATCTTAGCACAGATCCGACTAGTAACTATTATTCAAACAATAAACACTAAAAGTAATTACATGTAATATCAAGACTGCACTAGTCACACAGTTCATATTTCAAAGAAATTTTCTTAAAATTCATGATCCAAAAAAGAATGTGAACTTGAATGAGGATGGTAGGAAAATAATCTCCATGGATTGAAACGTGATGCTACAATCTAGGGCCATTCCATCCATAAGAGGGGGTGTGTGCGTGTGTACAGAATCTTGAATCAGGGATACAATTTTATGATAATTTTTTACAAAATTAAACTTCACTGAAATCCAAACGATTTACTGATGTGTAAAATGTACTACTGAAACAAGAAACTAACCCGTAATTTAAGATGTTTGCAATTAACTGTTTTGTAAAGTTAATAGAAAGTATTTTAATCANAAATTATGTTCTCAGTTTTAAAAAACAACAATTAGCCAAATATGGAAGGTCTACAACTATTTTGTACTTTATATTTAAAAGTAATTTTTCAGATAACTCTAATTACACAGAATTTAATTTAACAAATGATAAGATATATCTTAGCACAGATCCGACTAGTAACTATTATTCAAACAATAAACACTAAAAGTAATTACATGTAATATCAAGACTGCACTAGTCACACAGTTCATATTTCAAAGAAATTTTCTTAAAATTCATGATCCAAAAAAGAATGTGAACTTGAATGAGGATGGTAGGAAAATAATCTCCATGGATTGAAACGTGATGCTACAATCTAGGGCCATTCCATCCATAAGAGGGGGTGTGTACGTGTGTACAGAATCTTGAATCAGGGATACAATTTTATGATAATTTTTTACAAAATTAAACTTCACTGAAATCCAAACGATTTACTGATGTGTAAAATGTACTACTGAAACAAGAAACTAACCCGTAATTTAAGATGTTTGCAATTAACTGTTTTGTAAAGTTAATAGAAAGTATTTTAATCACTGTAAAACAATTTCACATAATACATTTATGTTGAAAAATACTGAGAGGCTGAATATTTGTCAACGTTTTAAACACCATGAGTTTTCTTCTAAGACTAACAGGGAGACCAGGAAAGAATGTGAGTCAGTGTTAGACAAAAACAAAAAGTTTACACATATTTCAATTTTTTGTGTAATAGCAATGCTATCTTTCAAAAGTTCTTGAAATTAAGTAGAAACACAATGGCCTTAAATGTATTCATCAAACTGTGTCAAAAATTTATGTAAAACTAAGTTATTTATTTAGAGGAATTCTTTTCAGTAAGTCACAAACTACTTTTTCTTTAGCTTCTACCATCTATACGCCTTTTTTGCATACCTCTATCAAAGTTACTTGACAATAAGTAGCAAATATCTGAGGCTAACATAACCGCCATTAATACTTTAAAACATAAACAAGGTATATTACATTAAATAGACTTCTCAGTCCTGGTGTTGCCTGACAGATATGCGATGTGCCAGTGGTTATATTATATTCCTCCTCCCATGCATGCACCTCCTGCAGAGATAGCAGACTACAGAAGCTGACCCTTACTGAGACCATCTTGTCTGTCTGACAAAGCTCCTTTTTAACTTCTTACTTACTGGTTACTTCCTGTGATGGAGAAAAACTTTAGCTCAGCTTGTGATAATTTCACAGGCCCTGAGGACCCTGACCCTAATAGCCTCAAGGTCAGAAGTCAAGTCTTGTTCTGAAACATCTGTGTGCTTTATATTAAAGTGGAACAAAAGTGCAGAAATATCCACCAGTGTGTGACAAGAAGGACAGGCAAAATAAGACCGACACACAGGTCATCTGCTACTCTGGCATCTTAAGTTCATTTTTAAAACTGTCCAAAATTCACTTAAATTCCAAATCTGATGTACAAATTTGATGTTAATTGTCTTAAGCTAAATCAGGAAAATGTATGTTTCACGGAAGTTTTAAATTTGAACAGTCTTGCAGGACTTCAGACATATTTGAAGCTATTCTATAAAGTCATGAAAACTCATGTTTTATGTAACTTAATGACTTACAGGAAGAAAACATAAGGTACCTATACATCAGCTATAAATGCATTTATATATATATCCGAATGGTTAAAAGAACTATTTGAAAGCCAATATTCACATTTTAAAAAGGACATCATAATTCGTATGTTAGAGAAAGATCCTAAGACATCCATTTTGTAGGAAACAAATTCAGCAGAATTAAAAGCACTTGAATATAATTTCCAAACATTAAATCAATTTAAGAAATGAATTATTTCCATTATTTATAGATCTTAAGAGAGCACAGCATTTGTAAATTTAGGTCAGTTAAAGGATTCTCAGGTGTCACCACTATTTTTATATCTAAATCACATGGGTAAGGAGTAAGGCGTGGGGAAGTTGAAAAGACCACGGATATATAATTTCCACGATGAAGAACAATACATGGCAAAGTTTAGAAACATCAAAAATTAGACAACCAATGCTATGCTGGCTTTCAATGTCCACTTAAGGGCATATGGATTTAAAATTATTAAATGCACTTTATCAGGTAAATCATTTTATTACAGCAATGGTATTTTCCAGTGACATCAGGGGTAATGAACATGGAGCACATTTTTAGGACTGATTATACTTCATTAATTATTCAGATAATTGTGTGATAATTGTAATACTGTGGTAAAACAGACACCAAATTCAGAAATCGTGGTAATTTTTCTATTATGTACACATATCTTAACTGCGAGAATTGGATTATTTTGAAATGCAGAGATTTTTATGACTAAGCATGGAGTTGCACTTAACAGTCGATTAACAGAATCTTTCTGATAGTTTTAATACTAATTATATGGATTTTGATTAAGTACTAATTTATAGAGATAGTATAGTCAGTTAAAGAGTCTCTAGAAATTTTAAACACTTTACAGATAATAGTGCTTCAACGATGTCCACATACACAGGAATCACAAATATAGAATGCATGGAAAGTGGAGCTATAATGTGGAAATTAAAAAGTGAAATGTAAGTAAGAAACAGGCAAAAAGTTGTTTGACTGGCAATGAAAAGCTCTGCACAATAAAAGTACATTTCTTTTCAACAACATGAAATTCATTACACCAAATACTTAATCTTCATCCTTTATAAAACAATTTCAAGTAACCATACCAAGAAAATGGGAGTGAAGGAGTTTGGAAATTAAAAACAAGAGTTAACTGTGCACTTACCAGTTCAACAAAAGCAAGTCCTCCATAGCTGTGAGCAACAAAAAATACCTTCTCAGCTGCAGACTGGGCTATGAAATGGTCCCACACATAGACTGCATGTTCTTCAGGAGAGCCATTTTCCTATAAGTAAAACAGACATCATGTATTACATACTGCATCTAATTATTATCATAGTAATCAAAAATTAAATTATATGCTTGCTTATGCAGCATAAGAAATATGATAGCAATAGCTCATCCCAAACAATAACAAGACAAAAGAACTACAATGGAAATTCAAATTAGGGAATAAATTAGTATTAGGCCATTAGTAAATTACTGCTAAACTTAAGTACTACTCCAAGCTTCTGAAAGAAACTATTTAAAATTGGCACATTTTGAGGGGAAATGGCTCATTCCGGGTTTATCTGAGATATTAAAATACACCTAACTACATTAGAATTGCATGGCATAAAGTTACAGTGGTCTTTTAAGGCAGTGTAACACTAAGAAATCAGATACATTTCTATATTTATATCTGAAAATATTTAGAGTATAAATACATCTAAATGATTTGATTTATAAAATTTCAGGTACCTCTGTAAATTGAAAATAAGGAGAACGTTAACAACAAGTATTTTCAATTTACATTGTTAAAAATACTTTTCCTAAAATAATTTTCCATATATATTTCTAGAACTGGGAGGATTTCTAAACGTGTAAACCTGGGACTTTTTATATTTCTCTTAAGTTGCTGGTGCGCTTTAGTTGCTCAGTCGTGTCTGACCTGCGACCCCATGGACTGCATGCAGCACATTCCTCTGTCCATGGGGATTCTCCAGGCAAGAGTACTGGGGTGGGTTGCCACACCCTCCTCCAGGGGATCTTCCCAACCNCATCTGGCCCCACCACTTCATGGCAAACAGAAGGGGAAAGGGTGGAAACAGTGACAAATTTCTTCTTCTTGAACTCTAAAATCACTGTGGATGGTGACTGCAGCCATGAAATTAGAATACAATTGCTTCTTGGCAGGAAACCTATCACAAGCCTAGACAGTGTGTTAAAAAGCAAAGACACTGCTTTGCTGACAAAGGTCCACAGAGTCAAGGCTATGGTCTTTCCAGGAGTCACATACAGTTGTGAGAGCTGGACGATAAAGAAGTCAGAGCGATGAAGAACAGATGCTTTTGAACTGTTGTGCTCGAGAGTCCCTTGGACAGCAAGGAGATCAAACCAACCAATCTTAAAGGAAATTAACCCTGAATACTCATTGGAAAGACTGATGCTGAAGCTGAAGCTCCAATATTTCGGCCAATTGATGTGATGAGCCAATTCATTGGAAAAGATACTGAAGCTGGGAAAGACTGAAAGCAGAAGAGGGTGACAGAGGATGAGATGGTTGGATGGCATTACCGACACGATGGACATGAACTTGGGAAAACTCTGGCAGATGGTGAGGGACAGGGAGGCCTGGTGTGCTGCAGTCCATGGGGTCGCCAAGAGCTGGACATGACTTGGTGACTCAACAACAACTGGAAGGAAGACTTTGTAGGCACTTCAAGCCTTAAAACAAAGCAAAACAATGCCCAGCTGTGGATGTGACTGGTGATGAAAGTGAAGTCCAGTGCTGTAAAGGACAATATTGCATAGGAACCTGGAATGTTAGGTCTATGAATCAAGATAAAATGGAAGTGGTCAAACAGGAGATGGCAAGACTGAACATTTTAGGAATCAGTGAAATAAAATGGACTGGAATGGGCGAATTTAACTCAGATGACCATTATATCTACTATTGTGAGCAAGAATCCTTTAAAAGAAGTGGAGCAGCCCTCAAAGTCAAAAAAAGAGTTCAAAATGCAGTACTTGGATGTAATGTCAAAAATGACAGAATGATCTCTGTTCGTTTCCAAGGTAAACCATTCAATATCACAGTCATCCAAGTCTATGCCTCAATCAGTAATGCTGAAGAAGCTGAAGTTGAACAGGTCTATGAAGACCTACAAGACCTTCTAGAAATAACACCCCCAAAAAGATGTCCTTTTCATCATAGAGGACTGGAATGCAAAAGTAGGAAGTCAAGAGAGAGCTGGAGTAACAGGCAAATTTGGTCTTGGAGTACAAAACGAAGTATGGCAAAGGCTAGCAGAGTTCTGCCAAGAGAATGCACTTGTCATAGCAAAAACTCTCTTCCAACAACACAAGAGAAGACGCTACACATGGATACTGCCAGATGGTCAATATCGAAATCAGATTGATTATATTCTTTGCAGCCAAAGATGGAGAAGCTCTGTAGAGTCAGCAAAAAGTAGACTGGGAGCTGACTGTGGCTCACATCATGAACTGCTTGTTGCAAAATACAGACTGAAATTGAAGAAAGTAGGGAAAACACTAGACCATTCAGGAACAATCTAAATCAAATCCCTTATGATTATACAGTGGAAGTAACAAACAGATTCAAGGTATTGCTATACTTTGATCTATTGATATACCTTAATATACCAAGCTCTGATAGACAGATGCCTATTGACATACCTTGATCGATTGATATACCTTGATATACCAAGATCTGATAGACAGAGAGCCTGAACTATGAAATGGAGGTTCGTGACATTGTACAGGAGGCAGTGATGAAGATCATCCACAAGAAAAAGAAACGCAAAAAGGCAAAATGGTTGCCTGAGGAGGCCTCACAAATAGCTGAGAAGAGAAGAGAAGCTAAAGGCAAAGGAGAAAAGGAAAGATATAGCCGTGTGAATGCAGTTTTAAAGAATAGCAAGGAGAGATAAGAAAGCCTTCCTCAATTATCAGTGCAAAGAAATAGAGGAAAACAATAGAATGGGAAATACTAGAAATCTCTTCAAGAAAATTAGAGATACCAAGGGAACATTTCATGCAAAGATGGGCACAATTAAGAACAGAAATGGTATGGATTTAACAGAAGCAGACGATATTAAGAAGAGGTGGCAAGAATACACAAAGAACTATTTAAAAAAAAAATCTTCATGACCCAGATAACCACGATGGTGTGATCATTCATCCAGAGCCAGACAGTCTGGAATGAGAAGTCAAGTGGGCCTTAGGACGAATCACTATGAACAAAGCTAGTGGAGGTGACAGAATTTCAGCTGAGCTATTTCAAATCCTATAAGATGATGCTGTGAAAGTGCTGCACTCAATATGCCAGCAAAATTGGAAAACTCAGCAACAGCGACAGGACTGGAAAAAGTTAGTTTTCATTTCAATCCCAAAGAAAGGCAATGCCAAAGAATATTCAAACTACCACACAATTGTATTCATCTCATATGCTAGCTGAGTAATACTCAAAATTGTCTAAGCCAGGCTTCAACAGTATGTGAACCATGAACTTCCAGATGTTCAAGCTGGATTTTGAAAAGGCAGAGGAACCAGAGATCACANAGTGCTTCAACGATGTCCACATACACAGGAATCACAAATATAGAATGCATGGAAAGTGGAGCTATAATGTGGAAATTAAAAAGTGAAATGTAAGTAAGAAACAGGCAAAAAGTTGTTTGACTGGCAATGAAAAGCTCTGCACAATAAAAGTACATTTCTTTTCAACAACATGAAATTCATTACACCAAATACTTAATCTTCATCCTTTATAAAACAATTTCAAGTAACCATACCAAGAAAATGGGAGTGAAGGAGTTTGGAAATTAAAAACAAGAGTTAACTGTGCACTTACCAGTTCAACAAAAGCAAGTCCTCCATAGCTGTGAGCAACAAAAAATACCTTCTCAGCTGCAGACTGGGCTATGAAATGGTCCCACACATAGACTGCATGTTCTTCAGGAGAGCCATTTTCCTATAAGTAAAACAGACATCATGTATTACATACTGCATCTAATTATTATCATAGTAATCAAAAATTAAATTATATGCTTGCTTATGCAGCATAAGAAATATGATAGCAATAGCTCATCCCAAACAATAACAAGACAAAAGAACTACAATGGAAATTCAAATTAGGGAATAAATTAGTATTAGGCCATTAGTAAATTACTGCTAAACTTAAGTACTACTCCAAGCTTCTGAAAGAAACTATTTAAAATTGGCACATTTTGAGGGGAAATGGCTCATTCCGGGTTTATCTGAGATATTAAAATACACCTAACTACATTAGAATTGCATGGCATAAAGTTACAGTGGTCTTTTAAGGCAGTGTAACACTAAGAAATCAGATACATTTCTATATTTATATCTGAAAATATTTAGAGTATAAATACATCTAAATGATTTGATTTATAAAATTTCAGGTACCTCTGTAAATTGAAAATAAGGAGAACGTTAACAACAAGTATTTTCAATTTACATTGTTAAAAATACTTTTCCTAAAATAATTTTCCATATATATTTCTAGAACTGGGAGGATTTCTAAACGTGTAAACCTGGGACTTTTTATATTTCTCTTAAGTTGCTGGTGCGCTTTAGTTGCTCAGTCGTGTCTGACCTGCGACCCCATGGACTGCATGCAGCACATTCCTCTGTCCATGGGGATTCTCCAGGCAAGAGTACTGGGGTGGGTTGCCACGCCCTCCTCCAGGGGATCTTCCCAACCCAAGGATTGAACCTGGGTCTCCCGCATGGCAGGCAGATTCTTTATCATCTGAGCCACCAGGCAAGTCCAATAAATACATGAATGTTGCTTTAATTCCAAAAGTTCTCCAATAACTTCATTTTACTGAGTTTACTTCTATAGCAAACACAATTTGTGGTTAAACCTAAAATTCAGATAATGTGGAAAATAAAGAGCTAAAAAAATACAAACCGAAAAAACTAAGACATCATGAAAATATTTTGTATGAATAATTCTTGGGATGCTTTAACACTGAAAGACTGATTCCCTAAGAATGTCATAATACTAGATGATGAACACAATTTATTCACCTTTTCCATCTCAGAAATTTTAAAATATTATGTTACGGTCCCAATGAATGGTTTCACTTGCTCCATAAAAGCTATTAGGCCCTAATGTCTATCTCTACCCTATATTTCTCTCCAGAGCTCCAGACCCAAGGTCATTTCCTTTTGAATGCCCCACAGATACTTCAAGCTCAACCAATTCAACACTTTGATAAAAAATATCCTCTCCAAACCTGCATCACTGTCTTTGCTCCCCACCTCCTGCTGAAATCTGAGCATCATCTTCTATTTCTCTCCCTCTCAAACGCCACATAAAATCAGTAATTAAAAACCTTTTGATTGTCCCCAACCTTCTCTTAAAGCCACCAGTTCTCTCCATTCTCATTTCCTCTGGATGAGCCTAAGCTCATCCTTTCACAAATGGAGACTGCAACAATCTCCAGTCCATTTTCCCCGCCTCTAGGATTATCCTAGAGGGTATTACCCATTTAAAGGCCCTCTCCTAACACTGTGGCGAGAACAACTTTTCAAAAATGCAAATATGGACATGTTGCCATTTGCTCACTCACTGCTCAGAACACTCCGAAGTCTTTTCATCAGCTCCAGGACCAAGCTTAAACTCCGAATGACACTAGGGCCTTACATGATATGGCTTCTGCCTCGAAATGAATGCGCAAAATATGATGATCTAAAAGATACCCTTTTCTCCCCATGAGAGAATGGAAAGAACACTCTCTGTGTTCCAACTGCAGGGAACATCCTGTAATATCCTAATTGTGCCATACATTTCTTATCTCTGGGCTGTTTTTGAAATTATTGTTTGGAAAGTGACCCATATGTTCTGCCTTCGCTTAACCCATCACCTTCACCTGCATCATTCCTATGTGTCTTCAGAACTCAAACTAAGATAACTGCATCTGGCCCCACCACTTCATGGCAAACAGAAGGGGAAAGGGTGGAAAGAGTGACAAATTTCTTCTTCTTGAACTCTAAAATCACTGTGGATGGTGACTGCAGCCATGAAATTAGAATACAATTGCTTCTTGGCAGGAAACCTATCACAAGCCTAGACAGTGTGTTAAAAAGCAAAGACTGCTTTGCTGACAAAGGTCCATAGAGTCAAGGCTATGGTCTTTCCAGGAGTCACATACAGTTGTGAGAGCTGGATGATAAAGAAGTCAGAGCGATGAAGAACAGATGCTTTTGAACTGTTGTGCTCGAGAGTCCTTTGGACAGCAAGGAGATCAAACCAGTCAATCTTAAAGGAAATTAACCCTGAATACTCATTGGAAAGACTGATGCTGAAGCTGAAGCTCCAATATTTTGGCCAATTGATGTGATGAGCCAATTCACTGGAAAAGATCCTGAAACTGGGAAAGACTGAAAGCAGAAGAGGGTGACAGAGGATGAGATGGTTGGATGGCATTACCGACCATGGACATGAACTTGGGAAAACTCTGGCAGATGGTGAGGGACAGGGAGGCCTGGTGTGCTGCAGTCCATGGGGTCTCCAAGAGCTGGACATGACTTGGTGACTCAACAACAACTGGAAGGAAGACTCTCTAGGCACTTCAGGCCTTAAAACAAAGCAAAACAATGCCCAGTTGTGGATGTGACTGGTGATGAAAGTAAAGTCCAGTGCTGTAAAGGACAATATTGCATAGGAACCTGGAATGTTAGGTCTATGAATCAAGGTAAAATGGAAGTGGTCAAACAGGAGATGGCAAGACCGAACATTTTAGGAATCAGTGAAATAAAATGGACTGGAATGGGCGAATTTAACTCAGATGACCATTATATCTACTATTGTGAGCAAGAATCCTTTAAAAGAAGTGGAGCAGCCCTCAAAGTCAACAAAAGAGTTCAAAATGCAGTACTTGGATGTAATGTCAAAAATGACAGAATGATCTCTGTTCGTTTCCAAGGTAAACCATTCAATATCACAGTCATCCAAGTCTATGCCTCAATCAGTAATGCTGAAGAAGCTGAAGTTGAACAGGTCTATGAAGACCTACAAGACCTTCTAGAAATAACACCCCAAAAAAGATGTCTTTTTCATCATAGAAGAATGGAATGCAAAAGTAGGAAGTCAAGAGAGAGCTGGAGTAACAGGCAAATTTGGTCTTGGAGTACAAAACGAAGTATGGCAAAGGCTAGCAGAGTTCTGCCAAGAGAATGCACAGGTCATAGCAAAAACTCTCTTCCAACAACACAAGAGAAGACTCTACACATGGATACTGCCAGATGGTCAATATCGAAATCAGATTGATTATATTCTTTGCAGCCAAAGATGGAGAAGCTCTGTAGAGTCAGCAAAAAGTAGACTGGGAGCTGACTGTGGCTCACATCATGAACTGCTTGTTGCAAAATACAGACTGAAATTGAAGAAAGTAGGGAAAACACTAGACCATTCAGGAACAATCTAAATCAAATCCCTTATGATTATACAGTGGAAGTAACAAACAGATTCAAGGTATTGCTATACTTTGATCTATTGATATACCTTAATATACCAAGCTCTGATAGACAGATGCCTATTGACATACCTTGATCGATTGATATACCTTGATATACCAAGATCTGATAGACAGAGAGCCTGAACTATGAAATGGAGGTTCGTGACATTGTACAGGAGGCAGTGATGAAGATCATCCACAAGAAAAAGAAACGCAAAAAGGCAAAATGGTTGCCTGAGGAGGCCTCACAAATAGCTGAGAAGAGAAGAGAAGCTAAAGGCAAAGGAGAAAAGGAAAGATATAGCCGTGTGAATGCAGTTTTAAAGAATAGCAAGGAGAGATAAGAAAGCCTTCCTCAATTATCAGTGCAAAGAAATAGAGGAAAACAATAGAATGGGAAATACTAGAAATCTCTTCAAGAAAATTAGAGATACCAAGGGAACATTTCATGCAAAGATGGGCACAATTAAGAACAGAAATGGTATGGATTTAACAGAAGCAGACGATATTAAGAAGAGGTGGCAAGAATACACAAAGAACTATTTAAAAAAAAAATCTTCATGACCCAGATAACCACGATGGTGTGATCATTCATCCAGAGCCAGACAGTCTGGAATGAGAAGTCAAGTGGGCCTTAGGACGAATCACTATGAACAAAGCTAGTGGAGGTGACAGAATTTCAGCTGAGCTATTTCAAATCCTATAAGATGATGCTGTGAAAGTGCTGCACTCAATATGCCAGCAAAATTGGAAAACTCAGCAACAGCGACAAGACTGGAAAAAGTTAGTTTTCATTTCAATCCCAAAGAAAGGCAATGCCAAAGAATATTCAAACTACCACACAATTGTATTCATCTCATATGCTAGCTGAGTAATACTCAAAATTGTCTAAGCCAGGCTTCAACAGTATGTGAACCATGAACTTCCAGATGTTCAAGCTGGATTTTGAAAAGGCAGAGGAACCAGAGATCACATTGCTAACAAGCTGGACCATCAAAAAAGCAAGAGACTTCCAGAAAAACATTTACTTCTGCTTTATTGACTATGTGGTTCACAATAAACTGTGGAAAATTCTTTAAGAGACGGGAATACCAGATCACCTAACCTTCCTCCTGAGAAATCTGTATGCAGGTCAAGATTAGTGCAACAGTGAGAACTGGACATGGAACAACAGACTGGTTCCAAACGGGAAAGGAATATGTCAAGGTTGTATATTGTCACTCTGCTTATTTCACTTATATTCAGAGTACATCATATGAAATGCCAGGCTGGATGAAGCACAAGCTGGAATCAAGATTGCCAGGAGAAATAACAATAACCTCAGATACGCAGATGACATCACCCTAATGGCAGAAAGCAAAGAACTAAAGAGCCTCTTGATGAAAGTGAAAGAGGAGAGCAAAAAAGTTGGCTTAAAAGTCAACATTCAGAAAACTCAGATCATGGCATCTGGTCCTATGACTTCATGGCAAGTAGATGGGGAAACAGTGGAAACTGAGAGACTTTATTTTTGGGGGCTCTCAAATCACTGCGATGGTGACTGCAGCCATGAAATTAAAAGACAATTGCTCTTTGGAAGAAAAGTTATTACCAAACTAGACAGCATATTAAAAAGCGGAAGACATTACTTTGCCAACAAAGATCTGTCTAGTCAAAGCTACGGTTTTTCCAGTAGTCATGTATGGATGTGAGAGTTGGACTATAAAGAAAGCTGAGCGCTTAAGAATTGATGCTTTTGAACCGTGGTGTTGGAGAAGACTCTTCAGAGTCCCTTGGATTGCAAGGAGATCCAACCAGTCCATCCTAAAGAAAATCAGTCCTGAATATTCATTGGAAGGACTGATGCTGAAGCTGAAACTCCAATACTTTGGCCACCTGATGTGAAAAACTCATTCATTGGAAAAGACCCTGTTGCTGGGAAAGATTGGAGGCGGGAGGAGAAGGAGACGACAGAGGATGAGATGGTTGGATGGCATCACTGACTCAATGGACATCAATTTGAGCAAGCTCCAGGAGATGGTGATGGACAGGGAGGCCTGGCATGCTGCAGGCCATGGGGTGGCAAAGATTAGACACAACTGAGTGACTGAACTGAACTTGGCCTTAATAATTTAGCATGCATTAGTTTAAAAAGTAGGAAAATATTTCTTATTAAAATCAGGATACTGGTTTACTCTGAGAAGAGAAACAGTTGTGACTGGGAAATAGACTTCTAGTGGCTGGAAGTATTTCATTTCTTTCCTGGGATGGTAGCTACACAAGTGTGTTCTTTATAGTTAAATTAAAATTACTAATACATACCAAGCAGTTTTCTGTACATATATAGACCGTAACCATAGAATTTATTCTATAAACTTTTTAGAGTGAAGAAAGGTATTGTTAATAACTGTACTGGGAAAACAGGTCTAAACTGGGACAATCTAGAGAAAACCCAGACATCTGATTTCCCTAGTTGTTATCTCACGATGAAATGTCAAAACAAAACAGGAAGATAGATAACAGAGTTTCTATGTGCTGGTAGTTGGCAGAACTAACAATTTCAAATATCTGTGATGGTCCTAAATATTCTCCTATATATAGAGACAGAATTAAAAACATATAGGAAATTACTCTGCACCAGCTAGGTTCTGTGCTGAAAGTGGAGATGTAAGGATGATAAGAAGCAAGCCATGATCCTGACCTTCACTGTGTTGGCCATTTCATAAGTGTGTTAACATACAAAGACAGGAGAGGGCATAGCGTGTGAGGAGTATTACTTTCTCTACTATTGATGGACTGTCTTCACACAAGTCCAATGGGTCTATGATAAACCCACACTACTTGATATCAGCCAAGTCCTCCCTGCTTTCTTCTCCCAGTCAAAAATCCTTCCTTTATACTGTTGAGAGTGTATCTGCCCCTTTCGTTTCATTCCCATCTCATTCCGAGTCCTCCAACAATGAATTTTAACTAGTCTCATTTCTTCTAGTCTTTTCCATTACTTTTTGCCAGACTAATCTTCCTGAAGCCTAGCTCTGATGCACTCACTCTCTTGTCTTAAAGGTCATTTACCAAAACGGTTGCCATTGCCTACAAAACAAATAACTATAACTGGGACTCTTTAGCCCACGTCTTTAAACTCTTACCTTTCCAGCCTTCCTTCTTACTGTTTGCAAGGATCTTATTCATGCTCCAGGAAAAACTGGAATATACATGAATAGTCTGAAAATCCTAGACAAAAACTCTACCATGAAATACAGTCTGGGACCTCATGAGTAATGCAGCTCAGACTAGGCAAAAACTAGACATGAGAACACTTCCAAGGGAGCAGTTCAGCATTTCATAAAGTAGTCGACTATCCCACTACTTAGACTGATGGCAGAGTGAATGGGAAGCAAGGACTACGTCATTACAGAGCAAAAATTAACAAAACGTTGTGACTCAGGATATAAGGGAAATTCCCAACCGGGTCCAGATGAACCATCTATGACTAAAGGAGACTTAAGAACCAACAGCTCTTTCCACTGTTCAAATCGTTTGCAGAGATTAGTATTACAGTTGAATGTTTTCTTCCACAGTCTATGGAGATGATATATGTTAAAATGGTTTAGGAGTAGCAGGAAAAAGAAATCTGAAGTATTCATGTGCCCTGAGTATTTCAATATTTTCAGCCTGACTCTTAAGGTCATCAAATTATTGTTCAGTTTTAAACCTAAAATTAAAAACCTAATATTCTAAAAAGCCTAACTCAATTGAAGAAAAAAAAAAAAAGCCTATAATATCCACTTAGGGGGTTATCCATAGGCACAATAAACCATTACACAAGACTATTCTAGGCCACACTTGACATTGACATAAAAAGATCCAGGAAAGGGAATCACAGTTTGCCATTAGGGGCAATTCCTTTTAATGGAAGCTCCACAGCAGTTCCTACAGCAGACACAACAGAGAACTTTGTGGGGTTTACTGTGTTTGGCC